>CM020178.1:22325897-22347827 GCA_009805545.1 Oryza longistaminata | reverse complement strand
TAGTAATAATAGTTATCCCAGTAGTGAGCTTAATGTTTCTAAGCATGGCTAAGCAATTATGTTAAACATCTAGTCTGAACCATCATATAAAGCTCAACTAGTCAAATTATTAACCCAAGGCATCAAGGAATAAATTAATCAAGCACAAAGGGCCATAACAAATAATAGGTTTAAATTCCACCCAATACATTCGAAAATAAAATGCAATAGTTTGAATTAGAAACATAGCTTTAAACGGATCAACACATGCTCAAAGGGTTGTTGGGATCTGTGTGACTTGCCCTTGCTGGAACCTGAAACTCTTCAAAGTCTTTCTCTTGCAAAACGAACTCTCCCGGACACCGTCGGAATCTAAAGAGAAAAGAACAAAAATCACCAAAACAGCACATAACAAGCCCCATGAAACAGTACATGTGAGATATTTTTAAACATGTTAGATCTCAATTTTTAGAAAAATTAGAGACTGAACCAACTAAACTCGACGCTAAGATGAATTATGGTTATGAAATTCAAAGTTAAATCGCGATTAAATTCATTATATGCGATTAATGAATTATGACGCAATATGAATTATGGTTTGAAGGGAAAAAGGAAATATTGCCCATCTGTCGCGGTCGGGTTTACGGGGGACTGGTGTGCACGGCGGCGGTCACGAGATCGGACGGGCCGAGCATCTTAATCCAACCGAATGAACGCGAGATCAATCCAGACCACGGCGGTTTCTACGGGAGATCATCACGTCGACGAGATACATCAGGCTGAGAACCACGTCCATCCCACCGACGGCGGCGATACGGAATCGGTTGCCCCCGAGACTCGCCTGACGAAAACCACCGGCACGGGACAGCACGTGACACGGCATACGCGTACCACAACGAACTGATGCGCGGCCAACCGGCCTCTGTGTTGACGAATCACCGGTGAACCAAACCCAACGGGCGGAACCTGCCAGGAGCAAACGCCGACCGCGCTACGACGGACGCGAGCGGAAAAAGGCGGCGGAAAGCACAAAACCTCTTCCGACATGACGACGGAGCGGACGCGACCTATATTCCTCTTTGCCTACGGGCGCCGGGCTCGACCTTGACCGATCACGTGACGAGGCGAAACCCAGCCGGCCAGCCGCCTGGGCACGCAGCGTAGCGTGGCAGCCGAACGCTCAGACTGTGGTGAGTCACACGACGACCCGCCGGACTTCGCCCTCCCGCGAGTGCCGACGCCTACCCGCCGAGCGATCCGGCGGACGGCCGGAACACCCAATGCACCTACCCAACGACCCACACTACAACGGCTTGAAGCTTCAGTAGCGGCGACGGCGGACGCTAAAAGAAGCGGCACGGCCCATAGGGACGCTTACGGTGCAGGCGGCGAACGCAAGCGGCCTGCGAGCCCCGGCAAAGGGTTTGGCCACGGGGAGCAGGCAGCGGCTTCGGGGAGAGCTGTGCCTTAAATTTTAATAGGGGCTAAGTGGCTGGCGGCAGTATTGGCCAAATAAGGCAGGCCTCACCGTGCGGCCGGCGACCGAGAAGCGCGAAACGTTGGTAGGGTTCGGAGGAAAGAATGAAGGGATCCGAACTCCATCTCTCGAGCTCAAAATCCGACATTTTCCCAAGCCGATTTTTCGTACGCCGAATGATTCAAAAGAGAAAAAGAGATAGAGGAGACGATCGAGAAGAATCATTTTTCTCCTCTATTTAGGGTTATCCACCGGCAGCGGAAAGGAGCGGGGCCGAATATGGAAACTGTGCACGGCCCACTACAATGCCGGCGCGGCAACCGTACGAGCACGCTGATCACCGCGCCACCCATTGGCGTAGGGTTTCGCGGAGAGGAAGACGAACGACCCGACAGGCGGGCCCCACCTGTCAAAGCGGGCGGACGGCCGCGCGCATCTTGTGGGCGAGCTGCACTGGGCCGACACCGGACTACGCCGCCGACGGGAAGACGAGAGAGAGCGATCTGTGGGTGCCGACTATTCGGGGGCCAAACACCAAAAGGGGATTTTTTTAAAAAGTTTTCCAATTTAAATTATTCATGGGGAAATGCAATTCCATTTGTTATTTAAAAATACTTCCCCTTAACTCAAAAAATATAAATCCCCAGGAAGAGAAAAATTCTAGGAATTATGATAGATTACAGGCAAGTATTTAACAAAATTGTATCTACGGGCCCCATTTATACTTATTGCGAATAACTTATTTATTTAAAATCAGATCTCTCCTTATCTTAAGCTTTTTTAAATAAAATTTTCTAATTAATTCCCAATTAAACAAACATATATTCTTGGGATTTTTATGTGGTGTGACAAACCTACCCCCTTAAACGGAAATTCTCGGTTCCTCGAAAGATTCTGGAAAGAACCTTAGGCCAAACAGGTGCGGAGATGAGCTGAACTTTAATTTCATCTCTCGTTCCCAAAAGCTTGATTTCTTCTTCCCGATGTGATTTACTCCCATTTGAACTACAGAAAACGGGACTAAACCGCATTCCTGGGGTTCTTCATCTCATTTTGTTTCCATGGCATTTACGTTGAATTGGGTTCTCAAAACAACTATGTCAGATCCTCTTGTGGACTCTATCTAGTTCAAGGATTTGCTCTTCGGGTAGTTACCCTGAAACACTTATTTCAATGTGACACATGGAACACATTTATGGACATCCTGCCAAAAGCATTGAGGTAACTCCAACTGATTAAGCGGGGAACCTCATCCCTCTTCTACCTTACAATCTAAAGGTCCCACGAACGCGGTGCCCAACAATCTTTCCCTTAGGGTGAAAGCGTAGGAACCCCATCGAAGAGGCGTGCGCACGAAGGTTACACATAATTTCTGCCTCTTCAAACTCTAGATCTCATGGCGGCGTATTCCAGTCGGCTGGCGCCCATAAACCCTCTATGACGAGACTGAGCCACACGCAACCCATTCACTGTGAAGATTTTATAACCTTTTCTTCTGCTTTTCCCTCAAGGGATATCAGTTGTTTACTTTCCCCGAAAACCGTGACGTTCTCCCGTTTGGTTTCCCAACACAAGCGGACTAGGTGTTTGGTGGGACCAACTTAACCGACCATACATGTGCTTCAATTATGAGCCCTTGGAGGGGACTAGGGAGACTCGGTCTGATAACTTGTTGCTTGTACAGGAGAAGGATTCATTGGCGTAACGCAGAATTCTTATCCCAACTTCCCACCGAAGTCGTAAAGCACTTAAAGCCTCTCACAAATTCATTCCAACATCTGGAAATTACCCTTTCGGGTTGTCCATCTGTCTCGATGATAGGGCCGGCACAGTACTGGACAGTTCAGCTTGGAAACCCATCTACCTCGGTTTGTAAGCTTCTATACCCAAAACTCTTGATAAAATGAGTAAAACTTTTGGCTTCCACACTAGTAGTGCGAAGGTTTAATTATCTCGGATCGATTACGAATCTCTTTTATGTTACTTTAATGGACCCATCTGCAGACCACACCCAATTCTTTGCCATATACCAATATCCGCCTAAACTGAGACTTTCCAGAGAATAGGTGTCCTACACGGGGAATTGAAATTGAGCCTACCTTAGTATTAGTATTCAAGTCTAATCGACTATCACCACCCCCAAAAATAGAAAGAGGTACCACTGAATATCCCGGATGTCAATGTTCTCTTGGGAGTGCTTAGTCCAACAAAAGTGATGAAAAAAAAATCCCCATACCCGGATTTTTTCCTATTCCCACGTTCCCAGATTCTTTGGTATCTCAGTAAAGGCATGCAAAAGCAAAAAAGCCCTGCTTACGAGAAGCGGTTCTGCAAGATTTTCTGCCTTTTGAATCCGCTGAAACAAACATCACATACTGCTACATATTCTGGCGATCTCGCTACATGGTCGCTCGGGCAGAAGTGCTCTTCATACTTGCCCGACCAAAAAACATCTTTTCCTGATATTCCTGTCTTACATCTTAGTTTTTTTATCTTTATACTAGGCCGTGTGATGAATTGGTCCGTGGCCCGAGTCATATCTTTAATTAAGCCGTGTCATGAGCTTCCTTTAGAATTGCCATCTCTTCAACATCCTTTGTTGTCTGGACACAGAATTCTCTCACCAACCATACAGCAGTTCCTGCTTCATCGTCCAAAAGAAAAACCGATAGCTTTACCCCTCTTCGCATTGAATTCTTTTTTGATCTCATGGATATCAGGGGGGGGAGATCATTATTTGGGCTTCTCCTGACAGGTATTAAATCAATCAGACAGAAGTAGGGCCTTTCGCCTTTCTACAAGCTCATGCAACAAAGCCTCTACTGACAAATTCATCCCAAGATTTCAATCTTTCATAACCCAAAATTCCTGACACAATTCCAATTTGGCACAACGGTCGCCCTTCGCCCCCTCACACCCACGCATATGCATTACAATAACCTTTCCCTGCTAAGCGAGCATCTGCTACGACATAGACATCCTTTCCCGGGTAGATACGATGAATTCCCCAGCGTCATAATCCCTTAACTCCAGTATCCAACCATCGTCCGAGCCTGCTTTACACCTACCTACATTCAGATCTGGCTGGTGGTCTACGGTTTCAAAAGAATCAGCCTCGACACCGCTCTTATACTTCCAAAACTTTTTGCTGATTGATCCGTAACACCCCTTGTTCGATGCCAAAAAAGACTAGCTTACGAACTCCCAAAATCTTCAATCGCATGAAACCACACTGCCGGCTAACTCAAGATCATGAGTAGGGTATTCTTCTCATCCGGAAACTGGTAACTGGCGAGATTTATGTATAAGGCGCACCACCTCTCCCATCTTGCCATCAAAACACAACCCTAACCCATAAGCTTGGATGCATCGCAATTACACTTGAAATCCCTTCTTTGGATAGCAAAGAATTCAAAGATGGAGCTTGTGATATTAAGCCGACTTATTCAAACTCTTCTGAAAATCTCTGCTCACATTCTTCTGACCCACTACTTTCCACATTCTTTCTGAACAGTCGTTTATAGGCGCGTAAGCAATCTTCTTGGAGAAAGTCTTCTATGAATCGTCCGGTAATAACCGGCGAGAACCTAGGGGAAACTGCGAAATACTCGTTGGAAACTTGTTACCTCGCCAGTCTCGCAAGCTTGGCATATACTCCAGATTGCTCTTGTTACGGATCTGCGCCACTAAATTTACTAGGCCGCATACGTCTGCAATGACACTCCTTAATTCCACTAACAACCAATCTGCCTATTATTCATCAACTAGCAGGCAACTCTCCTACTTGAGTATGACCAGTGATCCAAGGACACTTCACTTCAAGACAACCAAGAATTCACATTTTGCCCTTAACTTGGCATAAATGAAATGCAAGTACCCGCGGCTTCTCTTAATCATTCACCGCAAGACTACGAAACATGTTCCTCTATTTATCTCTTCTTTAGTTCGGAAATATTGAGATATTATCATACTAGATGCACACCAAGGATCAACCACGCAACTTTTACTGAACCAGTCGCTATTCCACTGATATAGAGCACCTTGTTCAATCCAATGGTTCCTTGAAGAAAGCTAGGGGCACTTACATGGTCCCAGAGGTCAAAAACATAACTGTACCCATCCAACAGGCCCATACCAAGTTCAGATAAAAAAGTACTTGTCTTTAGAAGCGTATGATCTCTCTCCATCGTACTCTTTCTAAATCCACTAAACTGAAGCGGTACAGCTCCTTTCTAGATCGGAAGATCTATCTTCAGAAGAAAACGGTGGCCACCCCTTTTAAGTTGGATCGAACAAATCATCATTCTAGGCAGTGATACTATTCTTATAGTCACATCGTGTGTGCCGGATAACCCACACACATCTCTGAGTATGGTCTTTCTTTTCTCAAAGATAACAGGGAGCCCCCATGTGAGATGTGAACTCGCGTGCTGATGTATCCTATTCTGTGAAGCAAAATTATCTACTTGCCCTTGACTTCTGTCTAAACTCATTAACCGAAGCTGCCATTCCCAGCCTCCTATCTCCATATGGACGTTCGATCGATCCCCTGTGTACTCCATTCACCTCTCCGGGTACCACCATGAATCTACTCTGATCATTCTAATTAATCCCTTTTTTCTACGCGGCATCACCTCTTTTTATAAACGGTAAATCATATATCCAGCGAGAAAACTACATCCAGTCGAGAGTGACTCTACGTAACCCACTATAGAAGGTAAATCCTCTCTTCCGAACAGTCTTATTATAGGGTCGAGGAGAATCTCTCTGTATCCTTTACGACAGACGTTTCATATTTGGGGCGATTGCCAGCTTGACCTTAGAGTTCATGGAGAGCGGCGAATATTGACCAACTTGCCATCATTGCTGGCGAGAGTTACTTTTCTTGAATTGGCCCGATTCACACATACCCTTAGTCACGAACCATTATACATTTTGGCGGTGAGCATAACCAACTTCTCATTCTCTTAGGCACATAAACCATTACAGATCTTTTCGACCTTCCATAAGTAATAAAGTGAATTTGTCCCAGGAGCGTAAACACCCCAATCGGCCATCCACCTAGGTCATTACCATTCATAGATTCTATTGTACAGAGCGGGCTACTGTCTAATGCAGAGAGAATGATCTTTAGGGGTTACTCGGGGCGCAGGAGGTACCACCCTTGGATCCCTCTGTAATCTATATGACATCCCGAGGCCTACATAGGTATGCAGGTGACTTACTTCTGTCGTTCTATCTCGCTGACACTCGCTACCTACCATCAAAAAGGGACGAGGTTCAAGCCATCTGCCATTTCTCTACCGCCCAAATACTCATAGATCACACAATAGCAATATCTGCCGCGAACTAGCAAACACCAGTAATCTAAAAAGAGCAACCATGTGCTTGCATGCGTAGGAACTGAAGGCACCAGAATCGAAAAGACTGTTTAGACAGGAGGAAGCGGTACCACTATAATTAGCTATTATACGAGGGAACAGCTCCATTGCGCCTCAAATTACTAGTGCTGGAGCAAGCACCTAATACGAGCTTCTGTGCGTCTGAACGAACCGAGGCCTGGACCTGCTGGTGCGGATGTATGACGCTTAGCTGCAGTCGGCTTGCGACGTGCGGTTACGGACGCTGCGGTCATCAGCGTCGTTCTCGGCGTGCTCGAGACAGGCTTGTCAGCATAATGTCCTGGGCGCATCACCCATGTTGAAGCACACACCGGTCTTGCTGCCTTGCTTCTCTGGGAACATCGCGCTGGCTGCGTGCCCGAGGTTGCCACCAGGGACGTGCTGAGCTGTATTCACGCGATGCTTGTTGCCCGCTCAGAGTTTTGAACGCACAACTTGACTGGCTCCCTGGGTCACCCGCAACTAAGCAGATATAGACACTCACCACCCCGGGTTGCTTGCCCTTTGCTTCCTTGCACTGTGTGACCAGGTCTTTTGCTGCGACGGATTGCCCACCAGATGGCGTGATGAGCCCATGATTCAAGTTACTCTTTGTTGCCCGCCGTTGTTGAAGAACTGACGCTCGCGGAACGAATAACAGATGAAGAAACCTCCCTTTCTGACGGTACTCCCCTGCATGTGAGCCTACATGAGTGAGCGATCGGAGCGTTTCTTTTGCTCCATGCGGTTATATTTGTCCTCCTCTCCCAACGAATAGCCTTAATCATACATGAACTTCGCCGGAAATCATCCTACTGAACTCATCCTCAGCCACTGCGATGGTGTGCCTGGTAACGAAAGCTCATCAATAAGATCCATTCCAAGAACTCTCCTGGCGCTCTTCATCAGTTTGCGCACATCCTCCGAGGCATAAACGAGCCAGACGATTTAAACTCAGGAAGCCGGAATCCCGACTTATTTCTTATCTCCCATGCCCGTAATATTGTCCCTCCTACGAATTAGGCCTTGATCTTTACTAAACTGTCCTGGAAAGTCGGATAATCTCCCAGTGCATGATGTACGGAAAGCTCATCCAATAAGTCCTGCCAAGACTTCTTTCCTGGCGCTCTTCATCAGTGCGCACATCCTCCTGAGTGCAGGATATCTACAACGGAGACCCTAGTGACATTAATCTCTTCGTGCAGTTGATTGCGAGTGCATGCTGACGAGCGCTGCCGATCCTCTCTTGCTTGAGGGACACCACTCCCGATGGTATTGTGTTGCTGGATTCGCGGACACTGACTCCTTCTTGAAGCGGAGCCACCCCAGCTCTGAACTCAGGGCCTCTGGAATAGAGTGGCGTGTCTCTACCGGACAAGTAGGAGCCCGTTCTAAGGCGGTGAATTTCGCTAGATCCAGGAGATCCGCGACCACTCCGATTCAACAAGACGTAAGTGCCTGTTAAGGCGGGCCATGCAGAGTCGATCCGTGTCGAACGCAAAACAGTGCACACGCACATTCTCCTGCGGTCTGCAGGCTGCAACGTGGAGCACATCCTAGCAGCTCCTTTGTGCATACTCATATGGGAGCGACCGCTTCTCCTGGCTGTGCACTGGAGCAAATTGCCAGCTCATTCTTTACTTCACCAGCTTTCACAGATAGTAGATGTAGACAGAAACAGTGTGTTGCAGGGCGCTCACCGACGGACATACAAAACATGCTGCCAGCTTGTTTCTAGGTGGTGCTTAAGAAACAGGCTGGCCTCACGCGAAGGAAAGAGTGACGTCGTGCCAGCTTGTATCTGGGTTGGTTTCCTTGTGTGCGTCCTCATTGCTGTTGGTGTCTGTCGTGTTCCTGCCATTGCATTCGAGATTCGATTGTCAAGCGTCCGCCTGTATTTCAGTCAGAGTTTCCATTGCAAAGCATGCGCGTCCGTGTGTACCTCCTAGCACGTTGTGGCTATGGTGTCAGATTTGTTGGGATTCTGTCTAGCGTTTGTTGTGTGAAGTCCTGATTGTCTCTGTTTGACTGCTTGAGTGTGGAGCCAGGCCTATTCCCATTTGACTCGAGCAGAGTGAGCGACCAAAGACAGCATCATCAGGAAGCGAAAACTAATCTGTGAGAGATACGGGAATTAGGAAGAGTCAACAAACATTAAGAATATTGTGAGAATGATCTAGTAGAGCGGGAATTTCAAAACTACTTTAGGATAGAGGTATACAATAGAACATGAAGATATTCTCACATATCTCACATACCTCACCAACTCTTTCTCATGATCTTATCAAGCCTACTACTATATACCAAGACAGAACCAAAAGGAACATGTCACTTCTATCACCACACCCCCACAACTGTATCACCAAACTTTCACAAACACTAACACTCGATAGCAAATGCCAAGACCCAAGCAACATCCACTATTCCCAAACTTTACGCGCAAACCCAAATACTATGCATCAAACCGACATTCGCCCAAGACCCGGAGCCAACACAACCGAACCAAAACTTCAAGGCCAAGCCACATTAGACATAAACACAGACTACTATGCGTATATTCAGGCCAACGGACTTAGGCGCATACGGAAGTTCATTGCGGATAGGCTTCCTTCAGGTTCGCGGAGTTCCATCCCGAGTGCTGATGGATATGTGGCGATCAGCGCCCATCCGAGACCCTGGTGGTAGATGCCGTGTCCGCATTCTTTGGAAGTTTCTTCTCGGTCTCACATCCGAAACTCCTGGAATATGGCCACGTTTGTCGACATTTGGACTTCCTGCTTCCATGGCAAGGTATCACTCTCAGCTATTACTGGGCTGCGGGAGTAGCTGTGACCCTGTTATGGATTCCGCTGCCAGCGCAGCGGACTACCATGCTGGTCTGCCATCCAACTGTCTCAGTACTGAACAGACCCATGTTTGAGCTCTGCTTCCTTGTGGTAATGGCACGAACCCTTGGCCTCTTCTTCAGGGATCCAAAATAGATGTCTGCTCTCTCCCTCTTTTAATGCAGCTATTCTCCTTCGCAAACGATCCCACCTTGTCTTCTAGCTTGGCCAATCTTTGCCCGCAGGGATTCGGTCTTCACGGATCGTGAGCTGGCTATCCACAATCTCAGCGCGGGTTCATCCATGGCCCACGCATCTCAAAACATAGGTGCCTGTGGTAGCATCATTCTCAGATCACACTGCAAGCCTTCGACGTCCGTAGGTGCCGGACGCACTTTCCCGGCGGTGCACCCCGGAAAGGAATCACGCCGGCCCAACCGAGATGACGCACTCTCCGACGCAAAGGTGTCAGCTAACCCGATTGTCATAGCTCTCCGGACTGCTCCTATGGCGCGATCTTGCTACGTCGCTGACAAAGTGAATCCAGCTTCCCCTGCGCAGCCTCGAATCATTACAACGATGGAATATCTTCAAACAAACGCATGCTTTCAGGTGACTTTGACGTCGCACTTCTTCTCATCACGATCATGAGGATCTGGGCATACAAAGGGCAATCCAAATCCTATGAGGAAGGACATCGTACGCAACTCCTGACAAATCCTTCAGTACACACAAGTACTCAGGCTTGTAGCGCGGCATCTAAGACAAGTGACAGGAGGAGTTAAGTCATTTTCCAATTAATAGCACAAGTTTTGGGTTAGCTTGAAAAAGTTAGAAAATCAAAGTAAAAGGTAAATAAATAAATAAACCAGCTTGCAGATAAGATGAAACGTTAGGAACAGGTTCACAAACTTTGCACTTTTGAATAACAGTTTCACAAAGCAATAAAATAAAAGAGAGTATAAAATCATTATACTAAGCTTAGCTCATTGCAGCAAAATTAAATAAAGCAATGTTATAAAACTTTGATGGTAAAGGGCCATTAGCACGGTAATAAGATGTACAGTACTAACAACCAGGAATAATAAATAATTAAAGGAACAATAAAAAATATAAACGCATGTGCCATTAGTTTGGTTTAATTAAAAGAGAAAGAGAGGAGAACAGTTCTACTTTTCCAATATTTTTAGAGGGTTCTATAGGTAACATTTTGGCATACCTAGGGTCAAGGAGGCTCTGATACCAATTTGTCACGCCCGGAATTTCTATCCAAAATTCCAAACGCTTACATGTGTAAAACCTCGGTCCAGGAATCAACCGAGGACACCAATAAACAAATTGATAATAAGAGTACAATTATTACTCTAATTAATATTCGAATAAAAAGTCATTACAGAGTAGATGTTCCTCTCAATCAAAAAGTTCTAAGCAGCGGAAAATAAAAGAAACAGCGCAGGCGACTCCTGCTCACCAGGCAGCTTGACCAGGGCTACACGCCTAATCATCCACACCATCAGCATCGCTGTAACTCCTCCTCTGATGAATGATTTGCAAGGTGAGTATATGACATACTCAGCAACCACGCAGCAAATATGCAAGTGCACAGGATAACAAAGGATGGCATAGTATAGTCTCATTTGCATAAAAGCATTTAATAAAATATTTCAGAATTTAATAAAACAGTAAATACTAATTAAACATATTAATCCAACGCTATACAACATACCCTGTTGATAGGCCCAACCATTCTGAACAACCAATCCTGCTGCACAGTCTATCTCCAAACCAGGAATTAACCATTCCAAACCAGGAGTTAAACAAGTTATTAACATCATCATTTAATAGGGTGTAAGTGTGAGACTAATCACGAAAGACATTGTTAGACCGCCCATAACGCGGGCACGGCTATTCGAATAGTTAACTCTGGCCAGAGGTGTACCACTGTAACCACAAGACACACCTCAACATCATGTCAACCATGCGTCGCGATACTGACAAGTACCCGAATAGAATTGTGACAATACCCTCTATATAATACAATTCAAAGCAGTGCACCGTTTCCCGGATCATAATCACCCCCTTATAAACAAGGTATGGACTCCCCAGGACCCCCGTGGGCTTATCTCCGCCACTTCACAGTTTGGTGCTCTACTATGAACCATACTATACAGAAAGTAAAGCCGTGCCCATGCTGGCTTGTGGGTGGCACGGTAAATGTTTCACAACCGAAAATCGTGAACCGGCCTTAATTGTCATGAGCAACCATCAAAACCATATGCCACAACCCACCATTATATATTTTAATGGTCAAATTAATTAATTAACCAATCATGATTAACCATCATGAGCTATCATTAAAGCCATCATTAATATTAGTAATATCATAAGTATCCCAAGTAGTGAGCTAATGTTCTAAGCATGGGCTAAAGCAATTATAACAATCTAGCTGAACCATATATAAAGCTAACTAGTCAAGTTTATAATAACCCAAGCATCAAAGAATAAATTATCAAGATACAAAAAAGGGCCATAACAAAAATAGGTTAATTCCACCCAATACATTCGAAAAAAAGCAATAGTTGAATTGAAAACAATAGCTTTAAAGGGATCAACATGCTCAAAAGGGTTGTTTGGATCTGTTGTGACTTGCCTTGCTGGCCTTGAAACTCTCAAAAGTCTTCTCCTGCAAAATCGGACTCTCCCGGAACGTCGGAATCTAAAGAAAAAGAACAAAAATCCCAAAACACCATAAAAACAACATGAACAGTAACATGTGGATATTTTTAACATGTGATCTCAATTTTAGAAAAATTTAGAGACTTGAACCAAAACTAAAAATTTTCCGAGGCGCTAGGATGGGGGGAAATAAGTTAGAAGTTTTTCAAAAAAGGATTTAATTACCGATTAAATTCCATTTTTGTTATTTATGGATTTTTTTAAAAATTGGGGAAAATTTTTATTTTGGGGGGGACCGGATCTCTTTCTCTATGAACCTCCGGTAATATCCTGCGAGACCTAGGAAACTGCGAATCTCTGAAACTGTCTTTGGTTGTTTCCAGTTGGTTACGGATTCCACGTTACTAGGATCAATGGCAACTCCTCCTGCTGAGATGACGTGACCAAGGAACTTTACTTCAGACAACCAGAATTCACATTTGCTAAACTTGGCATACAACTGATGTTCTCGCAGCTTCTCTAGTGCAAGGCGAAGATGTTCTTCATGCTCTTCTTTAGTTCGGGAATATATGAGAATGTCATCAATAAAGACAACCACGAACTTATCCAGGTATTCCATGAACACCTTGTTCATCAAGTTCATGAAGAAAGCAGGGGCATTGGTAAGTCCAAAAGACATAACTGTACATTCAAACAGCCCATACCGAGTAGTAAAAGCTGTCTTAGGTATATCTTCCTCTTTAATCCTTAACTGGTGATACCCTGATCGAAGATCTATCTTAGAGAAAACGGTGGCACCTTTAAGTTGATCGAACAAATCATCAATTCTAGGCAGTGGATACTTATTCTTGATAGTCACATCGTTAAGTGTGCGATAATCCACACACATCCTCTGAGTATGGTCTTTCTTTTCTACAAAGATAACAGGAGCTCCCCATGGAGATGAACTCGGTCTGATGTATCCTTTCTGAAGCAAATCATCTACTTGCCTCTTGACTTCTGCTAACTCATTGGCTGCCATTCTATATGGTCGCTTATGGATCGGAGTTGTTCCTGGTACCAGATCTATTCTGAATTCTATATCCCTTTTAGGCGGCATACCAGGTAAATCATCAGGGAACACATCGGGGTACTCTCGTACTATAGGAATCTCTTCCAACGTTATTTGGTTCAGGCTTGACCTTAGAGGTTCAGAAGGCAATGCATGAACAGTTACAACTTGACCATCATTGCTGGTGAGAGTTACTTTTCTATTGGCACAATCTATCACACCTTTATATCTGGCTAACCAGTCCATCCCTAGGATGACATCAAGATCTTTAGATTCTAACAGAATAAGGTTGGCCAGGAAGGGTACACCTTGGATCTCTATTCTGACAGAGGAGGGACTACGTTGGGAGGAGAGTGCTTGGTTACTCGGAGTACTAACCATCAAAGGACGTCTAAGCTCCTCTACCTCCATCCCATGATTTCCCGCAAAACTCATAGATAAAAACCAATGCGTAGCACCAGAATCGAAAAGCACTGTTGCAGGAACTGAGTTAACAGGGAACGTACCCAAAATTACATCTGGAGCACCTTGAGCTTCTGCAGCAGCAACATGGTTGACACGAGCCTTGGCTGCTGGTGCGGAGGAGTTGTTCTGGGCAGGGACGACCTTCGCGCGGCGGGGCTTCGGACACTTGTCAGCATAATGTCCTGGGTCTCCACAGTTGAAGCACACACCGGGCTTGCTGCCTTGCTTCCTCTTGGCAGGCTGTTGCTGCGACGGAGTTGCCACCAGACGTGGAGCTTGATTGCGGTTGTTGTTGCCCGCGTTGTTGAAGAACTGACGCTGCGGACGAATAACAGATGAAGAACCTCCCTGTGGCATGGACTGGGGTCCCAAAGCAAGACGCGGCCTCTGACTATTCCCCTGCTGTGCCTTGAAGTGAGCGATCCGACGTTTCTTTTGCTCCATGCGGTTATATTTGTCCTCCTGACGAATAGCCTTATCTACTAACTTCTGGAAATCATGATAATCTCCAGTCATGAGTGGGTACGAAAGCTCATCAATAAGTCCTTCCAAGAACTTCTCCTGGCGCTCTTCATCAGTGCGCACATCCTCCGAGGCATAACGAGCCAGACGATTAAACTCGTGCAGATATTCGGTGACTGTGCGGATCCTTGGGTGAGCGACCTGAACTCCTTCTTGAGGGACACCACTCCCAATGGTATGTGTGTCTTCCGGAAAGCAGCGGTGAATTCAAGCCAGGAGATAGGTTCAACAGTAGTCCTGTTAAGACGGAAGTGATCCCACCACTCCGAAGCAGGGCCATGCAGCTGGTGTGAAGCAAAGGAGACCTTCTCCTGGTCTGTGCACTGGAGCAAATCCAACTTATTCTCTATGGCGTGCAGCGAATCACCAGCTTCAACAGGATTAGTGGTGCTAGAGAAAACAGGTGGCCTCACGCGAAGAAACTCTGCCAGCTTGTTCTGGGGTGGCGCATGGTTGTTTCCTTGGTTCTGCTGGTTTTGGAGTTGCTGCATCATCAGATTCATCAACTGTGCCTGTTGAGCCAGGACTTGAGCAAGCGTGGGATTCTCTGCGTTGTTGTTATTGTTGTTGTTATTGTTGGGGCCATTCCCGTTGCTGCGAGTGAGCACCATCTGACATGGACAGGAGCACAAGAAGAGAAACAGGGGAAAACTACTTAGGATAGGGAATTAAATTAATTAACTTAACTTTTATTGATCTTAACTGAGTTTCATTATTACAAAGCTGAAGATTCTCACACCACCTAACTCACCAACTTCCTAACACTCGATAGCAAACAAAGACATGCATTTACATCCCACCAATGATGTAAACACATGCAAGACCCACACACACAACCAAACTTAAGCAAGCAAACTAACACAACGATCTAAGGCAACGACTTAGCAAAACGGTCTAGGTCTTCAGGGCATCGGAGTTGATGGAAGGCTCGTTCGGCATGTCTCCATCATCTTGAGTTGGTCCCCACTCGACCTTGGAATGGGTGCGCTTGGATTCCTCTTCATCATCATCACTTATATTGACGACCGGAGGATCCGCTGGGCTGGGGTAGCTTCTTTTTCCACCACACGAACCTTTGGTGCCAACTGGTAGTGAGGGACAAATAGAGCTCTCTTCCTTGTGGTAAGACGAACCCTGGCCTTCTGCGGTGGTGCTTCTCCCTTTAATGCAGCTATCTCCTTCTCCAAACGATCCACCTTGTCTTCTAGCTTGCAAATCTTGCCGCGATTCCGGTCTTCACGATCGTGAGCGGCTATCACAATCTCAGCGCGGGTTTCATCCATGGCCCACAGCATCTCAACCAAGTGCCTGGTGGTAGCATCATTCTCGATCCCTGCAGGTTCAAGGTAGCTGCCACGGTCACTTCCCTGGGGTTGACGAGGATGGTAGCGATACTCGGTGTCAGCCAACCGATCATTGTAGCTTTCGCGGAGCTCTCCTATGGCGATCCTTGCCACCTCCTGACAAGCATGAATGTAGCTTCCTCCTCCAGCCTCGAACATCACCGATGGAATATCTTCACGATTGCTGTTCAAGGTGACTTTGACGTGGCACTTCTCTTCATCACGATCATGAGGGATCTGGGCATACAAAGGGGCAATCCCAAATCCTATGAGGAAGGACATCGTACGCAACTCCTGAACAAATCCTTCAGTACCGAACAAGTACTCAGGCTTGTAGCGCGGCATCTAAGACAAGTGACAGGAGGGAGTTAAGTCATTTATCCAATTAATAGCACAAGTTTTTGGGGTTAGCTTGAATAAAGTTAGAAAATCAAAGTAAAAGGTAAATAAATAAAGTAAACCAGCTTGCAAGATAAGATGAAACAGTTAGGAACAGGTTCACAAATTTTGCACTTTTGAATAACAGATTTCAAAAGCAATAAATTAAAAGAGAGTTATAAAATCATTATACTAAGCTTAGCTTATTGCAGCAAAATTAAATAAAGCAATGTTATAAAACTTTTGATGGTAAATGGGCCATTAGTACGGTAATAGATGTACAATACTAACAACGCAGGAATAATAAATAAATTTTAAAGGAGAGCAATAATAAGAGATAAACCGCATGTGCCATTAGTTTGGTTTAATTAAAAGAGAAAGAGAGGAGAACAGTTCTACTTTTCCAATATTTTTAGAGGGCTTCTATGGGTAATCATTTGGCATATCCTAGGGTCAAGGAGGCTCTGATACCAATTTGTCACGCCCGGAATTTCTATTCAAAATTCCAAACGCTTACATGTGTAGAAACCCTCGTCCAGGAATCAACCGAGGTACACAATAACAAATTGATAATAGAGTACAATTATTACTCTAATTAATATTCGAATAAAATGTCATTACAGAGGTAGATAGTTCCTCTCAATCAATAAAGTTCTAAGCAGCGGAAATATAAAAGAAACAGCGCAGGCGACTCCTCTCCACAGGCAGCTTGACCAGGGCTACGCCTAATCATCCACTCCATCGGCATCACTGTAGAACTCCTCCTCTGATGAATGATTGCAAGGTGAGTATATGACATACTCAGCAAGCCACGCAGCAAATATGCAAGTGCACAGGATAACAAAGGATGGCATAGTATAGTCTCATTTGCATAAACAGCATTTAATAAATATTTCAGAATTTAATAAAACAGTTAAACAGAAATTAAGCAATATTAATCCAACGCTATACAACCTACCCAGTTGTATAGGCCCAACCATCATGTACAACCAATCCCGGCTGCACAAGTCTATCTCCAAACCAGGAATTAACCATTCCAAACCAGGAGCTAAACAAGTTATTAACATCATCATTTAATAGGGTGTAAGGTGTGAGACTAATCACGAAAGACATTGTTAGACCCGCCCATAACCGCGGGCACGGCTATTCGAATAGTTTAAACTCTGATCAGAGGTGTACAGCTGTTCCAGGCTACGTGCATCTGTGTTACCTTTTTTCAAGCACGTCGCCTTTCCCCCGTATATCTGTCCTCAATTAATCCTGAACCGCTCTTTCATTTAATCCCCAAAGAAGGGTATAATTAAAGGGCGGGATTATGAGGAATAAATTCCACAATCACAGATAGCGTGGAATAAATTTCCTCGGAATCTCACTCAATCCTCTGTATATATGAGTGATTGACAGACAAGGCCTGAAAGTTGTCAGCATCGCCCATGACGCGATTGACAGACCAAGGCCTGAAGTGTTCAGATCGTTGATGTCTGAGACTTTCACTGGACTCGATCTCGTGAACAATCCAGTACCAGAGTAAAATCCAAAAAGAAATCAATGTACAAGTTTGTTCCTCAGACCTCCATTCCTAAGTAATTAATAACTTAATTTAAGAAAGAATGCGAGCATAATTAACCAGTGGCAAATCATGCACGTGAGCATGACGCATGATGGAGTAGCAGGCAAGGATGTATGAGTTCGAGGTGTTTAGTATAGCAAGTAAATACAGAGATGTAAACAAAAACCTGAAAGGGAGGAAACCTGGAAAATCTTTATTCTCTGGAAGTATGCAATCCATGGCTCCTTGCTGCCATGTCTAACCGCAGCATTCCACTCTGACAATCAACTACAGAGTAAAACACAAGCCGGTCCGATATTTTTTCTCCTCCCTACATCCAGCTTTGTACACTGACTCCAGTTAGGCTTAACCTAGACCGGTTTACCGTGTGTCGAGCCTAATAGAGAGCAGGCCATTTTACCAACAAGTTTTCTTCCCAAACCCAAAAAAAACCCATTTCTTTGCTTAAGCCAACAGCTTCTAAATTTATAATCCCACAAACCCCATGAAAATATTTTGTGATATAGCATTTACCATGTTCACATGGAGTGACAAAATGAAGTCTGATATATAATTATTTTCACTATTTACAGTGCGAACTATATGTCACCTACATATGTACTACTATAATAGAAATTTAAAACTCATCAGTAAATACAAAACCATCACTTTTTATTGTGTAAGAAAAACATCTTACCATTATGTGTTCCCAAAGAGAAACATTTAACTACTTTTCATATGACAAGCTCTATTACCCTATATGATATTGATTATCATAAAGAACACAATATATCGAAGAGAGTGAAAAAAAAGAGAAAATTTCTTCCTAACTATATAGCACAATATTTTTTTTTCAAAACTACCTATGCCTCCCACAAAATATGTTCACATTAAATTCCTATGTTTAAACACCGCGTTTAGTCTATCGTTTGGCCGCAACAACGCGCGGAGCTGCTGAACTAGTTTAGAATTCCCATTCCTTGTTAATCTAAGTCAACCTAAATGTCTTAGAAAGGGAACAAATAACACAGGTATCTTATGATTCTTACCTCCTGTAACACATCTATTGTAGATTTCCCAGGTTATGCCTCACCCATAAGTTGGATCTTCCACCCCCCTGTCCTAATAAAACTAAATAAAAAAGTCTCATTACTTGAAAACTATCAGGATTTTCCAATTTACATCTCACAACTAACTCCACTTCAATTCTCCATTTCACAAAGCACAACGTGGCGGCTTTCCCTTCCTTTTTCTGCCTTTATTCCTCTCCATCTCCTTCTGTCTCTCCCTCCCACACTGCCAGAATCCTGGAGTCCCCATTAACCCATGCCGCGTGTGCCTCTCCATTCCCCTGCCATAATTCCACCAAATGCTGCCCATAAAAAGTTAACAGCCACCAGATAAAAATCCGGTGAAGCTTCTCAAAGGCATGTCGACCATGCCCGCACGGATTAGACATAGAAAAAGGTAGGCTGGTGTAGATTGTGGCGCGCACCCTATGCAAGGGCATGCAGCAGGAGGAGGACTGAAAATATAGAAGAGACGGAAGACGCAAAGAAGAAAGGACGGTTAGACACATTTGCGGCCTAAATTATATTTGCTAAATGAACTACCATGACATCATCCTAATGCAACTCCACTATTTTATGCCACACCAGAACATCAGTTTGAACTCCTGCAGTAACCAAACAGCATTGGATACTCCCTCCACCCAAAATAAATTTCATTCCTCTCGATCATGCATAAGTGCAACAATGCACACATCTACAATAAAATATTTTTACATTTGCAAAAAAATTATTGTCCACTAAAATTTGAGAAAGAAAATATTGAAACGTAAAAAAAAAAAAAAGTGCTGGCCGAAAAAAAAAAGGGGACTATAAGATCTTGTTCTGATTGGCGTATAAAAAATGTGCTCGAAATGTTTGTGTTATTCATACAGATGATATGTGCAAGTACGACTTGCTCCACTCTAAAAAAACAAAATAACGGTAAAGAGAACATCTCTCAAATGGAAGAAAAATAAAAGGTACACATGCATTATAGTCAAATTCATTCAATCATGTTATGATATTTTTCAGCTCCCTTTTTCGGTTTGCAATACTATTTCATTAGTTCATGAACCATGTTATCAGTTTCCTCCCTATCTGTATGATGCCGACCTGTAGTGCCACCACCAATTCCTTTTCAATTGTTTCTTTGTTGTTGTACAAACTGTTGGCCTTTGCGTCTGTCGATTTATACTGTTTGTATGCTGCAGATCAGCTAAATTGGGTTTGCCGAAATGTGGTCTGATACTATTCAGAAAGAAAACACTGATACTAGTTATGAAAAAAAAAAAAAGATGCTACCTTGGATTATGGCTTATTTCACTCCAAGGGTTGTCATGAAAAAAAAAACAGAATCCGACAGCATGTCTCAGACTCAATTGTTTTTAGCGTGACACGCAAAACTACATGATGGCAGCTTACAGTTAACATCAGAGAGCAACGTGCTAGGATTGGAAAGATCATTAAGCCAGCAGTAGGCAGCTTCTACAGTTACATCAGAGATCAATAGCCTAGAGTTGCTACTCCAAACGAGTTGCTGAAGTTAGATGATCCAATTCCGGATCAAACACAGAGTCCATCTTTCTATACTCATAATTTTTGGCTGTGCAGTTCTTTCAGAGGCTTCGCATTCCTAACACTAGCCCTGATCAAACTGGACAGATAGGTACGCAAAGTAGGGTATGCTCCTAATGTAGGTAGAATGGCTAAAGCTAGTACTATGGCTCAAATTATATCGGTGTACAATGTAGAATCCCAAGAGAAAGAAATAGTTAGAACACATAGGAAACTAGTATCTCGGTAGAGAGGACAATCGGTATTAGGTCAATCCCGATCATACTCCCACTGCTCCCAAAATATAAAGATCTATATTTAAATTGATGATCAGAAATTTATGATCGATGGTCTTGATGGAGGCTCTTCATCAATACCGCGAGCGAATGGCCCAGCTGCGGCCAACCCTCTCATTCTTCCCCAGCTCAACATCCCCAAAGCCAATCCAGAGACAAACATCCAGGTCAATTTTGGATGTTGCAAGCTTCTTAGTTGTTTGGATCAAAGTCCGTCATTTCTTTTTCTGTCTGCATCCATATGTTCTTGGGAGACCATGGGAGCGTTTGCTTCGACCCAAATTGAAGTATTAAAGAGCTAAATGTGATTCATAAAGAAACACTCAAACTTATATAAAACGAAATTTCCTGTCAGTTTTAGTAGGAATACAATACACGCTGTGTTTTGACTTTAGGGATCAGGTAGACAATGTGGCATCCACCATTTACTAATCATCATTAGCGGCCTATTTTCTTGACCCAATTCGCAATAACCATGCTCATTTGTTTTCTGGAATGACATGTTTGTTTTCCTCACAGTCGACCCACGAGCTGTCGGCAGTCCCAGTTCCGTTATTACAGAGAAATCAATGTAGCCAGTTCTAACATCTCCAATAACAAAATACACACATGACACAATTACCTCACACAGGTTCTCCTTCAGGTCAAGCGTCAAGACTAGCAAAAGGTGTAAGGAAAAGACCATGTACCAACAAAAAAAAACCAAGAACCTCAGTAATTGTCACAGTCGCACTCGGTTTTGTACCAACCCCGCAAGTAGCAATTTTTCGTTGTTGTGAGTTGTCATACCAGCAGGAAACAATCTGAAGTATGAGTAACCCGTCCTTTGTTAGTGTAATAGGGGGTCACTTCTCCAGAGGTTTCCGTACATCCTACCATTTATTTCCTCATTATATTGCCAATGTGATTCTTTTGGGAGAGAAGAAAGGCATGGTTGCTATGATCAAATTAATATCAAAGAGTGTTGGTAAGCAGATGCCGCAATGAAGTAGTAGAATTATATATTCAAACTATTCGATGGTATAATTCAGGGACTCAGCGTTAGGTTCAATGCTCAGTGGCTTCCCTTATTAAAAGTAAAATGACCTGAATGTTCACTTGTACTTGGTGTTCAGTATACTGCAAATTTATCACACCTATAAGCTATAGAAATAAACTAGCTATTGGTATTTCTCAGTTTATAGAATTTACATATGTAATACAAGCTCCTTTCCAGTTTCATACGATGTGTACAACTAGGCCAGCATAGACCAAAAAAAACAAAAGGCAAAATTTGCTACAGGACCACTCAAAAAATCAATACCAATTAGCTTGAGGGACACCGTAAAAAACTCGACACTGCAAGACACTACAAAAATTGCTTGTAATTGGCCGTTAAGACACTG
>CM020178.1:22306724-22325872 GCA_009805545.1 Oryza longistaminata | reverse complement strand
CTGTCGCGTCCCAAAAACGACCCTAAAATATACCCTTTAAATTTTGCCTAGAATAATAAAATCCTTGTGAAAGCCTTCCAAAAATTAAAAGGTTGTGTTGTGGATTGGGTAGACAAGCTTTCCGCTGTTCTATTATTTATTTGGCCGGTCGGCCAATGAACTAAGTAGATGTAGTTTATAATCGCTTCATCTTATTTGTGTTGCTATGTATAATCATGCTTGAGATGAAAATGTGAATCTAATGCACATCCTGGAACTCAGATTCACATGAGTATGAGATAGGAATATTAGAGAGTGTATTAACTTTAGCCATTTTTGCAAGGTCTCCTGAATGCTCGTCTCTGGTCGCCGCCTTCGAGTGTTTTGACGGGCACATTCTCAGGCTGAAGTTGACTGGCAGGCTTAAAGGGCTGCAATATCTCCAATATTCCTCTCTCGGGCGTCGGGATATTTCATTATGCTTGTTTGATGACTTGAATTATTCACTTCATCTCTCAATTATAATGGAAGGTCCGGAGAGGCCTACGACAGTATGGTATCAGAGCAAATACCGACTATAGGAGCCCTCAAGTTGGTCGTTTAGAATGATTCCTTAAATTATTTTGAGTGCTATGCTCTCAGCTACATATTATTTGCGAAAATCATATTCAATTCTTAAAATCTCATCCCTCTTTAGAGATTATTCCTTTGTCTTTATTTTGATTTTGAAAACTTCTTATCTTGCTCTATAGACCGTAACATTTTGAAATGCTACTTCTGTAAAAAATGTGTTTGAAATCACCTAATAATCAATATAAAATAAATATCAAAAAGTGTTTTGAAAAGTTTTAAAATCCATTTGCAACCTACACCTATGGTGCTAGTACGGATTTGTAAAATATCGGGTTAGAGATAGCCTCTAGTGAATGGGTTTGAAAATGGGTTGATACAATTTTAAAACTTGATAGACATGATAGGAATTCCATCTCGTTATGCTATCTCTGCACTAAAAATGGGTTGATTTTGAACTCCTCTCTCCGATATTTCAAAATTTTTACCGATATGGCCTAGAGCGAGTAGTTTGTGAAGGATAGCATTTGTTGTGCTTAAACCTCTAGCTTGTTTGCTTAGATGGACCACCCAAAATTCACTATAGCTCTGGACCACTCTAACATAATGTATTAAAAGATGGTGCATTTAGGTAACTTAAAAACTTGCATAAAGTTTCATTTTGTGGCCGGTTGTTCTTTTTCTGGAATCTTGAGTCAGTCTATTTGTTATTTTTGCCTAGATTAACCGTAGGTGATAAACCTGAGAATTTTTACAGGAAACATGTAGACTAACTAAGCAAGCTTCAGAATTTTGACATATATTTTTAGACCCTGCATCATGGTAAAACAATTTAATTAGTTAGCATAACTATTGTTCTTGAAATCTGTAGACAGCTGCATTCACCTTTTTGTAGCCCAAACCATACATGACAAAAATATGCCACCTTTTGACAGTAACTTATAGCATACCCAGTAGACTCCATGAATTTTGGTTGAATTTTTGAGTCCTTGCATCATGGCATAAAAATTCACATACTCGGTAAAGTCCAAATCTGTAAACAGTAGTCAGCCCGGTTTCTTGAATTTGTGTAGTCTAAAATATAAATGATAAAATCTTGGTTCCTTCAAGGTAGTTCACAAACCTAACTCACCCATCTCTCTGTTTTTTCCTAGATTTTTGCACCTTTAGAACTTGAACTAAAAGTTCAACAAAGACAGTAAACTGACAAATCCAGCACTGCACTATTGGCATGATCATTTTCTTAAAAATAATCCACTGGTCCAAAAATCACCATTCTTTTCCAGGGTTAAAGACCACTTTTTAGGATGGATGAATATAAAATTTTCTTTTCATAGCTTGTCATCCCCACTAGCATAGACTTTTGTTTCAGTTTATACCTCGGAACTGGGTAGGACAGCACCTAGCACATATGTCGATTAGCCCTTCATTAAAATTCTTTATAAACCTCATAGCACAAAACTTTATTTTTTTAGGGGGATAGTGTCCATGACCTTATACACCCAGAGACAAATATACAATCTTGATAAGCCCCCTCAATGCCTAAAAGAACCCACCATACTAGGAACAACAGTCATAAGCAAACTATGTGATTTATGTTGAGGATGGCTCCGAATGCGCGAAATTTCTGTTTACCCCTTTATGGTGGATGCAAGATCTGTACATTGAAGCAACTCACAAACAGGGTTTTGGGAACCTTGACTTATAGATTTTGAAAACTTCTTTAAAATGATCCACTTGTTTTTAAAAAATTACCACTGCAACCTACTAATCAGTTGAACCGAAGGGGATTGTACTATGGCATGTATGCAATACAAAAATATCTTCACAAGCATTGAATCATTCCATACATTCATCGCATCATCCATCATGATTATCATAGGCATATCCATGCATATATATATAAATTATTCTACACATGCCATCAAGCAACCCGCTTAACTTTAAATTGGTAACCTTCGAGCTTGCTGTCCAAAATTTTAAAATTTTGGAAATGTGGGCTCAACTAAGATAGATCATTGGCCCTAGATCCCAAAAAATTCGTACTATAATATACCTTGTAAGAATCAACTCTCTTCAGTACCACTTTTTGATTACTACCATAGCCTTCGTAACCCACACTGAGTAAAACCTGCCCACTATCCCACTAAATATGAAGTTTCTAAATGTTATGGAGCAAGTTATAATACAACTTAAGAAAGTTAATTACCAGTGGTTAATCATCAGGAGATAGTCTAGACTTAAGCTAACCTCACCCACAGAAATTAAGTAGAACCTTTGCTTAGAGATATAAATTGGGTCATGTTTGAAAGAGGGCTTAGAAAAAAATAATAAATAACTAAATCAGATACTATCGTTATCAGAAAGCATCATACTTTCGGTAGGTCTTTCAATGTCATCAAGGTTAGGATATAATCCATTCTTAACTTTGACAAATTACCCAGGGGCTCGAATAGTAAAGAACACACAAAAGAGTAGAACTCTTAGGAAGCCAACACATTTGATCAATGTAACCACCCACAAACCCTACCCAAAACTCGGGACGAGATTTATTTAAGGGGATAGGTTTAACATAACCCGAATTCTAGGATTAAGGAATTTCAACCAAAACTAGTTGAAAGCAAAAGTTCTGTCCAATTTTGTGAACCAAAAATTCCATTTTTTAAACTAGGTGGAAAATTGATTTACTCTTGCATGAATAAAAAGTTGGAGGGGCAAATTAAAAACTTTTTATTATAACCAGGACAAAAAATGTAAACTTATGTGTTAAGCATACATACTCGCATAAACATGGTTTGACTTGAGTCCTTCATGTGCAGGTTTTGGGATTTTCGATTTGCATTTTCATAATAGGGTCTCATCAATATTTAACTAAGATCTAGATAAACAACTAAAACCATTTAGGGCTTAGTGCTAGCTAGAGGAAGTTAAAATAGAAAACCATAACACCTTAAAAGTATATCAACACGGGGCTAATGTCAAGCCGCTCACTAAACTAATTTGGCTATCATTCTGAAAGCATGTCATGAATATCGGAAGTTGAGAAATTAAAATAACTTATAGAAAAATTGCATCTGATCTATAATATACCTGTGATTATGGCATCTCTCTTTAATTTAATAGCTTAAAGTTAAACTTATGGATAAAGTTAGGTAAATTCAGACCTGTAGTGTAATGTGTAAGGTAAACTGTAATTCTACTATATCAACATCACCGTGTAGGACTCCAAATATTAATTCTTTCTCGATATAAATGTTTAACAGTACAATTTTGCAATACAAGAAGATAAGTCTTGCTTAATCTATTCTAAAATATTTGTGCAGATAGTAAAATCATTTGGAACAAATTCATGTAGTGGTTCTACTCAATTCAACAATATACATTCTCACTGTTACATTTTTGGTACAATTTAATAACTAAATTTGCATACCTCGCAATAAATCAGTTCAAACCCACGTCAAATATTAGATTAAATTATTAATTCTTCAATTTGCTAAAAACCACACCTTGTCTAAAGTACATTTAACTGCGTGGAAGTGTATAAGGAAAATAATTTATTCAAATTACTAGGGTTAATATCATGAATAAAATGTTTTTTTATCCAGAAATTTATCTCTCTGTTTAGGTCTCCTAAAAATTCAAAACTAGTATCCTAATGGCCCAATTTTGCTTCTAATTTCTGTGAGTAATCATATCCATAATTTCTATAAGTGCAACCAAAGAAATTATTGGAAACTAGGTACATTCGATATATCTCCCAGTTAAAATCCAACAGAGCTTTTTCTGCACTACAAATTAATATATGACAATTAACCAACAGATGGAGTAAGGAATATAACGCTGAAAATTCGTCTAAAACCTGTTTCCACCCAGAACTCTTACCCACCACCTTCTCCCTGCCACTAGAGCACTTTCCGTCCTGGACCTCACTTCTGCAGTGAACCTCGGCCTTGCCCTTTTTCTTGTCCCTCACCCTCAGCTGACCAAGAACACACGAGGAGAGATCGAGCGTCGTCGACGCTTGGTGACGACGTGTCGGAGCCTTCAAGTCAAAGCCTCCATCTCCTCCAGACCGAGTCCGCTCCAACTCCAACACATCACTTGAGGCTAGGAGGACCGAGGCAAGTTTAGGATTCCTCCTCCTTCAAGCCTCTCCGCTGCCTTCTCATCTTCATACACGGCCGCGGGAGAGACGACCATCGCAGAATTGCCGATTGGATCAAGGTGTACTCTCCATCTATTTTGTGTTCCATCTTTCCACACAAACGGCCGAAGCATTTTCTCTGTTGACCACCATTTCGTTTGTGCATCACAGCCCTCCGGAACGCAAGGCCCACGCCGACGACGCCCTGGAGCACGCACCGGATGCCGCCCGCCGATTCCGGCTCATCGTCGGTGGCCAATCCTCGTTTCAACTCTCTCGAAGCCAGAGCCCCGTTGTGCGCGCAAAGGAGTTTGCTGGCTCCTCCTACAAGAACGCTCAGGAATCACCACCCAGAGAACTAGGCAACACGGGAGAACACTCCCTTTCTTCCTCTCTCGCTGATCTGAACCCTCCGTCGCTACATCGCCCATTGTCAATTACCTTTCCACTCCCGAGTGAGCATGTCCGATGCTTTGTGTACAGCACCAATCTTTGGGACCGTCACGAACCTCGTTGGACACACTACATGCATGCGCAGTCTCAGCCAATCGAGCCGACGTTCCGTTCAACCACGGAGAAAACAGCCGCTATAGGATCATCCTGCAAGCCAACGCCGTCGCAGCCGCCCAAGTACCTTAAACGACCTCGTCTGAGCCCTCAGTGAGCACCCTGGGAAACTAGAGGACCACATGGCATTGCACACTAATTGCTAGATCTGACTCTACATCCCACATGCACTAGCAAACCCAGAAACGCCCCGCGCTCGCGCTGCCGATAGCCGTGATTCCGTGAAAACATGCTCAGCCAATGAAGGACCACTATTAGCTTCGCCCAAAACCTCTCTACATCTTCTATTTATGGTTTTCATGCCGAGATTTCCACCATTCAACCGCCGGACTGAGCTCCGATGAAACGAGCTCGGGCCATGGCAAGCTCTGTATCAGCTCAAAACCAAGGACATCCTCACTTGAGAAGAATCAAAACTCAGGGTGCTATTTGAAAACCTACTTCACGCACTAGAACAGTCACAGGGACTGCGGAGTTGATTGCCTAAAGCCCTGGGGGCCTTTTTGCATATTGACAGAGGTCTGACCAGTGGACCCATCCCTTTTAAAAAATTGATAAAATATAAAGAAAATCCATCTAAGGCATTATAATTTCAATAGGAAAACATCCAAAGTGTTGTTAAATCCATTTAAAATCAAATATAGCTTCATTTGAAGTGATTCCCAGTTGCTTGTGATAGAGTCACAAAGTTATGACCTTTATTCCAGGGGAATATAAATTGACGCACTCACTGTACAAACTTTGGTCTCTAAATTTATCTAAGTTAGGTCATACGTAAAGCATATCAAACTTATAAAATGCATAGAAATTCAATTAACTTGTTTTGAAACAAACTCAAATTATACAGATTCATCATCATGCACCTCTGATTATGGTGAAATAAAAGTAATTACTTACTTTGTACCAAATGCCGTCCTAAAACTGTTATCTTTAAAATGAACTAGTTTTAACATAGACTGAACTTTCAGAAGTTTATATAAATTCATCTTAGATCCTTTTGAGTTAACCAAAGTTCTGAAGAATCACAAAGCATACCCAAGTTAAAAAATAAACTGTAAAACCTTTAATATCGTATAACCAACATTAGAGCTTAATTGACAAAATATAGAGACATTACGATATATTAACTGCTTTATAAGCCTCTATATCGTGCGACCTAAACATAGAGCATGCTAATAGTTGAATTTTGAGAAATCTCAATTCTTTGGTCCAATGATCAAAAATTACTTAGACATCCTATGCACGTTCATATAGTAAAAATGTTACCATTCTCTTCATTAACCTAATGTTAAAGATAACCTAGGAGTTAACTCACAAGGATGGTTAGCAAAATATATGATAGAGGTATTTAAAATGCACATTTAGCTTATGAATAAACCCAAAAAAAACTTGCTTAGATCAGAGAGGTATAGTGTGCAGCATTAATTCCCAACATACTTAGGCCAAACTTTAAATCGTTTGTACACGAATTGCTAAAGGTTTGGGTCATAAATGTAATCTAATATCAGACCTCCCTATTGTATAAAAATATGTAGTAAACAATATAATAACTCTAAAATTATGAACTAAGATTAGATTAGATAACTTAAAATACTCATTTTATACATCACTAGCAAGTTAGAGCAAGTTCTGGACCTAAATCTCAAAGCCATGTACACATAGAGATATATTCCTAGAACACGTTAAACATGTAAAATACATAAAGAATTCAATTAACTTCTAAATATTATGAACCAAATGTGTTAGTTTTTAGAAAAAAAACAATCTTCACCCCACAAACATGAACTTAATAAGAATCACCTTACGCGCACTTCATAATAGTACCTAAGTACATCGCTACACTATACCGACGGAACTTCTAAAATTCATAACTCCCAATAAAATGAGATAAAATAGAAATTCTTTACCTAAATTCATTTTATACCAAGTACCTATTCGGACTGTGCACAAATCATGCCATTTTATTTTGAAACATTTTGGATTTTTCGCATATTTCGGTGTTTAATTGGCCATACGTTACTTTGTATAGATGATTGCTTAATCGGTGAAGAAGTGATTTAGGTGCTGACATTTTTCCTGATTCAAGGCAAGTTCCACCTCCCTCCTCTTGATCACTTTGAAACCTATTTTTGGAGGTTATTGAAAAGTTTGCAAATCTTGCATTGTCGATTGTACACTAATAAATTAAAATTTTGTTAAACTTGTAGATAAACTCCTATTATTTGCATTATCACCTTAAACTCCACATATATCCATATTCCTCATCCTAACCTTAGGAACAATATGGCTATTACCCTTTATATATGAGTTTTGGTGACACTAGGTTACTATAAAGCTTAGCCATGCTTAGAATGGTCTTCCTTGTCATTATGGGCTCATTACAAACATTGAAAATTGATTTTTAATTAATCGGACAGAACTTTAATACTTGTGATTTTGATAAATAAAATGGTGGAAAACTGGATTTTTAGGTTTGGGCCTCAAGTGGTGCACATATGGTGATTAGTTTGTACCGATAGGGGGAGAGTGGCCCGAAACCGACCTAAGGACTTCACTCAATGTAGTTCATTCCGTATACAGTGCAACCACATGTGCTAGTAATGGGATAGCCCAAGCTTTAGTAAATTATTTATGGTTTAGCCTTTACATTCTGGTAGGCCGGTGTGTATGAGTTCGTATAATTCAGGGAAGCTTCCTATTTACCCCGAAGTGTAGTATGTTTTAGGTGACTAAGCGTGTCCAATACAACGGTATTGTGCCACGTGGTGGGTTTCCCGTTGTTGTCCGCCACCACGGCGTTAAGTTTAAGGCGTGGGCCCGCCACTTAACGGTTCTAGGTCATATTCAGTATGACTAGGATGGAGGAAACACGTTATCGTGCTGGTGTAAGGCTAAATCATGAATTTTGAAAAGCTTTGTTGCGGGTAATAAATCGGTACTATGTATCGCGTGCCAGCTCTTGCATGATTATTATTCGCATCATGTGGGTAAAGTGTACAAACTCTGCAGAGTAAAAACTAATCGATTAGCCGTGCTCGGTCAAGAGCGACGTGTGGATATGTTATTGAGTATAGACTTGTGTTTATTCTCCTAATGCTGAAAATTTACCTTCAAATTTGATGAGGTTTGAGAATGATCTCCTTGCTGCCATGGATGGCAATGAGGTGATATTATACATGATTAATGCCTACTTTGATGCCCATATGCTAAGTACTAGCTTTGCTGAAATTTTATTTGGAAAGCAAAATCCCGTTTTGAAATTGTTTTTTTGCAAATAAAACTTGCTTTATGCTAAAAGAACCTAATATGCCTTCCTTGATTATATGCCTTGCAAGTAGGGTGTTAGGCTTGTCTTTGGTGCTTGCCGATATTTTTTCTAATTAATGTACTGACTCTTGCCGTTGAATTAACTTTTGCTTTGTAGGATTTAGAATTAGTTTGAGTGAGCGGTATCGACTGCTTCTCTAGGACTTGAACTTATGGGGTAAACCCTAGTCGGTGTGCTTGTGGATTGGGTAGACAAGTTCCGCTGTTTTATTATTTTATTTGGCCGGTCGGCCAATGCTAACTAAAGTAGATGTAGTTTATAATCGCCTTGCATCTTATTTGTGTTTGCTATGTATAATCATGCTTGAGATGAAAATGTGAATCTAGTGCACATCCTGGGAACTAGATTCATATGAGTATGAGATAGGAATATTTGAGATGTTGTAGAACTTTAGCCATTTTTGTCAAGTCTCCTGAATGTGTAACACATCTGGTCGCCGCCTTCGAGTGTGTTAACCGGCACATCTCAGGCTGAAGTTGACTGGCAGGCTAAAGGGTAGCATATCTCCATATTCCTCTCTCGAGGCGTCGGATATTTCATTATGCTTGTTTGATGACTTGAATTATTACACTTCATCTCTCAATTATAATGGAAGGTCCGGAGAGCCTTACGAAGGGCGTGGTGGGCGCCGAGTGGAAACGCATTATTTTATCATTTCCGAGCTGAGAGTGGTGAGATTTATTTTAAAATGACCGGAGTGCCCCTGCGCCTCACCATCTATCCCCGACTTGGGCCCGGTCGAACCAAACCCGGCCGGAGTCGTCGCCTGGAGGTGGCGGGCGGATGAGCACCCTGGGCACGACACCGGCGAGGTCAGTAGCTCCGGCCGCCGCGACATCGACCAGGAACAGGTGGTTGCCGTCCACGTCGCAGAGCCCCATATGTAAGCTCCCTGACCCCTACGCACGACCGTGCAGTGCAGCCTCAGCCGAGGCGCCGCACTGGCCCACGCCGGTGCTCTCCCTCTCCCTCGGGCTTGCTTGAAGAAATAGGAGAGAGAGAGAAAGAATGAGGGAGAGAAAATAAAAGAGGAGAAATTCCCCTTCCACAATCATCAGATAATTGAATTGAATCAAACATTGCAATAGTGCAATTCCTTCAAATCCACTACAAATTAAGAGAGGAATTGAATCACAAACTCAACCAGAGGAACAAACAAATCAATTGTGCAATCACTAGCAAAGATAGGCACAGCCATGGGGACGCGCACGACAAGCTTAGCACTAGCAGTTCTTTTTGGCAGTGGCAAGCTTGCACTTGACCTTCTGGAACACCACCATCGGTGGCACAAGCTGCACCTTGAGTGGGCACGTCACGGCGAGCTTGCACTTGGTGTAGTGCGCCTGGTGCCTGACCTCGCCGGAGACCGTCACCTCCACCTTGAACAACCCCGTCGCGTTCTGGCGCAACCTCCGCCGCATCGTGCCGGCCCCGGCCCCACGACTTTGTAGCGTCGCCCCAGCCGAGGCGCCGCACCGGTCCACGCCTCGCTGCGCCGTCGCCAGAGCTCTGCTCTCCCTCGGGCTCGCTTGAAGAAGGAGCGGAGAGAGAAAGAATGAGGGAGAGAAAAGAATAAGGAAGAATTAAAAAAAATCGAAGGGTAGAACCGTACTTACACAGCTGTTTCTCTCTCCAATTCGTCCGGATATAATAAAATAATCCGGCGAGTGTCCAACAGCTAATTACCAGTTTTTTTTGGTGCCCTATTGCAAATACCCGTTATTGCGGTGTCTCCTAGCTATTTACATGTTTTTTGGGTGTCCTGTAGCAAATTTTGCCTACTTGCATACATACATGTATTGGCCCATCCTCCCTTGATCCCTTCTGTTCGCTCTCTCCCCTATGTTCACTCTCTCCCCTATTTTCATGATGTATAAGATAGAAAACATATTATACGATAATAAAATTTAACAACCATATGATCTAAATCATATAGCAATTTTTATGCGCATACATTAGATTTTGTTGTATAGTTCAAAACCCAAATTAAATATATTTAACAAGTAAAAATTGCATTACTTAAACTAGCTACCAGTCACTCGATATACAATTTTAAGGGAAAATCATATTGATTTTTAAACACCTGATTAACAACACACGGCTTATATTAAAACAATATGAAACACAAAACAAATTAATAAGATTAAAATAATAAGTAGGAAAAGAAATACATCACTTGGTTCGCTAAGATTAGGTTTATGTTTAAATATAGGTAATTTAGACATCGCTTGATTCTTGAACTACTGCAAATACTTCATCAATCGCCTTCTGGTAGAACGTTTTTATCTTCATGTTGTTGAATTGCTTCTCGTTTTGCTTGGCGTTCTTGGATTCATCTTGATCTTCCTCCTTTGTACCTCTTCCAAGCTTGGAACATTGAGAACAACTGTGGTTTGGTTGTCCTCTTCTCCTGAATTTGACATTACTTATAGCTTGAGAAGCTTTGTTAGCAATGTTGACGGTCGTTATCGATCAGTTTCGACCGTCAATATTACCGAAATAGAGGAGAACTAGTTATGCTTGCAATGCATATATATGTTAGAATAATAATATTCCACTAGTATTAGGTATACTAACCTTTTGCAGAGAATAAACATAAAGTGAAGGAGAATCGGCATCAACTCAGACGATAAATCAGTCGGGCGATGTCGAGAATCAGACTTATGTATGAATGGGCCAACAACTTATAAATGACACAATCAATTGGGCCAAAATTCACAAGTCTACGGAGAGGAGAAGTCCAGGAGGCCACCAGCCAACTTGTGGGCTGGATGGGCCAGCCCAGGGTTCGGCCGAACCAGGGCGTTCGGCCGAACCAATGCCAGCGCCGATGGATGCAGGGTTTTGAGGGAACGGTGGAGATTCACTCCCTATGGCGGTTGGAGGGTATTACCAACCATTCCAACCACCATAACCGTCATTACCTGCCTATTTAAGGAGCTCCTCTCCTCTCTCATATTCTCTCAAGTTAGTTTAGTGTTCTTAAGTTAGTGGAATAGGAATAGAGTAGAAATCAGGAGTCCAGAAGCCTTCGGAAGAGTTCGGGTATGACTCTAGTAGCTTTCCTTTCCTCTTTTGTAATCTTTGTACTTTATTTAGAATACTCTTCTTTATACATTTATGGTAGTGAAATACTTTCCGAGTTTTATAATGCCTACTTTACATTATGTTCATGTTATACTGAATATACTGCTAGCTTATCTGGGAGATGCTTTGGGCGGGTATAATGTTTGCTTATGCAATTACTCTATGTCATGACGATGATATTAGAGTAGTATCTGGTAGTTTAAACATGGTGTCTAGATTACGGGATATCATTATTTGGGGTTATATGCTGCGGATGAGAAGTGGGCCGCTGATAGTGACAGCTCAGTACGGGTATTCCTCCACGCGTGTATATAGTCCTAAGTTAATTTCCTGGGGAGGGTACTCCTCTGTATTTAGCTCCGGTTGTATAGTCATGATGGGCTGTCGTGAGGAACGCGGCAGTTAGGGGTGGCTTCTCGAAGTAACAGGAGGGCATCGGATAGAGGGTATTAGCTAGTATATCAGATGACTAGAATGTATGTATATTATGTATACTAGAAATATAGGAATAGATTCTCTTTCTCTTTTCTTTCCACTTAGCTTAGATACTTTATTATGAGAATGAGTAGCTTAATGCTTGTGTGTCACTCTACCCTTGAATTATCTTAACCACTGCTTAGGCTATGATTATTACAAGTAATATATAAATTATTAGGCAAGTACTCTCTACATGATCTTCCCACGAGATAAAATAAATACGATACCCTTGAAATACTCTCGGGTGAAATGCTACAATGGTATATCCGTGCGCTTGCGTATGAACTCTGTAACCATAATATACCAGAAGTATTTCTGCGCTCTTGCTGGGAATTATATTTATAGTAATGTCGTTAAGAAATACCAACAAGCAACCAAAACCAAGTCCTCCTCTCTGATTTCTTCCAGTTGATCATCGGACAAGGCATTAAAAGCAGAAATAACAGATATAGGAGTAGTATCCAAAGAAGATCCAGATGAATACTCCAAAGCAGTAGATTTAGAATCAGTTCTTTTGAAAAGAATATTCATCTCATAGATTTTTAATTTGGTGTAAACAATATCCAAAGTCAAGGTGTTCATGTCAACCGATTCCTGAATAGAAGTCACTTTAACATCCGAAAATTTCATATCAAGACCATTCATAAAGTGACGAGTAACCTCAGATTGAGAATAGTTAACATCATAAGAAGCATGCATCAACAGATCTAAGATCACTAAAGATTTTATCGTAACATCCCAAATAATCATCCAAAGATTCACCAGGATTCATCTCAAATTTGATGTAGTCATTTCTGAAAACATCTTTTCGCAACTCCTAGATGTTTGAAGATCTAGTACGAAAATCATTCAAAGTTTTCCAAATCTTAGTAGCTGTAGCAAGATGCGAAACACGATCAAAATCGGAGCGAGAAATCGAATTGAGAATTATATTGCGTGTTTTGCAATTATTTTCAAAATCAGTTTTTTGAGCAACAGTTTCAATGCGAGCAAGAATCTCATAAGTAATAGCAACTTTCAACCAAATATCATAGCCTTGAGATGTAATGTAAGATTCTATCTTTTTCTTCCAATAATAAAAATTAACTCCATTGAAGATGTGAGGTTTGTTTGAAAACTTTTTAGCCATGGCACCAGATCTAAAGAACAACAAAGATTAAAAACAAGAACGTGGCTCTGATACTGTCAGGGTTACGGGTAAGGTATACCCTCTACCCTTCGATATACGTCACATATTGATATGGTATGTTTGCGCGTGTACGGACGCTCTCAGCATAAGTTAAGGAAGTCCGTCATGGAATCTACAGATGGAAAGAGTCCTACTCGGATAAAACTGGGTCGTCATTGTATCGTGTCGGGTCCGATGTCTCCGAGTCCTATTTGGAGACCAGTTGACCTGCGGTATAAAAGGGACCCCCCGGGAGGACCAAAGGCATCGAATCTTAGAGCCAACACATCCACCACAGCCTACGAAGCCGGAGGTTACAGGAGCCAAGTCATCGGGTGATCTAGTCGAATCAACTCGATTACGATCTCGTCGGTATTGTCATTTTCCACTATTCCCTTTGTAATCTGTGGTTTCCGTCATATAATCCCATATCAACTGGATTAGGGCTATTACCTATCAAGGGGCCTGAACCAGTATAATCTTTGTTTTCTGCCTACTTGATGTCGTATTACGTAGATCCTCGTACCAGCGTACCCCAGTACCCTCTATATCCGGTCTACGGGTATCCCCCGTCGACAGTGGCGCGCCAGGTAGGGGGACTTGGTGCTCAAGGTTCTACTACTATGACATCCAGCTTCGTCGACAACAGCGTCAACACCAACCTCAACCAAGGAGTTCCTACTTCAACAACACTGGTGTGGACTCAAGTCGGCGAAATTGTCTTTCCGGTTTATACCACTATGCCGATCTCAGCTGGTCCGCCAATGATCGGAAACGAGAACGCAGTGGCTACAACCCGGGGCGACTCCATGTCGAAGGATTCTCCCGCCGAAGCGGAGATCGGAACGTCGACGACATCCGAGCCCGAGAAGGATCCTAGTGCGGCCAAGCCTTTTCTTTCCGACAGGAATCACGAGCCGACGAGGATTGCTTCCGAGGTGACAAGGTCCTGGTGTCCTATCCACAAAACCAGGAAACACACCCTGCATGCCTGCTGGGTCTTTCTCAACGTCCATGCTGAAATTCGTGCCTGCAAAGAGCGTGGAATTCAGCGTACCTCCCCAACTCGTGATGTCTATTGTCCTATTCACAAGACAAAGAATCACGACCTATCGAGTTGCAAGGTCTTTCTCAGCGCCAAGAGGGCGCCATCTCCTAAGGTCCAGCAGTCGCACATCCCCACCAGGGATAAAGACAAGGAACAAGGAGCGACGCCAATTCCAGATCGATTTGTTGGGGTAATCGACATCGATCCCCACGAACCATCAGTCTTGCACCTCCTCGAAGACTATGGATCATCGACAACGAGCACGTCGCGTGAGGTATTGGCTATCGACGATGTCGGCGCGTCAGCACGCACCAATGCGGAAGCGGAGAATCAAGTGACTACTCCGGCCCAGCACATCAGAGCCGTCAACGCAATACTGAGGGAAACCCCCTACGATCCCGTTCTGAACGACGATCTCGCACGTTGGACAGAACGACTACGGGAATCAGTGGCCAACCTCGGTAACGCGTTCGAAGAGGCCACTGCTGCAGCGCACCCGGAACAGCCACCAACTGGCGATGCTAATGGTGAAAACCCTGAACAGCGGGAATCGCCTCATTGAGCCACCGCCCCACCTCGCGGCACCGGCTCACCCGGAACAGCCACCAACTGGCGATGCTAATGGTGAAAATCCTGAACACCGGGAATCGCCTCATCGAGCCACCCCTCCACCTCGCGGCACCGATGATCTCCGCGATCACCTGAATGGCCGCCGAGAGGTGCGACACACATGAGACAACGAGAAGCATTCTCGACATCGCGTCTCTTCACGGCGTCACGATAACGAAGATCGAGGAGGCCGTTCGAGCGAAGACCGAGGCCATGATAACCGTCACAACCGCCGCGATCACGACGATCGCGAACGGAGGGTGCTGGGCGATACTGGTCGAGGACGTCGCCATAATGACGACGATGATGGAGATCAGCACCGAGACAACAGCGGGAGACGACGACAGGATTCTCGAGAACCCGTCCGACGTCCTCGTAATCGTACGCCGAAACCAAGCAATCCATCATCATCGTCATCATCCTCGTCATCTTCATCATCAGATAGACATCCACGAAGGACGTATGATCGCCGACAACCCACCGCCCCCAGCGCTGGGTGTAGAGCTTTCGGTCGTTCACTTCGGGATGTCCGATGGCCTGAAAGATTCCGACCTGGAGCAATAGAGAAATACGATGGGAGCACCGACCCGGAAGAGTTCCTTCAGGTTTACTCCACGGTACTCTATGCTGCCGGAGCGGACGACAACGCGTTGGCGAATTACTTGCCAACCGCATTGAAAGGCTCTGCACGTTCGTGGGCAGACCTGTGGCAGCAATTCGTAGCCAACTTCCAAGGAACTTACAAGCGCCACGCGATCGAAGACGACCTACATGCGTTGACACAGAACCCGGGCAAATCCTTGAGGGATTATGTTCAGCGCTTTAATGAGTGCAGAAACACAATCCCCGAGATTACCGATGCTTCTGTAATTCGCGCTTTCAAATCCGGTGTCAGAGATCGCTATACTACTCAGGAGTTGGCAACGAGGTGCATCACGACTACTCAGAGGTTATTCGAAATTGTCGATCGATGCGCTCATGCAGATGACGCACTGAGACGCAAGAACGACAAACCGAAGACCGGAGGAGAGAAGAAACCAGCCAAGGACGCACTTGAGTCAAGCAAGAAGAAAAATCGCAAGAGTGGGAAAAGGAAAGCTCAAGTGGAAGTTCTCGCAGCAGAATACGCGAACCCTCCCAAGTGCCCAAACCCACAAAGTAGCGACGCGAAGAAAGCATGGTGCCCTATACACAAGACGGACAGACATTCTTTGGCAGATTGCCTTGTTTTCAAAAAGTCGCTCAAGAAGCACATGGCATTGGAAAAAGGCAAGAGAGTACGCGTGGTCGAGAAGGATGCGGAGGCGGCTGCTCAGGAGTCGGACTCAGCATACCCAGACTCCGATCTCCACGTCTCACACATTTTCGGAGGCTCTACGGCATACTCCTCAAAACGAGAATACAAGAAAGTGGAACGTGAAGTCTGTTCGACATGGCAGGGAGCTGCACCCAATATGAAGTGGTCAGAGCAGAAGATAGAATTCTCAAAAGAGGACCACCCTAAGACTACTGTCATCCCAGGGCGATATCCGATCGTGGTCGAACCCACTATTCGTAATATCAAGGTCGCACGGGTTCTCATCGACGGTGGCAGCTCAATCAACCTTCTCTTCGCCAGCACCTTGGACGCGATGGGAATACCACGAAGCGAGTTGACACCCACCGATCAACCCTTCCATGGAATCACTCCCCAGTCTTCGTCCAAACCATTGGGCAAGATCACGTTGCCTGTGACTTTCGGCCAAGCAAACAACTTCCGAACGGAGCAGGTCACCTTTGATGTCGCTGAACTCGATACAGCATATAATGCCATCATCGGGAGAACTACACTAGCGAAGTTTATGGCCGCATCTCACTACGCGTATCAAGTGCTCAAGATGCCGGGACTGAAGGGAACAATCACTATTCAAGGGAACACAAATCTGGCAGTGCAATGCGACAAGCGGAGCCTCGACATGGTCAAGCACACGCCTAGCCCACCCGCCACGACTGAGCCACCCAAGAAAGTGAGCAAAATAAACAAGACGCCGAAACCGGACGGCGCGATCAAGACCGTTCCACTCTCTAGTGCCAACCCCGACAAGACCGTCAAGATCGGGGCATCACTAGACGAGAAATAGGAACTCGCGCTCATCACCTTCCCCCGCGACAATGCTGACGTGTTCGCTTGGCAGCCGTCCGACATGCCGGGGGTACCCAGGGAGGTGATTGAGCACAAACTCATGGTGCGACCCGATGCCAAGCCAGTAAAGCAAAAACTGCGGAGATTTGCACCAGATCGAAAACAAGCCATACGAGAAGAGCTCGAGAAGCTTCTCAAAGCTGGTTTCATCAGAGAGGTACTCCATCCAGAGTGGCTAGCCAACCCAATCATGGTGTGGAAGGCCAATGGGAAATGGAGAATGTGTGTCGACTTCACCGACCTCAACAAGGCGTGTCCAAAGGATCACTTACCTCTTCCTTGAATAGACCAACTGGTGGACTCAACAGCCGGCTGTGAGTTGTTGAGCTTCCTCGACGCTTACTCCGGCTACCACCAAATCAGCATGGCAAAAGAGGACGAGGAGAAGACAGCATTCATCACGCCGTTCGGGGTATTCTGCTACGTTAAGATGCCGTTCGGACTAATAACCGCAGGAAACACTTTCTAGCGCACGGTCCAGGGCGCACTTAGCAACCAACTAGGAAACAATGTCGAGGCCTACGTCGACGACATTGTTGTCAAGACCAAGACAGGCGACTCATTGATTGACGATCTGCAGGAAACGTTCGACAACCTCCGACGATATCCAACTTATGCCTTTTCTTATCTCTATCAATCTTCCCGAATCAGGACTCCTCGTTCCATACGTACATAATCCCTCTTTTATACCATATAGATTCTTCATCACGACGTGCATTATTCTCTAGCCCGCATGATCTCTTAATCCACTTCTCCCAAGTCGACTCCGATCTATCACCGGCAACACTTTCCCAAGGCCTCAAGCAACACCTGCACATGCAACAACTAAGAAGCAATATTCCGAGCACAAGTTCATCCCAACCTCACTCACATTAGCATAACAACAATATCCATACGTATATAAACCATCTACTAGTCAAATCCACGAAGGAAACATCCAAAAACGATAAAAGACATCCCGAAACCGACAATGATCAGAAATATGTCGGTCAAACTGTGGGGCTGGTCGGTCTGACAGCCACATGACCTGTGGTCTGACCGGCGGCACCCAGTCGGTATGACTGCCCGGGGTCAACCGAACTCGGTTACTTTATAAAATCAACCATCTATATAACTCCGAAATCTCATCACAAGAAACCAATCTTTGACATATAGAATATCACAAACCACCAATTTTTTCATCACACAATCTAAATCAACTCCTTGATTTTACAGAATTATCAATCGACTTCAACTTCAATCAATCCTGAGCATCACGTCTGATTGTTTTCCTATTGAAAGTATCTCATCGTACGGTCGGAGGCGCCAGCCCAAAGAGTTCGACGATCCACCAATCAAATTTCCGTTAATCACAGTTGTGCTCCACCTAAGCTTGCACCATGTCCTATCTCGGACAATGTGTCCATCCTGGCATGGCCTGGGGCACCTCGTTCGTTTCTCTATCCCTTAGTTTTCCCTCCGTGGCTAGGTTCTGACACCACTTGCTATAAAATCGGCCCTAATATATACCTGGAAAGCCGAACACAGAAGAATGTCTTAAAAGATCCAAAGTGATAACGACATGAAGATATGATATTTATTAACGAGGTTGTAATGACCTAGAATAATCTGCCCAGACCGCCCTCAAAGACGCCTGCGACATGGTTCACGTGTGAAGCCTGTCAATTCCACAGTAAACACACAAAGCTCCAGCGCAAGCACTCCAGACTATCCTCTCACTTGGCCGTTCTTCGTGCTGGGGCTAGATATACTCGGGCCTTCCCACGAGGACAAGGCGGCTACAGGTTCCTATTCGTGGCGATCAAAATTCACCAAGTGGATTGAAGCGACACCCACGGGGAAATCAAGGCCGACAACGCCATCAAATTCATCAAAGGGATATTCTGCAGATTCGGATTGCCCCGACGTATCATAACGACAACGGCTCCCAGTTCATCAGTGCCGATTTCCAGGATTACTGCATCAGGCTGGGAGTCAAGATCTGCTTCG
>CM020178.1:22284023-22306699 GCA_009805545.1 Oryza longistaminata | reverse complement strand
CTTAATTGAGGAAACAAAGGACTAAAGAAATGCAAAAGCAGCAGCTGGTTGGCCCAACCAACTAGAGCTAGTAGCAGCGGTATTGGTGATGCAGCGCTGCAGGCTTTAGCGTAGCAAACAAAAGCAGCAGCAGGTACCACCTCTCCAATTTGTGAAGAAAGGTAGTAATTTATAAGGTGGTTTGTCCTTCACCGATTACTCTCGTTCGGACTTTTTACGGCAAACGAGAACGAAAACCTAAAATAGTGTTAAAACGTTGGTAACTTGGTTATGGTTTAATCTACCTATCTATCTATATATTATATTATTAAAACAGTTTTGAAAGGAGGCACCACGTTCGCTGTGGGGGCTAGAATTCCCACATTAATCGGAGAAAAAAAGAAAAGGAGATTCCAAGAATACAATTCAAAAATAGCTTAAATTCAGAATTAAAAATAAGCATATTGAAACAAGTGTCCATATAAAAACTCAATACGAGATTCATCAAAATTCGAAATAAAAAATAAAAAATTCGAAATTAGAAAATAAAAAAAGAGTCCAATGAGGAATATAATTTTAAAATAACTGAAATTCGAAATTAAAAATACGGAATATTGAGAAAAGAGTACATATAAAAACCAAATACGAGATTGTTTAATATTCGGAATAAAAATAAAAATAAAATCCAAAATTAGCAAACAGAAAAGAAGAGTTCAAGAAAATACAAATTTAAAATTAACTGAAATTCGGAATTAAAAATAAGCAAGAATCCATACAAGAACCTAATACGAGATTAATTAAAATTCAGAAAAAAGAATATCGAAAATTAGAAAAAATAAAAGACAGTTCAAGTAGGAATACAATTTTGAATCAACTGAAATTCAAAATAAAAAATATAAATATAAAAAAGAACAATATACGGTATTATTTAAAATTTTTAAAATAAATTCTGAATTAGAAAAAAAAGATTTCAATTAGGAATACAATTTATAGATAACTAAAATTGGTGATAAAAAATAAAGACTATTTGAAAAAAAGACCATCTAAAACATATGATGAGATAAATTAAGTAACAAGCCTATAAAAGAGTAGAGCGGTGGCGGTTGATACGACATATAAATACTGTTAGTAAAACACCAAATAGAATCCTAATGATGATTAAAAGGAGGGACGACAGGTAGGCCGTGAAGCAAACATGCAAGGCGGTTGCCGGGACTTATAGAAAGTAAAAAAAACATAAACCCTATTGATAATCATATTCGATTTTTTAAATATCTTAATGACAATAAAAAGGAGAAGCAGCGGGCGGGGTGTATAGGAGTACAGTTGAGAGCCGCCGACGGTTGGGCGTACTTCTAGAAAATAAAAATGAATTCCAACGATAGTTATGTTCGATTTTAGAATCCCAATGATAATAAAGAGTAGGCGGCGGATGGTCGTATAGTCCCATCGTTTGACGTGACTTCTAAAAGTTATAAAAAAATGAAACCCAACAAGACAATAAACTCTAAAACTACAATGTCCAATTTTTAAAGGTTCGAAACACCTAAAAGGTAAAAAAACTCTCAATGATAATTATGTTCGATTTTAAAATCTCAATGCTAATAAAGAAGGGAAAAAGTGTGCGAGCCATAAAGGAGTACAATGGCAAAGCCACTGACCGTTGGCTTACAGAAAGTAAAAAATGAGCTCGAACGATAATTATGTTTGATTTGTAAAATCCCAATGACATAAAGAGATAAGACAGTGGATGGGCCGTAGAGGAGTATAATGGCAGCGTTTGACGGGAGTTCTAGAAATTATAAAATAAAAACCTAACAAGATATAAACTCAAAAAAACTATAAGATTCAATTTTTAAAGGTTTCAAGGAGAATGAATAGAAATAGTAGTAGACTGAGCAAGTAAATAAAGAAGGATATGACTGAAGTAAGGGATAGCAGCTGGTGTGACTTTTAAAAACTATATAATTAGAAATACGGGATAATACGGGATAGCTATTTAATAAATTTTAAGTAAAATCATACTGAAAAATATTAGTTTTGTTTGGGTGCTAGCCGCGCTATTGCACGGGCCACCCAGCTAGTTTAACTAAATGAGTCAGACTTTTGGTTATGGTTTAACTAAATGAATCAGACTTTTATGTCGACTACGTACACAGACTCTAACATATTTTATTAATAATTAATATTGATGCTTTTTTTTAAAATGTAAACGGTGGCCTATCTCTATCACTATCTCTATTATTATAAAATTAAGGATGGTTTTGCCGGTATTTTTGTACGTCATCCGTAATTAAGTCGGTTTTAAGATTTGTTCGTTTTTTGAAATACAAATCTGTGTTTGAATTAGATTTTTAAGTTCGATTGCTTTGGAAATACAAAGGAGTTGTATAATAAATTTTTTACAAAAAAACTCACATGCTAACTTGAGACGAAAGTCAGACTCCTAATTGCAGCTCATGATTTTCTAAAAAAAAATCCAAGCGAATTCCAACGGTGAATTTTACCCTAGCTATATCGTATAACAATAATAAGATTAAATAGCATTAACCTGTTACAATGCACCGGGCACTTTTCTAGTAATATATAAAAAAGAAACATACTTTGATACTCGAGGGTAGTTTAATTACAGCTCCATAGCAGAGCTCTTTCAGTCTGTAGTATTGAAAGAAGTACGTGGAAAAATAACGGATCGCTTGGCACAGAGCAGGAATAAATCAAACGCGATGGAAAGATTTTAAAGCGGTGCCATTGTGAACTTCTAAGGGCCGGGGCTGTTTGTTCATACAGTAACATTGCCTAGGGTTGCCATAGTTTTCTTGTCAAGCTTGCCTAGGGTTAGACGAATAAATTTGGCACCACACTTTGGCTAGCAATCTACAATATTGCCACACTCTGTTACGAATTGTCTAATCTCTCTCTCGGTATAACTCAATCTGTTGGATTCGAACAGAATAGGAGGAAGAAGACAGAGAAAAGACTTGGAGCAGGGAAGAAGCACTAGTTGGGAGGATTTTGTGTTAGTTATTCTTCATCGATGCCTCTCCCCCTCTCACACTTGCGCTGATATACTCGCACAAGTTTACAGGCTCAGGCCCATTCCGGCCCAGACACTCGCACATTCGGCATGCGCTCTCTAGCAGGGCGGGATCCTAGATTTAACAGGATTCAGCGCCATTGTCGGGTCTGCTACAGTAGTGGTAAACATCCCTCCATTCTTCAGACGTGGCTTGTCCCCAAGCGGCCGCATCGGGGATCGTTGGCGAAGTGCAGCTCCATCTTCCCATGTTGCCTTCAGAAGAATGCTGACCTGACCAACGTATCTTGAGTTGTTCCACAGCTCTGGCTCCCCGTTTGGATGCTCGACGAGCAAGATTTGAATTGGAATTTCCTCTTCAGCAGGCAGAACTGGCAAGGCTCGCACCAGAGAGTCAGAAGAATAGTGGCGAAGCCTAACGAAGCTAAGAACATGGACTACAGGATGAATAGCACAATCTGACGGGAGCTGTAGCGATATGCCCCTTTTATCAGAAGCATCGGTCTCGATTTCAAACACCTTTGAGAAATCTGGCAACATTTAAGACTGGGGCAGTAGTAAGAGCTTCCTTAAGTGCTTCAAATGCTGCCTGATGTTCTGAAGCCCACACAAACACAAAATTCTTCTTCAATAAATCAGTAAGAGGTCGACTGATTATCCCAAAGAGCGCACAAACTTTCGGTAGTAGCCTACCAGTCCCAAAAATCCATGTACTTCTTCACATTACTAGGAACTGACCAAGAACGAACAACCTGAATGTTCTTTGGATCACGTGGACACCCCTGCTGCACTGATCACATGCCACAAATAAGTCAAACTGGCACAAGCAAAAGAATATTTTACTGCGCTTAACTTTGAGTTGGTGATCAGTGAGTAGCTGAAACACCTGCCGCAACAGTGAGATGATCTTGCATATTCTTACTATACACCAAAATGTCATCAATAAAAACCAAAACTCCCTTCCTAAGTAGAGGTGCCAGAATCTGATTCATCAACCCGTGAAACGTTGCTGGGGCGCCCGTAAGCACCATAGGAACATCACACGAAACTCATAGTGACCATTGTGAGTTTTGAAAGTGGTCTTGTGTTCATCTTCAGAACTCATTCGGATTTGGTGATACCCCGCTCTCAAATCAAACTGGTAAAACAGAGTAGAACAGCTAGCTCTTCAAGGAGTTCATCATGATAGGAAGGGGGTAACGATTCTCTTAACAGTAATTGCATTCAAAATGTCTGTAGTCGATGCAAAAGCGCCAAGTCAAGATCTTTCTTTAACACCAAAAGTACTGGTGAAGAGAAGGGACTAGAACTGGGTTGAATCACTCCTTGTTGCAACATTTCAGTTACTTGTTTTTCAAATCTCGTCCTTGGTCTGGATTGTAATGGTAAGGACGCAAAATTGACAAGGCTTAGCTCCTGGCAGTAAAGGAATTGCATGATCAAAATATTCTGGATGGTGGTAAACCCCTTTGGCTCATCAAAGATGTGAGCAAACTCATCTAGGAGCTGGAGTAACAGCAGCTGGTAGAGGTTTCAGAATTTTCAGTTTCAGTCCACCAAAGAGCAGAGTTCGACCACCTGCATGAACTGCATCTCGATTGAATCAATCCCCCTTGGGGGAACCAAATCTTCCTTTCTTTTGGGGTTTGTTTGTGTTGTGTGTTTTTCCTCGGTTTCTCACCCTCAGAGCAATGGACAAGTCGAGCGGGCAAACGGCATAGTACTACAAGGAATCAAGACCCGTATCTACGACAAGCTCATGTCACATGACAAGAAGTGGGTCGAAGAACTCCCCTCGGTACTTTGGGCCGTGCGCACCACGCCGAAAACATCCAACAAGGAGACACATTTCTTCCTCGTGTACGGCTCAGAGGCCATGCTCCCCACCGAGCTACGACATCAAAGTACACGAGCACAGAAGTACTCCGATGAGGATCAGGAGGAGCAGCGATACGACGATGTGAATCTACTCGAGGAACATCGCGAACGAGTTGTCGTTAGAGCAGCTAGCTACCAACAAGCCCTTCGCCGTTACCACGAGAAGCGCATCCGAGCACGCACGCTTTCGATCGGCGACTACGTCCTCCGACGGGTTCAAAGCCAAGCAGGGCGCAACAAGCTCTCACCCAAATGGGAAGGACCGTACACGATCACACAAGTTCTGCGGCCAGGCGCATTCAAAATCGCAGACGGCGATGGTCGCGAGTTGACAAATTCCTGGAACATTGATCAATTACGTAAATTCTATGTATAAGTCAATAGTATCCATACTTGTAAGACATCTTACAGCCTCAATAAAGCCTATTTTTCAGGTACAGGCTACAATCAAAGTGTTCCTTCCCGATGATCCCTTACCCATTTGACACCTAGCGTTGAAGCCTATCCTCATGTCCCTTTACGCCGTCTTGACAAGGCCTCCGAGGAACCTAAGGGAACTTCGGCTGGGGACGCCCAGAGCCGATAAGGCCTTGTTGGATCCTAAAGAGACGAAAGACCATGTAAGATCTGGTCATGTAAGAGTTCTCGCCGTGCGTATTAACCAAGCCGTGTAATCGGAAATAAACTTTCTAACTTCACGGCTGGGGGCTAGGATCAGTGCTTGTTCAACCGAGGCATGTTAAAGGTCCAAGAGCCTTATCTTCCGAGAAGAATTCTCCGATGACAAGGCTGGGGGCTAGGGAGAGTGTATAACTTAAACGACTGATCGAAGTCGCGAAGTACACACTACGACCAGAGTAAGAAAGCTCAGTAAGATAGATTTCTTTTCTATTCCACAAGTATTTCTTACAAATTCCATCAAAATCCAAAACTATATTACACTTTCTCCAAAGACATCTGTCACAGGATACGGAGACTACCAGGAAGGCCAACGCCAGTCCATCAACTGGAAAACCTTCTCCTCCAGCGGCACCATCGACTTCGCCAGGCCATCTATCTCCGTAGGAGTTCTTCGAGAACGAGAAAACCCTTTGCGGAGGAACTCGAGGTGCAGCTGCGGACGATGATCTCGTATGCAGGCCAATACATGCTCCCCGGCATACCGGCTTGAGCGAGGACACTCTTGCTTCAAGGCCTCGTCGATACGTTGACTGATGCCTTCGAGCTGGGCGCAGGCCCCATTCAGCCACGAGATATATCCGGCCGCTGATTCCTCGGGATCCCCACAGGGTACTTGGAGCTCTCTACAGACTCTCGACATGGATGTGCAACAACTCTTCAGATACGAGTTGAACCACACCTCACGACCCCGGAGTGTCTGTACGGCCTGGTCCTTTTTCACCTCCAGCATAGTCCTCTCGAGTTCCGCGACCTCAAACTTCATCCTCCAATACTGGACGTGACGATCCTGGTCAGCAGGCGCACTCTCGAGATCTGCTCAGCATGGAAACGACTAAGTCAAGCTGCTCTCCTCTCCCGAGAACACAACAAACCAAGTCGATCCAGACGGAAGGGCAAAGGAAATGGTAATAAAGACAACCAACCTAAGGGAGTCGCCGCCATGCTGGTTTCCACAGGCGAACTTCGATCTACATCGCCTTCCGGGACATGTGGCTCGGATGCAAGTAACGGAACGACTACTGGCAATTCAGGCTGCCCGCGCTGCTGGACATCCTCGACATCAACATCTCTACAAAGGACAACAAAGTACTCGAGATCAAAATGCTAAACAAAGCTAAGGTAATGACCGCACACACCAGGGCCGCTGGAACCAATAAAAGTTTTACATAGCATGACAAAAGAGTACAGGAGAGCTAAGACCCTACTCTTCAAAAAGCGGGAGGATGGACTTCCCCAGATCGCCGACCTCCTCAATCACGTCCTTACGCGCGTCGCTAGCCGCACCCTGATCCAAGATCTTCCGCAGATCGAGTTCAGGGTGTGCCAGCCTCACACACGCAAGGACATGGCACGCCCTGGTGTAGATCCCGTTAGACGTCCCTCTCCGATCCTGGCCGCATGCTTGGAGGGGATCTCCTCCATCGCCGTCACCAGCTCCGCAAGAGAAGACGTCAGCGAGAACTCATCGGGATTCGCCGGGATGGTGGACTTGATACCGCACTCCCCGGCGAGCTGGTGCAGACCAGTTGTTCTCAAGCTCCGACATGCGGCGCTCGAGCCCCTGCAGTTGTCGCTCGTTGCCGGCCACCAGTTCCCTCATCTTCTGGAGGTCCTCGCGAACCTCCGCCAGATCGCGCGCCAGCCGATCAGCGCGCTCGTTCGCCGACGACGCAGCCGCCGCCCTCGCCTCCACGATCTCACGGCTAACACCGTGAGCACCAGCCTCGAGGAGGCGCCCCATCTCAACCTGGAGCTCCTCCCAGGTGAGGATGGCAGCCGGTGAACCACGACCAGCCACGAGATCGCTGGCTGGGCCGCTAGGTGTCGCCTCACGGCTCCTGGGCACGACCACGACATCCGTTGAGGCCACGGCAGGAGACGTGCTGGAGGTCCCCCCGGACCCATCTTGCGCCGCCTTTGACCGCGCCGCCCTGCGAAAGGCTGCGATTGAGACAGAGTTCAACGAAATCACGAAACCTCAAATTCATTCATTCACTTCTCGCTGAGCGTCACAAACCGCTGCCGTCGCGGAGGTGGGAGGGACGCGTCCGAGGCCTGGAGTAATACCGATATGATGTGAGGTGGAAGTTTTCCGACTATATAATCAAATAACAGGAGAATTTACCGAGGGGGTGGGTGTCTTCCGATGATGTCCGACTACAGAGGAGAATTTCCTCCCCTTTTTCGGAACGTCACCACCACTCGTCGTGGCAGCGGCAGCAGCAGCGTCAGACGCCTCCTTGGCGACCTTCTCCTTCAGTGACGTCGCCACCTGATGGTCCACGAGCGGCCCGATGATATCAGTCAGAGGGAGAGCCTACGTTTTATGAAGTCATAATGTGATCCCGAAAGACAAATGCAAAGGGACCGCTAAGTACACTTGCATTGATGGCAGCGTCGCGCTCGGCTGCTCCTTTCTCGCAAAGGGGGACGGGGACGTTGCTCGCCATTGTCGGGCCGCTGATCATCAGCTGGCCGACACGGCGCCCCATGGCCTCACTGTTCAGACCTGTGAATCGAGAACCAAAATTCGATAAGTCAGGAGGAACACACACACAAGCAAGTCAGTGCAAATACAAGAAAAATACCCCGAGGAAAAACCCGGGTCGCGTCCTCCTGCCCAGAATAGTCAAAGGCGGGATGGGCTCGAGCCTGGAGCGGCTGGATCCGTCTACCAATGAAGTCGGCGGCGACTTCATACCCCAACAACCCCCGTACTCGAAGGTCATCAATGATATCGATGAAAGCTTGGAGGGATGGGGTCAAGGCGGGTTTTGTGGTCCAAGACGAACTCTTGTCCGGTTGTTCCTCAGGAACAACAAAGACTGGATCCGAGTTTTCTATCTGAAGATAGAACCACCTCGCCCGCCATTTGCTACGAGAAGAAGGACACTAGAAGGGGATATAGCGCGACTTCAGTCCATCCCGGAGTCGGAAACCGACACACCCGGATACCCTGTTGGGTTCCTTCCAGCGCAACTCATAGTAGAAACGAAAAAGATCAAGAAACGGCTCTACCCCAATATAGGCCTTGTAAAGATGCGAAAAAATGCTGAGGAAGGCGATGGAGTTGGGGCTCAAATGGAGCAAATAAAGGCCATAGAAATTCAAGACCAAGAGAAGAAATTCGGAAGGCGGAGGAAGAAAACCACAGAGAATGTAGTCCTCAATCGCAACCATGCGACCCAGGACAGGCTAGGGTTCAATACCTCCTGCTTCTCTCTCCATGGTCCCGCGACCGGGAAGGGCGCCATCCGCCTGTAGCTTCTTCAGCGACGCGCTGGTGGAGGTAGACTTGTCGAGATCCATCGCCGCCGGGAATCGCTGGAGAAGGAACCAAGATGGACAAGCTAGGGTTCTTGTGGGAGCGGTGAAGACGAGGAACGTTTGGAAGCTGGAGAGTTTTTTCAACAGGCGGACCTCAAATCGGATCCCCAAAACTCCCTTAAATAGACGCACCTCCGCCGGTGCGAATTCCAAGGAAAGGAAAGAGATGACCGCTGGAAATTTCTGGGTCCGTTATGCGCGGCAGTATTTCGGACTTCAATTTAAATTCACTCATGACCATTGAACTTCACTCGACGTTGTCGATCACTCCTTGTCTCTCTGTCCTCACACCGAGAACAATGACAACTTTGACATGTGAAGTCGTGATCAGTCTCACGAGTTCATTTAAGCAGAAGTCGGGGGCTACTGTCAGGGTTACGGGTAAGGTATACCCTCTACCCTTCGATATACGTCACATATTGATATGGTATGTTTGCGCGTGTACGGACGCTCTCAGCATAAGTCCGTCATGAAATCTATAGATGGAAAGAGTCCTACTCGGATAGAACTGGGTCGTCATTGTATCGTGTCGGGTCCGATGTCTCCGAGTCCTATTTGGAGACCAGTTGACCTGCGGTATAAAAGGGACCCCCCTGGAGGACCTAAGGCATCGAATCTCAGAGCCAACACATCCACCACAGCCTACGAAGCCGGAGCTTACAGGAGCCAAGTCGCCGGGTGATCTAGTCGAATCAACTCGATTACGATCTCGTCGGTATTGTCGTGTTCCACTATTCCCTTTGTAATCTGTGGTTTCTGTCATATAATCTCATATCAACTGGATTAGGGCTATTACCTATCAAGGGGCCTGAACCAGTATAATCTTTGTTTTCTGCCTACTTGATGTCGTATTACGTAGATCCTCGTACCAGCGTACCCCAGTACCCTCTATATCCGGTCTATGGGTATCCCCCGTCGACAGATACCACTTGTAGGCACAAACAAGATCAAACAAACCTATTAGAGGGGCGAGTGAATGGTAGGGAAAATAAAAAAACCCAAAATCTTTTGCAGAATAAAAGATTTACCTCAAATAGAGTAGATGGCGCAGCTCTATCACCGTCGGTCGAACCGCCCACCTGTCGCCGGTCAGACCGCCGTTGCTTCGCTGGTCAGACCACCTGCGCACCTATGGTTAGACCGCCGCACTCTCGCCGGTCAGACTGCCACCTTGCCGGCGGTTAGACCGTCGGGACCCAAATAACACCGGTAGATGACAAACTCGAAGATGTAGATTGAATCTCGACTTTATTGCATCAACTAGTGTTTACAAAGTGCACAAACAACACTTCTCATCAAAATCTCGAACAAAACTCGAAACTCTAACTTTCTCTCAACTCAAGTCTCTCTAAAATCGATATCGGAAAACCACACCCTCTCTCTCTATTTATACACGAGGTAGGCTGTGCAAAGCCCATGAATCTAACACAACTTAGGACTCTCAACCACGTGGGAAACCCTCTCTTGCAAGTATCCAACTTATACCTTTCCTTATCTCTATCAATCTTCCCGAATCAGGACTCCTCGTTCCATACGTACATAATCCCTCTTTTATACCATATAGATTCTTCATCACGACGTGCATTGTTCTCTAGCCCGCATGATCTCTTAATCCCTGGACGTCCACTTCTCCCAAGTCGACTCCGATCTATCACCGGCAACACTTTCCCAAGGCCTCAAGCAACACCTGCACATGCAACAACTAAGAAGCAATATTCCGAGCACAAGTTCATCCCAACCTCACTCACATTAGCATAACAACAATATCCATACGTATATAAACCATCTACTAGTCAAATCCACGAAGGAAACATCCAAAAACGATAAAAGACAACCCGAAACCGACAATGATCAGAAATCTGTCGGTCAAACCGTGGGGCTGGTCGGTCTGACAGCCACATGACCTGCCGTCTGACCGGCGACACCCAGTCGGTATGACCGCCCGGGGTCAACCGAACTCGGTTACTTCATAAAATCAACCATCTATATAACTCCGAAATCTCATCACAAGAAACCAATCTTTGACATATAGAATATCACAAACCACCAATTTTTTCATCACACAATCTAAATCAACTCCTTGATTTTACAGAATTATCAATCGACTTCAGCTTCAATCAATCCTGAGCATCACGTCTGATTGTCTTCCTATTGAAAGTATCTCATCGTACGGTCGGAGGCGCCAGCCCAAAGAGTTCGACGATCCACCAATCAAATTTCCGTTAATCACAGTTGTGCTCCACCTAAGCTTGCACCATGTCCTATCTCGGACAATGTGTCCATCCTGGCATGGCCTGGGGCACCTCGTTCGTTTCTCTATCCTTAGTTTTCCCTCCGTGGCTAGGTTCTGACACCACTTGCTATAAAATCGGCCCTAATATATACCTGGAAAGCCGAACACAGAAGAATGTCTTAAAAGATCCAAAGTGATAACGACATGAAGATATGATATTTATTAACGAGGTTGTAATGACCTAGAATAATTGAAGGAAACAAAGGACTAAAGAAATGCAAAAGCAGCAGCTGGCTGGCCCAACCAACTAGAGCTAGTAGCAGCGGTAGTGGTGATGCAGTGCTGCAGGCTTTAGCGTAGCAAACAAAAGCAGCAGCAGGTACCACCTCTCCAATTTGTGAAGAAAGGTAGTAATTTATAAGGTGGTTTGTCCTTCACCGATTACTCTCGTTCGGACTTTCTACGGCAAACGAGAACGAAAACCTAAAATAGTTAAAACGTTGGTAACTTGGTTATGGTTTAATCTATCTATAATCTATCTATCTATCTATCTCTTCTCTGCTACTTAAAAAATAAGAGATGCTTCCATCGTCCGTAAAAAAAACCGGGCGAGCTAGGAAAAAAAACCGTAACCGTCCGATCCAAAAAAAGCGAAAAAAATAATCCGATTCCGTACGTGCCAAAAAAAAGGACGAAAAAAATCTCCGTGAAAAAAATAGCGAAAAAATAATTAAAAAAAGGCGCCACTCCTTTTGAGTCCGAGATACCTGCCACCACTCCTCTCGGTTTCAATCTATACCGTGATATCTCTTAAATCTTGGTGAAATAAAATGATGTGCCGGATTGAAGATCTGTTTATAAAAACGGAACCTACCGGTCGAGAGCATTCCATTTTTATATTATTTTAATTTTTGGCTCCCCGTTTGGATGCTCGACGAGCAAGAATTTGAACTGGAATTTCCTCTTCAGCAGGCAGAACTGGCAAGGCTCGCACCAGAGAGTCAGAAGATGGTGGCGAAGCCTAACGAAGCTAAGAAACATGGACTACAGGATGAATAGCACAATCTGACGGGAGCTGTAGGCGATATGCCACTTTGCCCACTTTAGCCAAGATCTGAAAAGGACCAAAATAGCGAAACGCCAGCTTGTGATTGGTGCGCGACCAGTCAGAGAAAACTGAGCATGAGGCTGTGCCTTAAGAAACACCCAATCGCCTATCTCAAAATCCCGATCAGAGCGCCTTTTGTTAGCCTGAAACTTCATTCGCCGTCTTCCAGAAGCAAATGTTGCCAAAGCAAGCTGGTAATAACAGTACGTTCCTTCGGCCATTCTTCTAGATCCGGAACTGCACAAGCAACACCGTCGACCACACCAAAATGTCGAGGTGGGTGACCATATAGTACCTCAAATGGAGACTTATCCAATGCTGAATGAAACGTAGTATTGTACCAAAATTTTGCCAGAGCAAGCCAACGCAACCATTTCTTTGGGCAAGCATGAAAGAAGCAACGGAGAAAGGTTTCAAGACACTGATTTACCCGCTCCGTTTGGCCATCGGTTTGGGGGTGATAAGAAGAACTCATTTGTAACTAAGTAAATATGCGATCGCGGTCTGAGATCAAATGTTGGGGCTGTCCATGTAGCTTATAAACATTATTCAGATAAGCCAGGGCAACATCAAATGCAGTGAAAGGATGTGCTAGAGTGATGAAGTGGGCATATTTACTGAACTTATCCACAACCACTAGAATGCAGTCAAAACCTGACGACATCGACAAACCTTCCACAGAATCCAATGAAACAGTTTGCCAAGCATGGTCTGGAACTGGCAGAGGCTGGAGCAAACCAGGGTATTGAACTCGCTCTGCCTTGGCTTGTTTACACACTGAACACTCAGAAACAAATTGTCTGACAGCTTTCCTGATCCCTGGCCAAGCAAACAGCCGATTCACCCTACTGAAGGTTGCCTGAATGCCAGAATGCCTCCCAATAGCCGAACAATGTAAGGCAGTCAACACTTTAGTTTGCAAAGTGGAATTACTCCCTCCATCTACTTTTGATAGTCATATTTCCAAATTTGAAAAATTTATTTTTGATAGGCATATTTCAATCCAACAACTTATCATCTTAATAACTTTCTTGGATTTAATGCGTGACTCTTCATTCTTCCACACAAGATTGGCTACATGGGCATCGAGAAATGTTAATATTAATGAATCACTTGTTTACGATGAATGACTAGTATCATATTTAAATAGATGATAAGTAGAATCATTTATACTTGGTCTGTGTGCCAAGATGAAATATGACTATCAAAAATAGATGGAGGGAGTATTACCCAACCAGATTCGACCTCGATAGTATAAAACACCATCCTTTAACGAGTAATATGGACAAGTTTCAGGTGAGAGAGACACTTTGATCAGTAAAAGAGAAGAAGCTGGATCATTGGCATAGCCTAATTGAACATCTGCTAACCATTCTGGTATCCCAGAAGAAACAACACTAATCTGACAAACTTCTTCAGAGTGACAACAGGACAGAGCATCGGCTGCCTTATTCTCCAAACCCTTCTTATGTACCAGTTTAAACTGTAACCCAAGCAATTTTGTCATCGCACGCTGTTGCCAGGGAGTTGCCAGACGTTGATCATCAAGATGAACGAGACTACGTTGATCAGTTCGAATAATAAATTCACCAAACTGCAAATATGATCGCCAATGATCGACCGCAAGTAAGATGGCCAAGTACTCCTTCTCATAGGTAGATAATCCTCTGTTGCAAGGCCCCCAAAGATTTGCTAAGGAAAGCCAGCGGATGCCCTGCCTGCATAAGAACAGCACCAACCCCTTTATCAGAAGCATCGGTCTCGATTTCAAACATCTTTGAGAAATTTGGCAACGCTAAGACTGGGGAAGTAGTAAGAGCTTCCTTAAGTGCTTCAAATGCTGCCTGATGTTCTGAAGTCCACACAAACACAAAATTCTTCTTCAATAAATCAGTAAGAGGTCGACTGATTATCCCAAAAGAGCACACAAACTTTCGGTAGTAGCCTGCCAGTCCCAAAAATCCACGAACTTCTTTCACATTACTAGGAACTGACCAAGAACGAACAACCTAAATGTTCTTTGGATCAGTGGACACCCCCGCTGAAACACCTGCCGCAACAGTGAGATGATCTTGCAGATTCTTACTATACACCAAAATGTCATCAATAAAAACCAAAACTCCCTTCCTAAGTAGAGGTGCCAGAATCTGATTCATCAGCCCGTGAAACGTTGCTGGGGCGCCCGTAAGACCATAGGACATCACACGAAACTCATAGTGACCATTGTGAGTTTTGAAAGTGGTCTTGTGTTCATCTTCAGAACTCATTCGGATTTGGTGATACCCCGCTCTCAAATCCAAACTGGTAAACAGAGTAGAACCAGCTAGCTCTTCAAGGAGTTCATCAATGATAGGAAGGGGGTAACGATTCTTAACAGTAATTGCATTCAAATGTCTGTAGTCGATGCAAAAGCGCCAAGTCAGATCTTTCTTTAACACCAAAAGTAATGGTGAAGAGAAGGGACTAGAACTGGGTTGAATCACTCCTGTGTTGCAACATTTCAGTTACTTGTTTTTCAATCTCGTCCTTTTGGTCTGGATTGTAATGGTAAGGACGCAATTGACAGGCTTAGCTCCTGGCAGTAAAGGAATTGCATGATCAAATATTCTGGATGGTGGTAACCCCTTTGGCTCATCAAAGATGTGAGCAAACTCATCTAGGAGCTGAGTAACAGCAGCTGGTAGAGGTTCAGAATTTTCAGTTTCAGTCACCAAAGAGCAGAGTTCGACCACCTGCATGACTGCATCTCGATGAATCAATCCCTGAACCTGATTAGCTGTTAGTGTGACACAAGAACGAGTATTGGCCCTCACTCCCTTCAGACAAACCTCAACTTGTTGGTACTGAAATTTTAGTGTTTTTGCTCGCCAATCTATCTGCATTGGGCTATGTTGCTCAACCCAATCCATTCCGAGAATCACATCATAGCTTCCAAGAGGTAGAACCTTCAGGTTATTCTGTAATGATACCCTTGAACTAACCACAGGCAATCAACCAATTCTCTGCTACATTGCAAAATACCCCCATCAACAATTCTCACCCGAATAGAAGGTACAGACCTCTGTGTAGTACCCAGTTTGTCAGCCATTTCCTCAGATATGAAAACTGTGAGAACTTCCAGAATCAACAAGCATCATCACGTCATGATGAGTAATTAATCCTTGCAAACGCAAAGTACCAGAGGACTCTGTTCCAAGCATTGCCTCCTTTGAAATATGGCAGACTTCACTGATTTGGTCAGGTTCAGTGTCACAACCGTCTTCAGTTTCATCTGGCACATTTCTGTCATCAGATTCATCCAACAATTCTAATAGTTTCTCCACCACATGTAACTGAACAGTGGGTCCACATTTGTGCTCTCTGCTCCACTTCTCACCACACTTGTGACATAAACCCTTAGCCTTGCGATAAGCCCGTAGAGCAGCAATCCGATCTTCCATCGGCTGCATTTTGTCATCAGTCCGCCCACCATTGCCTCAGGACGCTGTCCAGCTCAGTCTGCTACACACAGCTTCAACCCGTCGCAGTTCACGGCGTCCCGTAGCAAGCACTTCTTCCTGTAAACAGGCAAGATCCACGGCAGTATCCATGTCGGCAGGACGATGTAACAAGACTGCCGAATGAATTTCAGGTTTCAACCTGTCAAGGAATTCAGTGACAAAAAACACTGGATTCCAGGACGAGTGATGAGCATAAAGTTGGTGCATCAATTCATTAAACTTCTCCGCATAGCTAAGCACCGACCCAATTTGTCTAAGCCTATTAAATTGCCTAATCAAACTCTGGAACTCCTCTCTCCAAACTTAGCACAAACTGCTTCAGCAAACTCGCTCCAACTCATCAATTCAACATGCGCATTAGTGGATTGAAGCCAAGTAACGCCCCACCTATGAATTGCAACGCAGCGACACCTCCCAAACTTCTGGAACTAGCTCCACTAACCCGGAAATATGTTTCACACTTCATCTTCCACGCTCGGGATTTTCTCCATCAAATTGTGGGCAATCACTCCAACCCCTCCCCATGAAAAACGGAAGCAAAACTCCGACTCGAACTCTCCCCAAATTCAAAAGGAATCCGAGACGCAAATGGAGTTCGAAACGTACCCTGGCTGGGAGAGACGCAGGAGAGGACTCCTCCCACACGCCTTCCCCCGATTCGTCGCTGCAACGCCACGGCCTAACGGCCCCGTGACCAATGGCACTCTCGCTTGCCGAATGCTCCTCCTCCTTCGCCACCGCGGTTAGCGGCTTCGTCGCGTGGGAGAATAGCCGGCAACTCGGATGGCTTGACGGCGAGCACGGATTGCGAGACAGCCGCTCCCACTTGCTGCGCAGTTCACCGAGATCTTCCCGAAGGTCGGTCATGGCCTGATCCACCGCCGGTTTCCAGCTGGTCAACTCCACCACCATGGGCTTGATTTCTTCCAAGGATCCAACCGAGGCTTGGATGGCGGAGTTCTGCTTCTGAATCGTCGCCATGGCCACCGCGAGTTCCGCCAGCTGTTGCTCCATTTCCTGCGACTTGAGTTGCGCCCGAAAATGATAGCGTGGTTTGTCAAGGTAATCGAGGATTGGTAGCTCTGATACCTATTGTTACGAATTGTCTAATCTCTCTCTCAGTAGAACTCAATCTGTTGGATTCGAACAGAATAAGAGGAAGAAGACAGAGAAAAGACTTGGAGCAGGGGAAGAAGCAGTAGTTGGGAGGAATTTGTCTTAGTTATTCTTGATCGATGCCTCTCCCCCTCTCACACTTGCGCTTATATACTCGCACAAGTTTACAGGCTCAGGCCCATTCCGGCCCAGACACTCGCACATTCGGCCTGCGCTCTCTGGCAGGGCGGATCATAGACTTAACAGGATTCAGCGCCATTGTCGGGTCCACTACAGTAGTGGTAACACACTTTTATGAGAAATGACATGTGGGACCAAAGTGCTAGAAAAAGAATCCTACCATAAGTGTGACAATGAACCAAACGCATTGCTAACTTAGTCAAGCTGCTTAAGTTGAGGTGTCGCAAAGTGTGGCACCATGTGGTCACGAACCAAACAACCCCTAATACTCGTCGTCCGAGAATGTCAGAAGGGTGAAAGATCGATACTGTGGTTAGGGTGTGTTTGCTTGAGCTGTGGCTTTTGAAAAGTAGCTGTGGGCTGTGGCTTTTTAAAAAGTAGCTGTGGAATATGAGCTGTGACTTTTGGAAAAGCTCGTTTGGTTCAACAGCTATGGCTTTTGGAATAATAGTCCTGCTGACAAGCGGGCCCCACATGTCATACACGTTGAAAAATAAAAGAAAGAGATGGAGGAGATGGCCATGGCCATCGCCGTCGGCCTCGGGCGGGGGTGGTGGGGAGGCAGCTCGGACGAGGAGAGCGAAGGCGGCAGTTCGCGACGACGAGGAGCGAGCGCGGCGGGACAGCGGCGGTGGCGGGAGGCAGCTCGGCGAGGAGGAGCGGCGGCGGTGGTTCGACAAGGAGGAGGACGCGCAGCGGGGAGGAGCGGCGGCGAGGAGGAGCGCCGTCGGCCACCTCACCTCCTTTGTATCCCGCATCCACAACCGACGGGCAAAGGGGCGGCGGCGCCGGGAGGAGGAGGCAGCGGTGACGCTGCCGCCGTCTCGTCGCGCGACGCGAGCAGAGCGGGCGAGATCTCGTCGACGAGGTGGCTGTCGTCATCGACGACGGCGACCGCGGTCTCCGTAGCGATGGCGCGGCGGAGGAGGGGCACGGCGGACAGGGCTGCCTCGTGGGGACGCACCGTGAGGTCGTCGGCGTGCACGAGGCCGAGGGAGGAGACGGAGCGGCCTCCGGCGATGTTCTTCGCGACGTGGGTGGCAGATTGGAGGGGGAAACACGGCGGTGGCAGCAGGTCCTCTCCCCGTGGGCAGTGGTGGTGGGAGAGGAGCTCGCCGAGAGGTCGCCGCTTCGCCGCCTCGCCGGGAGGTCGCCGCGTCGGACAAGGAGAAGAAGGGGCGGGGAGGAGCAGGGGTGGCGCCGGCGTCGGGCGGGGAGCTGTAGGGGCGGCACCGGCGTCGGGTGGGAGGCGGCACTAGCGTGAAGAAGACGCGAGGAGATGGGGAAAAGATCGAACCGTTTTCTTCATAATGGCAGAGGTGGGTAATTTTTTTCCGCCAAAAGTAGGTAAAAGCAGGGGGTAGGGGTGCTTTTGATTTGTACTACATCAAAAACTAGCTTTTGATTTCTCAAAAAAAAAAAAACTAGCTTTTGATAAAAGCAGTTGTGGCTTTTGGGCCTTTTGATTGGCTTTTGGCTTTTGCAAAAGCAGGTTAAAAGGCCCAACCAAACACACCCTTAGTCGTGTGGTCTCCCGGTTTATGCGATGAGCAACTAATTAATTAACACACAGGACGAGGGCAGCACATGGGACGCCTGGAAGGCGTGCAACTGATAGTCTGATACAGCCGGCAGAGGGAGGGTCCTGAGAGGAGAATACAATACAAATAAGCAATATATAGGACCTCGATAGCTGCGTGGCAGCTAGCATGTCGGGGGCTCGGGGCTGCGAGATGCGAGGCTCTCAGATTCCAATCCGGCGGATTGGTTACCTGGGTGAAGGGAGGAAAGTGACCAGAGGGAAGTGGTAGTGAGGGTGAGGCTAAACTAGGACTTGGGGTTGTGGGTGCTTGGGTCCTGCGGGGTTGATGGTTTTGGGGAGGTGGGGGGAGGCGGAGAGCTATCCTTTTAAGTATAAAACGAAGGTCACCCCTGTTGTGCAGACCCCTACCAAACTCGTGCATTCTGCATCCTGCTTGCCCAAACAACCTGCAGGTGAGAGAAAATGGATCAGGCCGCTGGAGGAGCTCAGGGCATTGTACTCAGCGTTGGGCAGCTGCTCGGCGAGGAGTATCGCCAGCTCCGCGGCGTCGGCGGCGAGGTCGCTCAGCTGCGCGACGAGCTGGCCACCATGAACGCCCTCTTCCGCATGCAGTCCGAGGCCGGCGAGGGCTCCGTCGACCACTTCGTACGGGAGTGGATGAGGCAGGTCCGCGAGGTCGCCTACGACGCCGAGGACTGCGTCGACCTCTACGTCTGCCGCTGCCGCGTCAGTTTGCAGCTGAGTGACGGCGTGCTCAGCTGGGCCAGGCACCTGGCCTCCACGCTCTTCCCGCGGCGCCGCCTCGCCGGTGACATCAAGGCTCTCCGCGCCCGGGCGATCGAGATCAGCGAGCGCCACGCCCGGTACGGCGTCAACCGCGAGGAACTTCGCGGCTGCACTGCGTCTGCTGCTGCTCTGGTCCCCGCGACAGCGGCGGCTTTCCACCCAGCTGCCTGTGGCTCTGACCAGTTGGTCGGCATCGAGGGCCAGGCTAACACACTGGCGGACAAGCTGAAGGCGGTGGACGAAAGCAGCAGTCTGAAGGTGTTCTCCATCGTGGGTTTCGGGGGGCTAGGGAAGACGACGCTGGCCATGGAGGTGTGCCGGAAGCTGGAGGCGGTGTTCCAGCGTCAGGCCATGGTGTCGGTGTCCCAGGCGTTCGACAGCAGCAAGGACCTGCAGGTACTCCTCAAGCGCATTCTTGTGCAGGTTGTCACGCCGAAAAGGAGTAACGACAACAGTATCAACGAAGAGCAGTCCACCGGTGACATCGATAGAATGGATGTGAGCACGCTGTTCCAAAAGCTGGAAGGGAGTCTCACTGGAATGAGGTAACACCAACCGATAGTAAAAATGTTCGGCTTGCTAAATTTGTGTCGCCAGTTTTTTTGGGAAAAAAACAGTTGAATATTGTAGGCGTCAGATGTCCGACGGGATACGTGCTTGCGTGGGTTCCTCATCTATCCGGTTACTAGAGAATGCATTAGTTTCCCATTAAATTTGCACTAACACATCTTCTACACTGTCTTTTGGTAAAAAAATATGACGTCATAAATATAGCTATTCCCAAAATATTTATAGAGACTTGGACTTTTAGAACCGGGTACTAAAGCATCTTTAACACCGGTTCTTAATCTAACTGAGAAATTTATAATTTTAGATACCACGACGAAAGATCAGTTCTCCAGTAGTAAAAAAATATGTACAAAATAAGCCTTCCAAAGTTTTTATGGACATAACTTATTGGACATACTGTTACAGTATGCGGTAGTTTAAGTTATATTAGGATATAATTAAATTTGTATGGATTCGTTCATTATCTCTATATCCTTTCTTATCTTCTCTCCATGTACTTCTCTATATGTCTCCCTGAGACTCAATACAATGTGTCTAATATTCGCAGTATTTCTTTTTTTCCTATACTATTCAACACATACTACCCTCATTGGCATGCCAAAATTGTCTTGTTTGTTAATCAGAACCTATATATGGCGTTACAAGATGTTTGATTATGCCACCCATGATGGGCCATGTTAGCATAGCAAATCACTGGCTACAGTTCATGGCATGTCCACATTTGCTTGTCAAACCATACTCGGAGTGTTATATGGCTTTGTGCTTAATCTCTTGGACATCACTAACGATATGTATATGATCCGAATAGTCATGGTAATTTTTAACTTGAAACTAGAAAAAATACCAGTACGTTGCAACGGGTGATGTCTATTTTAATCTTATTATTGTTATGTTTAGTTAAGATAAAATTCACTGTAGGAGTTCGCTTGGATATATATATTTTTAGAAAATCATGAGCTGCAGTTATGAGTTCGATCGTCTCAAGTTAGCATGCGAGTTTTTTTAAACAGATTTCTTATATAATACCTTTTGTATTACCAAAAGTGAATGATCTTAAAAACCGACTCAAATACGGATATGTATTTTCAAAAGCAAACGAACTTAAAAACCGACTCATACACGGATGACGTACCAAAATACCGACAAAAACATCTTCAATTTTTATAATAGTAAAGATAGAAATAGAGATATGTTTCTTCTTCTTCTTTATCTAGAACACTTTCTATATATGAGGCATGATTCCGTATAAGACTTGAGACATGATTTTGTATAAGACTTGGTATATGGTGGGCCCCGCCAAGCCCAACCCAAGATTATTGGGTATGCCTAATCCATAACATTGACAATATGTTTGATTGATGTGGAAAATATTCCTATGTTTTCTATAAACTTTGATTAAGAAAAAAAACAAAGCGTCTTTATAATATGAAATCTTTGATAAGTTAATAATATCGAATATAAAGTGTCTTTATAATATTGAATTTGGATGGTTCCTGTGGAACAATTAGAAATTAGGGGCTGGGAGGGATTGACGCGATAAGTTTTGCTGCTAACAAACCTATGCAACAATAGTATCATGAGCAAATCCATGCGTCTTCTTGTTTGTAAAGAAAATATCTGCACAAACACCCAACATTTATGGTGAAAATATTTGCATAAACATTTTAACTATAGGGAATAAAGATTAATTATATGGTATCTCACAGTGTTTACTTTATTTCAATATGCATTTATAATTATCATAAAGTGAATATGCTTACAAAATAAGGGTAACTTTATATGACATTGCAAATTTAAACAGTTGTCGAAAATTAAATTCCTTACCGAAAAAATTGTAAGTATAATGAAGTTTTGCAAAAAGTTTTTTATTTTGCATAGAAATTTTTATTATAGGGAATAATGGATGGTATGAGTGTGTGTTGCTTATAAAGCAAACCAATACTTTGTACAAACTCATTTAGAATATGTTTGTATAGAAGAACAAATTATGTTAACCTGGATTCGAGCTCTGTATTTTTTTTTTTTTGGTTGACTCTGCTTCTGGTGGTGGCGGGGATTTGGGCTGCGTTCCGGAGGAGGAGTTTGGAACCCCTCCTCCCCGACACGTAAAATGAAGCACGTATTATTACATGATTAATTAAGTATTAGTTTTTTTTTGAAAATAGATTAATTTGATTTTTTTAAATAACTTTCGTATGAAAACTTTTGATAAAAAACACACCATTTAGCAGTTTGAAAAACGTGCACGTGGAAAATGAGGGAGAGGGGTTGTCTCGGTCATTTGCTTGCTCGTGCCTGGAAGCCACTGTAATGGTGGTGGTGGTCATATCACATGGATCTGTTCTGTTCATGGGATTTTTTTTTTTTTTGTTGGGGAATGGTTCTGGAGTTTGATTTCTTGTTGGGACCAGGGAATCGTCCCATTTCAGTTACTGCCGGTGATCCGGGCTGCCGCTGGCCTGGTCAGGCACTCCAGTCCCGTGATGTCGGCCATGGACACTGCTGGAGGGGAAGCTCAGCCTAGGCAGTGTGCAGGTGGTGTAAGACCATTCACAGTGCACACCCGTGGCGTGTGGCAATGTTGGTCCAGCTAGACAAATTGCTTACGTGGAGGAGAAAGGGCAGTGGGGACCGTTCTTTCACCAGCTTCGCGTCACTAAGTTTGGCCACGAGAACCTCGCACTCTAGCAGCAATTCTGTCAGAAAAAGTGGCAAGAGCGAGAGAGAGAGGGGGGGGG
>CM020178.1:22271038-22283107 GCA_009805545.1 Oryza longistaminata | reverse complement strand
GGGCAGGCCCGACACGGTCTGTGTCGTGTTGGGTCGTGCCTGGGCCGTGTGTGCGGCCCGTGGGTTGGCACGGCACGGCCCGACCAACACGCCTCGTGCCGTGCCGGTGGGTTGGTCGGGCCGTGCCGGCCCGACTACCATGGCCCGGCCGGGCCTGGGCCGTGCCGTGCCGTTCGTTTGGCCACCTATAATAGTAGCCTCGTCTTGCTTTCTCCTATGTGGACGGTTTGGCTCCGTGGTGAGATAGCGACGCATTGCTACTGCCCTAAGGAGGAGCAAGCACGCCTCGTGCTGTCCATCCCTGCAGCGAGCCGTCCACCGACAACCGACCAGAGCGTGCTTGCCTTCAATTCACGTATGCACAAGCTGTCGGATCCATTTGGGAGAAGATGAACAGGAGAGAGAGAGAGAGGAGAAGAGCAATTTGGTTCAAAAATTTTAGAAAATGCATTAAAGGGATAATTAGTAATATAAATCAAATAACTGCTAAATTATAATGGTATTTTGCTCCAAATAGTTAAATTATAATGATTTTTTATTTCAAAACTATAAAAGTTATAATTGGCATAGATCCAAATTAATCCTATAATTTTATATATTCTCCATATGTTTCTGATTGACCAGCATTTAATTATTTGTTTTTGTATTCGAATTTCTTTTCTAATTCTAGAAGATTTACAATGGAACCTGTAGGTACCTCATTGTGATCGACGACGTCTGGACCACATCAGCATGGAATGCAATCCGAACCAAATTGCCAGAGAATAACTGTGGCAGCATAATCATGGTGACCACTCGGATAGAGACTGTGGCCAAAGCAAGCAGTTCACCGAGTGTTTCTGGAGATTATATGTACAAGATTAAACCCCTCAATGTAGAGGATGCTGAGAAGTTGTTCATCAACAGAGCATTTGGCTCCAAGGAGCCGTGTTGCCCCAAAGAGCTGAACAAAGAAATGGATAGTATTTTAAAAAAATGTGCTGGATTGCCATTAGCCATTGTTAGTATTGCTGGCCTTCTATCCAGCTACAGGTCTCCGTCACCGGGGAGCATAAGGATGTGGCGGAGAATTTCCAACTCCATTGGCTCCCAGATGGAGATTCACCCAACCCTGGAGGGGATGAAGCAGATAATTGCGCTTAGCTACAACCACTTGCCCCATCATCTCAAGGCTTGCATGTTGTATCTAAGCATTTTCCCGGAGGATTACGTGATCAAGAAGAAGCGGCTGCTGCTCAGATGGATCGCGGAAGGCTTTGTCATGGAGAAACGGGGATTGACCTTGTTCGAGGTTGCAGAATCTTACCATGACGAGCTCGTAAGCAGGAGTTTGATTGATGCAGCTAGGGTCCGTTTGGATGGAGCCGTGAAGGCGGTGAAGGTGCATGATATGATGCTGGAGGTCATAGTGTCCAAGTCCCTGGAGGAGAACTTTGTCAGCTTTGTAGGAGCCCAATACGGCGGAGGGACACCGTCCTATGACAGTATCCGCCGCCTCGCCATCCATGGAGACGGAGGCCCCAGGCATGTCGTGGATTTGATGAGCGCAACACATGTCCGGTCGTTTAGCACGTTTGGGCGTCAAGGGAATATTGCAGTGCTTATTAATCGCCTCGCCGAGTTCACCCTGCTCAAGGTGCTCGACCTGGAAGATTGCAAGGAAGTGCAAAACTGCCATGTCAAATATATCTGTCAGTTGTTTCTACTCAGGTTTCTGAGCTTGAGGAACACTAATGTGAGCACCATTCCCAGACAGATCAGCAGGTTGCAGCATTTGCAAACGCTCAACTTATACGGCACCCGCATCGAAAAGCTCCCAACATCGGTGACTATGCTAGAGAGACTTGAGTACCTCTTCTTCTCCAATTTCTCCAATAGGTACACGAGGTGTCGGTGGAAAATTCCTGTAGGGCTGGAGAGAATGATGGCACTGCGCACGCTGAGAACGATATGCCTCCCGAATGACCCTAATGTTGTCAAAGAAATAGGTGCCTTATCACAGCTGCAGACTCTCGATATCACCATTGACAACTCCAACGAGGAGGTCCTCACAAATCTGGCCGATGCGCTAGATAAGACCAACAACCTCCGGTCGCTCTACGCCTACGGTACAGGAAAAGATGAGCACAAGGATAGGTTGCTAAACTTCCTCCTCCGCCTCAAGACGCCGCCGCTTCTCCTCGAGAGCGTGAGGATCGACGGGGTCATGGACCAACTGCCCAAGTGGTTCAATTCACTAGTACATCTCGTCAAGATACAAATATGGAGGGTAAGCCTTACGGGTGACCAGCTGCTCGGCGTCTTGTGCGAGCTGCCTAACCTGGCGAGCGTTTCCCTTGCGTATGGCAGCTGCACTGACGATGAGCTGCTTGTACGTTCCGCCTTCAAATTCCCTGCACTCAAAAGCTTTTATGTGGACCCTTGCACTACGCCGAGAGCTATCCGATTTGAGAAGCCAGCCATGGAAAAAGTTGAGACGTTCAAAGTGATTTTCCGTGACAATGATGGGTCTGGGAGACCGATCCTCGCCGGCATTGAGAACTTGACAAGCCTCAAGAAGCTGGAAGTGCTCACCCCGAGCAAATATGCTGAGATCGAGATTCTGGAACGGCTCAATGTTGAGAGCGCCAGGCACCAAAATAAGTTCGAGGTTGCAGTGAAATACCTCTGGTGGTGACATGCATGTTTACTATACCTCTTGTTTTAATTTGTTTTCAGCTCCTGAGCTCCAACTTTCACATGGTTTTTTTCATGTTATTTTCCGTATAATAAATTCGTACTTTCTGTTTCACATGGATGACACCTCTTTACAAATTCTAAAGCTTGTGCTGCATACTCGTACATATTGTTTCGTGGCAGCTCAGAAACCAGGAAAAAAATTCTTGGGAAACAAGAGATTAAATTGCTTTGAGACTGTTGCTGCCTACGTTTCAAAAATCCAGCAATGGGCCTCACGACATGTGGTGCTGGTATATGGCCCCATCCCTTCCATAGAATTTTTGTCCCTCAAATAATAAGCAAATATGTTTATGCATGTCATCAATATGCAACCTCCTCTTTCTAAAAAGGTATGCAAAAGACTGTAAGGCCCAAAGGACGGACAACTAAAATAACTAGGAAGGTAGCCCGCGCAATGCGCGGGCATGTGTCATATGATAATAGGTTTGAGATACATATAAGAGCGAAATATTAACCGGAGAACATCTGCCATGATTTCTCCCAAATTGTTTTCGTCGGCATTAATTGCTTTTACAATTTTCTAACCTATTAGCTTTCTATTATATCATATTTAAATAATATCTATAAACAATTATTTATAATCTTCTTCATCTTTTGAAAAGAAGGTAAACTTATTTTCTTTAGACAACATGTCAACGAAAGTAAAAATAAGTGTAAAATAAAAGTAAGATGTTTTTCTTTTTAATTGCATACCTATTATCATGGTTTATTAGAGGATGATTTGGGTGGGACATGAAGCTCCACTAAATTGTATATAGCCTAGTATGATTGACATAATTTGAGAGGCAGTCTATCTATGAACATATTATGTAGAGTGGGTAAGAGGTACTACACAACCTAACATGAATACGATAACGACGAAATATAATTGCACAATAATATTTTTGAAATGTGATGTTGTCGCGTCCCAAAACGACCCTAAAATATATCCTTTAAATTATGCCTAGAATAATTAAAATCCTTGTGAAAGCCTCCAAAAAATTAAAATGTGCAAAGTTAAAAGTCAATTAAGGCTTGGAGGATTTTTGTATATTTCCTAAAAGCCTAAAATGTGTAAATAAATTTTAGTGGAATTTTCAGAGCACAAATAATAATTATTAAGAAATAAACAAAGTTGAAAAGGTTTTATAAAAAGAAAAACCTTAAAAATCCCTCCTTCTCTCTAATGGGCCGGCTCGGCCCATCTCCCTCCCCCCTCTCCTCTCCCCCGCGGCCTATCCGGCCTCTCCCCGCGCGCGCACAACAGAAACAAGAATTTCCGGGCCTAAAAAAATCCCTCTTTAAAAGAGGTCCCCCTGATAAGGAAGGTTAAAAAAAAGGTAAATGCGTTCAAATAGGGCAAAATAATGTAAAAGTTTTGGGGTTTTCTCGAAAAATATCCCAACATTAATTTGTTTTGTTTCTCTTTTAGGTTTTAAATAAAGTTTTTTTAATAGATAAAAAGAGGTCCTTTGTTTTTTCTCCCTAAAAAAAAAATATCCAACCAGTATTTTGTTGTTTTCTTTTTTAGTTTAATAGATAAAAAAATAGGGAGGTGACGAATGTGTGGTGCCAGTGTGGATGGCAAGGAGGCGGATGGTAGGATATTTTTTTTCTAATTTTTTTCCTATATGAATTAAGTGAAAGCGATTGATGGGGGTATTTCTTTTTTTAAGGAATTTCTAAGGGTTCTTTTGTTATAGGACCGTGGAACACATGGCATTAAGATTTTCTTTAATAAAATTGATCTAATAGTCAATTAATGGATGCAGTCAATTTTAAATTGGTTTTTTCTTAGAATTTAGGGATGCAATATGGTCATTTATGAAGTGGCTTTGGAGGGCGTTTAAATTGATTTTGTTCGTACAGTGATTTAAGTATAATATAGATACATATGTGTCATTAATTTTTTGTTGTTGTTAGGCTGTCAGGCCACGATAGGGTACCTTTAAAAATGGAATTGGTTATTTATTTAATATAGTAAAATATACTAATGTGTTTTTATTTATTATTTATATAATTAAAAATAGCTATGAATTATTTTTATTTTATGTTAGTTAAAAAAAAATAGAAGAGGAGATAATTGAATTGGAGAAGAAGAGGATGGGAGAGTTAAGAAGGGAGGTAAAGGTGTACGTAAAGCAGGATGGGAGGCTAGATTTTGTGTTCTCAAGTATTACATTAATGGGTCCTAGTTTTGAGTTGATTATTAGAAAAAGCTTTAGGTATTGGTATTTTTAATTAAACTACTTAAATTGTTCTAATTTAAGGTGTGGTATTATTAATCAAAGGTTTTAAAATCTATTTGACGTTTTCTTAAAAATGTATGGATTAGTGAACAATAGCTAGTGCATAGAATATGTATGCCAAAGTAATGATTTTTTTTTTGAAAAAAATATCGTTAACTTGGTTTCTTTAATTTTAAGGTTTTATACTAAATAATATAATGGTGTACACCAATAAAAAGTTAGCTATATGATTTAGATAGTATAAGTTTTGTGTTAAAATTTGTTCATAAAATATTTTTTCATCTAACTAAATGAGGAAAATAGGAGAGAAAAAGTATAGGGTGAGGAGGTACATACGCACAATGGGTCCACCACATATCAGTGAAAATCGACAACCAGAATATTTTGTTTATTCTCATAATTTTTATGATTTTTTACTAATTTATTAAAATGTCACGTGGCGGCGTAGAATGTGTGTAGAAGTACTACATGGCGGGTTTATCAGATGTTTATATGGGCAAAGAGCTAAAAATGCTTCCATGTGATAATTTTAAATGAAAATATAGTTTTAATATCAAATGTAGTCGTAGTATTTTTTCCATTGCTATACATCTAATTTAAGATAAGTTTATATTATGGATGGGTGGATTGTTTTTCGTCACATCGTATAACAAGATTCGAGTAGGGAAGAACTGTGTGTAGTATGTACAGACCCAGGAGATTTTATTTTTTTCTCAATCATGGATAGTAGCACGTTTTATACATATGAGAATTTTTTCAGTTTTTTTTTTCGTGTTGAGCGAGCACGTACGTACATTTCTCGTCATAGCAAATATAGGTGAAACCGGGGTGGCATGGCATAATCTCTTCTTTTTTCTACAATTCATAATTACGTTATTTTGGTTCCTTTTTTGGCGGAGTAGCAATATATGAAGTAACGTATACGTACGTGTATATATATGTGGGATGTATTTTTAAATGAAATCTATCTAATGGTTTAAAAATAGGTGGATCCCCTGATTAAATGAAATTGATTGTTGGAATGTTTTTTCTTTTTTCTCATAATTTGTAAGATTTTTCTCTTATTTATTAGAGAAGCCATCGTGGCAGCTTAGGAGCGTTTGTAGGAGTACCCACAAGGCGGTTTGAGAGTGTTTGTAGAAAGTTTAATAGACTTTTAGCTTAGGCCAATGAGCTAGATCAAATGTATGTCGAAGTAGGAGATTATAGGACATTGGTGTCAAAATATATATTTTGATCGTTAAAATTTTCAAATAAATATATAAATAAATAAAACCATAATTTAGTAATGTCACATGCTTTTTTCTAACCGTACGGAGCGAGTAACTTTTAATAATACATAATCAGATATATTTTTATAGCTCAAAGCATAAAAGTAATAGATAATATGGAATTGGATTATTAGTTTGAGAAAGAAAAAAAGTACGTAAAACCATAATTTAAGTAATGTCACATGCTTTTTCACGTACGGAGCGAGTTAACTTTTAATAATACTAATCAGATATATTTTTTATAAGCTCAAAGCATAAAAGCATAGATAATATGGAATTGGATTTATTAGTTTGGGAAAGAAAAAAGAAAAAAAAGTACGTAACCATTTTTGGGAGGAGCTGCTATGTACGGACGTACATACGTGCAGCGATGTCATTCTATATTGTGGAAAAATAAATGGTAAATTTTCAATATGGATCTAATGGGTGGAAAACAATGGGCCCACAGATTTAATGAAAACCGATTGGCTAGATGTTTTTGATTTTCTATAGCGCCATGTGGCGACCTGAGAGCGTTTGATAGGGGTGGCTATGTTGGCGGTTTGAGAGCGTTTCTAGGAAGTTTATGGACTTTTAGTATATAATAGATAATAGAATTCAGTAATCAGCAATCAGTATTCACCGTTTCCCTATAATTTTTGCTTCGAGATTTTTGATCTACTGAACAAATATCTGTAAGGAAATAATGGCGAAGGCTAACCTCTAGTTTTTTTTTATTCTTGAACTAGGAGAGCAGGCCACCACCCCCCCCCCCCAAAAAAAAAAAAAAAAACAACAACACCAATTTCATTAAGGGAAATGAGAGCTATATATAGTCTTTTACATGGTAATGTAAACAGTAAAGCGCCGTTGCTTTTAGCAAGGACTTTTTTGTCCCACTGGACATGTGGAAATTCAGAACTGACTACAGAATCTACTGACAGTGTTATAGCTACAACACTCTAGTTCATAGTTGTAAAATATGATCAATCCCGGCGATCTAGCTAGTCTTTAGGAATCGCCAGTTTGTAACCCTGGAAGACTTCATTTTAGCGGACACAACCTACCAAAGAATTTGATGATGCAATCTTTTCTTCCTCCTGCCGCTTTGTGGACTTGGACAGTGCCAGCAGCTGAAGAACTGGTAGCAGGGCTTCTGCTTCCTAATCCTTCCAAGGTGCTTAGGAACCAGGCTCGGCGACATGGAGCATCAACATTTTCTCTGTAATGAGGATGGTAGAAGGTGAGAATCAGTATCTGGAAAAAAACTTACTGTGCGTAGTGGCATAAAGTGGAGGTTTTGCGCAATGCGCCTTGAAATTGACAAAACCCTAAGCAGGGGAAAGAGTCTGGTAAAAAACCACATATTTTTGAAATCTAGAGATAATTTACAAGAGAAATACAGGGCATGCGACTCTGGCTAGAAGAATTAAATGAAAGCAAAGCAAGGAGTTTGCTAGCCAGTCATGAGGGTTAAGAAAGGCAGATAGCTATAGAAAGTTATAGACAACAGCACATAACATGAGGAAAACCCACATTGTGCAAAATTAAAGGTAAGTGTAGAAATAGCATGGTGGACCTAATATGTCTGAACCTAGTTTGGACTATTATTGCCAATAGCAGTCAGGGAATATACAAATCATATTGATGTAGCACATAATCTGAATGTATATACACAAAAAAGTTGAATTAGCATTTGTATTTTTTATGCAACATTATCATGCTTAATGCTACTAACAAGTAACAACCATAGCTCTCACGACATTTTATCGTAATAATTTACTTAACAAGACAGATCATATCCACATTGCTGTAATGTAACAGAAGGGGACAAAAAGGAGAAGAACAAAAGAGATGACTAATGCTCACTTGTTGTAATCTCGGGTTGACAGGTGAACCATCATCCTTCCTGCGCTGCACCCTTACTCTCCCACCACCTGGAACGGATCCTGCGGGTAGCCCTTATCCGACTACTCGAACACGAGACAATAACAAAACAGTTAGAAAGCTGTTCTATCAGAAGGTACATATAATCGCAAATCAAGTAAACAAACGCAGATTGGAGGATTTTGCCCCGGCCGCAAAAAAGAAAAAACAAAGTTCGGCCTTGATTGATCTGGGCAAACCTGGGTCCTTTCCCCGAGGGATATGAGCCAGGAGTGCAAACCCATATCGCCGCAAATGGCTAGGATTGACCCATATGCTGGAGTTGTGAACAATAAGTTGGTTTCCCATTTTCAGAATTTACAATGCAGATAAAATTTGAAGTATGTAATACACAATTCGAAATCTTAATATATTTGTGCAAACAGATTACTCCTATAAAATGTACTTATGGTAGTAGTACGTTTACAACTATATAATAAGAGTGTTTGAGAGAAAGCGGAGAGAGAATAATAAAGATGCATAAAACAAACTTAGCTATTAGCGTATATTAATTTAACTAGGAAGATGGCCCGCGCGTATGCGCAGGCACTTATATTATATTATTGAAAAGTAAGATTATTGTTTATTTAGAAATTTTGTCTCATAGATTCAAGGCAAACTAAGTTTAGATAATGTTATTTTATACTCCCTCCGTCCCCTAATATAAAGGATTTTTGATATTTTGCTTACACTGTTTGACCACTCATTTATTAAAAAAATAGTGTTCAAATATAAAAAACGAAAAGTTGTGCTTAAAGTACTTTGCATAATAAAGTAAGTCACAAATAAAATAAATAATAATGTCCAAATTTTTTAATAAGACAACATGGTCAAACAATGCAACAAAATGTCCAAAATTCTTTATATTAGGGGACGGAGGGAGTAATAATTAAGGGTTCTATTTTTTCTAAGGTATCTTAAAAAACCATTCACAACTTTTTGAGTAGGAGATGGATTAAGTACTTACGGGACTTTTGGAATCATGTTTTTTTTTCTCGACTAAATAAGAATACTATTGTTGGTTAATTATCAATACAGTCCATCTATATACATACCGTACATGTAGTATGGCTGCAATGAAAAAAAGGGAGGGGAAGCGTAACGTACCCGCGTACGTAGGTGCGTACGCTATGCGAGGTGGGACCTCGTAGTATTTAGTTTTGTTCTAAGATCAATTTAATCTACGGTTTATAATATTGGACCTAGTCGATTTAAGTGAAAATCAAGTAATAGATACTTTGGATTTTTTTTCCTTAGAATTTTCTAATATTTGCCCTAATTTATTAGAGCACCACGTGGCAGCTTGAGAGCATTTTAAGGAATTTTAAATGACTTAACACATGTAATTAGAATATTAACTGTGCAATATAATAGTATGGGACATATGGTAATATTTGTTCCAACTTCGTCCATGTTTAATATACGTAGAGAGAAATTAATTTTGTGGCTAGAAATTAATTTTGACACCTTTAGATTCTAATTAATAGCAATTAATTTTGAATACCTATTTAAATTGTTCAGAGTAACTCTTACATATTCATCTTATGACTTTGATGATCCGTTGATCACCATTTACTGATCACATGACTCGTATGAAAAAAATGTATGTACTTAAGGTTTAGGATGAAATTGATGAATTATATAAATTATGTGATAGCTATTTGAGGGTATAAACGAATGAATTGACTTCTAAAAAATAGAAATGTTGTTTAAGAAGAGACCAATTTAGAAACTTGGAAACGTGCAAACAAAAATCCAAATATGGAATTGGAAAAAAGAGAGGGCTTAAACTCCCCCTTATCACCCTTGTCGTAGTAGAGTTCTATTGATATTCATCAATATTGCGCTCACATTTATAACGTAATGATTCTTTTCACCTATACGAACAAATAGTACCAAATGCCAAATACGACATAACACAATACATTATAATTATAATTATTATGTAATCAACTCTCGTTTCACCTTAAACAGAGCTAATTAGTGTTGGAAGAAAACAAACCCATAGTGCTTAATTTTCTCTCGTGCATCACACATTTAATATTTCTTTTCATGTTATTAACAAAATTAATCATCTCATATATGATTTGATATGTGGCAAAGCGGTAGCTCTACAGTGGTTGTGATCACCTTAGATGTCTCAGCACTACGCTTTGTCATACGTCGAAAGGCAAAGGTGCAGGCGGTGCATTGTGCAGCGGGCAAAAAGAGAATTTCAGACGCTTTATTTATTAGCAAACAATTGATTCCGATGATTATAATAATAGGTCCACCAGTTATAGGGTAAGTGTAAATTGGTTAATATAGATTTAAAATTGTTAATTTAATGGGTACACAATATATGGTGTAGACCTTATTTTGAAATAGTGCATTACTTGAGAATAATAGGCCATGTAATAAAAATAGATCCGATGATTTATATAATGGGGCATCGTTTAAGTGCACGTATAAATTAGTTAATATAGATATTATTTATTTGATAGGTACACGATATAATTGTGTAAATTTTATTTTAAAATAGTGCATTATTTGAAAATAATAGTGCAAAGTAAAAAGTACACGGTTTTAAGTTTATATGATGGTAGATTCTTGTTTGTAAAATTATGATTATTTAATAAATATATCCATTATATATATATATATATATATATATATATATATATATATATATATATATATGGTAAAAGAAGAAAAGGGAAAAAAAAAGGAAGGAGCGTACGTACTACCATGTAGGTACTTATATACTTCACCTGCCAATGCGCAGGAGGAGGATAGGTAGGGCCCATGGTATTTAGTTTGTTTTTAAGATCGATTTTATCTAATGTGTATATATTGGACCCACCAATTTAAGTGAAATAAGGGATAGATATTTTTGCTTTTTTCTTAGATTTTCTAAGATTTTCTCTATTTTATTAGAGCGCCACGTGGCGGCTTGAGAGCGTTTGTAGGAAGTTTCATGGACTTTTAGTATATAATAGATAGATAGATATTAATTATTTTAAACTTAATGGATAGATTAATCTAATTTTTAAATCAACTTTTCTATAGAATTTTTTTTTTTAAAAAAAGAAACTAACGTGGTTTTTTTTTTTTTGGAAAGGAATAAGTTCACTTGGGTCCCTCAATTTGTCGTCCTTACACCCCGAAAACCACATACAGTTAATCCTTCAACTTACAAAAACAGTGCAAACAAGTCCCCAGCAGTTTTGGCTGACGTGACGCCTACATGGCTAGTTTAACTTGGTCCTCATCCTACGTGGTAGTAATGTGGCATTGAAAGCAAAAATATAAAAATAAAAAAAATATGGGCCCACAATGTCAGTCAGATACAAGATAAAAAAATAGTGGGACCACAATATCCCTGCTCTCTATCTCCATGGCAACGGCGCGGCGCCTCCTTCTCCCTATCCCTCCCGACCATCCTTCTCTCTCAACGACGGCGGGACGGAATGCAGCGGTGGCTGGAGGAGATGCGAGCGAGGCGGTGATCCGGCGGCGAGGCGGGAGCGGAGGTCCGGCGACCTCCTCTTCTATCTCCATGGCGACGGCATCGGCGCCTCCTTCTCCACTCTCCCTCCCGGCCATCCTTCCTCTCTCACAACACGGCGGGGAAGGAATCCAGCGGCGGCTGGAGGAGATGCGAGCGAGGCGGCGGCCCGACAGCGAGATGGGAGCGGAGTCCGACGATGTCCCTGCAGCGATCGAACTCGGTGATGTTGCGCCCATCGCTAACTCCTTCCCGCAGGTCGTTACCCTTCTACCTGATGGCCGACGCCCCTCTCCCGTCGGTCGTCGGCCGCCGTGCTCCAAGGCTGCCACAAAGGCAGTCGGGTCGTCGTCGTCTGTGGCATATGCTTGTGGTGCGGCGGAAGCTGAGCTGCATTTCCTCCGTGCAGCGAGGATGAAGGCAGTGGGAGACGGAGCAA
>CM020178.1:22245183-22271013 GCA_009805545.1 Oryza longistaminata | reverse complement strand
GGAGCGAAGGACGGCGGGGACAGTTGGTCCTCCTCCGCGCAGAAGCATGGGCAGGGCGGCGGCGGCGGAGCCGAAGCAGGACCTGAGGCACCTCGTTTGCTCCTATCCCACCGCCCGCCGCACTCACCGTCCTCGCTGCGCTCCTCTCCCTCTTGCTCTTGTTGCCACCGGCATTCTTGGAGCCGCAAGCCATGGGTGGCCGGCTGTCACCCACTTCGACGCCGCCGCCGTGGGAGTGGGAGAGGATGGAGGTGAGGATGGAAGAGAGGGGAAGAGTGCGAGATGGAGGAAGTGAGACCCACTGACATGTGGGTCCCACACTCTCCCACTATTTGTTGTTTGGCTGACTTATGGGTCCTGCAAATTTTGTTTTATTTTTCTGGTTTCTAATTTTGTTCCCTTTTTTTTTGGATCAACCGCCATGTAAGCATCATGTCAATTCTACGTAGGACAAAGATCTAGTCAAAGGCGCCACGCCACCCAAAAACGGAGACAATACTATCGAGGGACCTCATTTGCGCGGTTTTATAAGTTGAGGGATGGGTTTTATCTGGTTTTTCAGATCAAGGATGAAAATCAAACTTAGGGCCGGTTTAGATCCCACCCTAAAATTTTACAACCCGTCACATCATACGTTTGAACACCTGCATGAAGTATTAAATATAGGCTGAAAAAATAACTAATTGCACAGATTGCGACTAATTTGCGAGACGGAACTTGTAAACCTAATTGCTCCATTATTTGACAATGTGATGCTACAGTACACATGTGCTAATGATGGATTAACTAGGCTTAATAAATTCGTGTCACGTTTACTTACGGATACTGTAGTTACTTTCTTACAAGAAATCTTACAAGAAAAAATGCCCGTGCGTTGCAACGGGGGAAATCTATTTTAATCTTATTATTGTTATATGGTTTAGTTAAGATAAAATTCACTACGGGAGTTCGCTTGGATATATATATATTTAGAAAATCATGAGCTGCAATTAGGAGTCCGATCGTCTCAAGTTAGCATGCGAGTTTTATTAAACATATTTCTTATATGATTTCTTCCGTGCTACCAAAAGTGAACGATCTTAAAAACCGACTTAAATACGGATATGTATTTCCAAAAACAAACGAATTTAAAAACCGACTCATACACGGATGACGTAGCAAAATATCGGCAAAAGCATCTTCAATTTTTATAACAGTAGAGACAGAGATTAGTACCCAAACACCCCATACGACATCCTATCTAAGGGCAGCCCTAAGGGGCGATCGATCGCCCTGCCAATGGGGGTAGCGATCAGATTCGCTACCCCCAATCCCCCTCCCTCCTCCACCTGTTTCCTTTTTTGCACCGCATTACTTTCTTATTTTAGTAAATTTATATACCTAAAGTTTATACACCTCAAGTTCACACATCTAAAGTTTAGAGACCAAAAGTTTATAAGTCAAAAGTTTATATATCCGATTCAAATTTGAATTTGAATTCAAATATTTTTTTATATATATAGTATTTCTATACATCTAAAGTTTATACTCCTAAAGTTTATATATCCGATTCAAATTTGAATTTGAATTCAAATATTTTCATATATAGTATTCTGTACATCTAAAGTTTATACACCTAAAGTTTATAGACATAAAGTTTACAGACCTAAAGTTTATATACCCGATTCAAATTTGAATTTGAATTATATTCAAATTTAAATTTGAATTTGAATTCAAATATTTTCTATATATAGTATTTCTATACATATAAAGTTTTATACACCTAAAGTTTATAGACCAAAGTTTATAAGTCAAAAGTTTACATACCCGATTCAAATTTGAATTTGATTCAAATTTTTTATACATAGTATTTCTTACATAAAATTTTCTAACTTTTTATTTTTTTAATTTTTTTGTGGTTTACTGTAGTATGAAGAGGAGGAGAGGATTAGTATAGAGGAGGGAGCGGGCGGGTGATCGCTGGGCGCACGGGGAGCGATCACCCGCCCATTAGCATTTCCGCCTATATAATACCCGATATGACATGTCAAGATTTAAACACTAATGATCTACACACCCCCTTTTCGTTTCGGAAAGCATACGATCGAAAGAGGAGGGGTTTTTCTTTTTCTTTTTCTTTTCTGCTGCCGAACGCTGCCTAAAACTTGCTCGGTACGAAAGCGGAGGAGATTAGGATCAATTTCGTCTCTAGTCAACGACGCGTTTACCAGCTTATCCCAAGTAGAGTGGCCACCACGTTTCCGTTCCGCGTCCGCCCAACGCCACAAACAAAAAGACCTCCTCACCCCGCAAATACTAAATCCCAACCGTCCACTCTATCCGACCACCCTAGATCAACGGCTCGATCCCACCCCCACCCCCACCACCCGGCTCTTCTTCTCTATAAACGAAACCAAAACCACCACAGCTTTCCCCACCCACGAACAAAAGCAGCGAGAGAGAGAGAGAGAGAGAGAGAGCGAATCGAATCCTCATCTCTTGTGTTCGTTGATCGATCGAGGTCGAGGATGCCGAAGAACAAGGGGAAGGGAGGGAAGAACCGGAAGCGGGGGAAGAACGAGGCGGACGACGAGAAGCGGGAGCTGGTGTTCAAGGAGGACGGGCAGGAGTACGCGCAGGTGGCGCGGATGCTGGGGAACGGGCGGTGCGAGGCGCAGTGCATCGACGGGACGAAGCGGCTGTGCCACATCCGCGGGAAGATGCACAAGAAGGTGTGGATCGCGGCGGGGGACATCGTCCTCGTCGGCCTCCGCGACTACCAGGACGACAAGGCCGACGTCATCCTCAAGTACATGAACGACGAGGCCCGCCTCCTCAAGGCCTACGGCGAGATCCCCGACCACGTCCGCCTCAACGAGGGCGTCGTCGACGAGGACGACGCCGCCGCCCACGACGACTACATCCAGTTCGAGGACGAGGACATCGACAAGATCTGATCTCATCTACCCACTGCTGCTGCTGCTTCATCAGTCCAATGGTACACAAAGAAACAATCCCCAAGAATTGCTTCTTCTTACTTGCTACTATTGTGATGTGTGGTGTGATATTATAATCACGGTGGTGTGATGTGTGAGGTCGTCTGCCTGAGAGAGACCTGTATATATGGAAGAGATTCGGGGGGCAATTATTCTGCCCAATAACCAAATATTTGAATCAAATTGCTCGCTTTACGCGATGGGGTTCATCTAGTTTTGTTCTACTCTGGTTCATGTCTGATCAGTCTCTGTTGTTACACAGTTTTCATTACTTAGGGCTGTAGCCTGTATGCACTGGAACTAATATATTAACAGTATTTAGTATTCTGACTGATTCATTGCTACCTGATTAGTGTTATTCAGTTCAACGGGAACGCATATATATGTTTTAGATTTTCTTTCTTTGTTCGCTGTGCTTTCTCCTTAGGCTGTTCCACGCTTTTGAAACATTAAAGTAGCCCATTTTCCATTGCTCTGATCTAGCTGTTTGCTCTCTCTGTTTGTATGCTGAACATGCTCGATGGTTTTGATCCTCAACGGAGAAATCGATGTTTCAAACTGCTCTGTAAACAACAAATCTTTACTACGTAATTTTTTTGGCCTGAATCCTAGATGTCGCTGCGTTATGTTCGTCGACCTACTGGTATACATACCGCATGATTGTATTTGTCATATGCAGATTAATTACTCGTGTGGGTTCTTCTTTTCTGTTTGTAATTAATTGTAGTCAAGATATCTTCGGAACCTTATTCGATATTAATGATCCACAATTGGAATCACCAACAAGGCTGTTGTTTATCACCTGCCTGTGATTAGTTGATTAGGGTGAGTATTAGGGTGAGTGTATGGGAAGGGCACTTTCTTTTAGTACTATCTAGGAGTTTTTACCGTGCTAACAAAAGCAGGAGTATTCGTTCCATAGTATACTTTGTTTACCTGTGCATTTCTCACAGAACAGTTTTTCACCCGCTAGAGGTGCAATAAAAATAGTACTAGTTGAATCGATGCAAAGTATGACACAATCATGGAATATTAAAAAATAAATGTTTTCCATGCAATATTGCGGCATATATTTGATTGGCTCAGGATGATAAGAATATTATGATTGCATTGGGCATCTCTTCATCTGGTGGAAAGTTTTTCTTATGCTTATTCTGAACCATTGGTTATTTCCTTGCTTTTTTCGAATAATGAATAGAAACCCATCCTCTATCAATAAGTGGATATATACAACTAGGTTATTTTCTTGTTTGTAGAACCATGTTTTGATATCTCGGTTTAATTTTATTATTAAGTAGTAATAGCCTAATAGGATGGGCTAAAAGGGTGATTGACGATAAGACAATGGATATGATGGTTACTCACGCAAAGCGTACAGACGCGTTGCGCACATGGGAGGAGGGGAGAGAAGGAGGACGACTACACTTTTACATTAGTAAAATAAATTATTTAATGCTCTGTCGTGTGGAAGCAAGGGTAGAGATGCAGTATTTAATGCTTTGGTGAGATATTCAAGAAAATGACTAGTGCTCGAAGAGACCCCTTCCTCCCGTGTCGCTCTCGCACGGGTGGCTCGGGGGGCAAAACCCTAGCCTCCCGCGCCGCCGCAACCCCACCCTCTCCTCCACCTCGCCGCCGCCGAAGCTCGCCAGCGGCGAGGCCAATCAAGCTTGGAGACCCACCTCGGCGCGAGGAGGATGGGGCCAAGCCGATGACGTCGACCTCAGCGTCGGAGGCGGAGACGGCGGGGCGGCGTGGGGAGGTGGCGGATCCAGTGCCTTTGAGGCTGGATCTAGCGCCCAGATCTGGCCAATGCGGCAACAACAACCCAGGCACGGCGGCGGCGCGACGGCACGATGGCGACGGCGTGGCGGCCTGGGGATGGTGTGGTGGAGGTGCAGCCAAGGACTCCCCGGCAGTGGAGCGGCCTCCCCGGTGGAGGTGTGGCTGAGGAGAGCTCGGCGGCAAGGCTGTTGCGGTGGCGTGGCGACCCGAGGCGGCGGCTGCTGCGGTGGTGGCGCCGGCGCTGACGCCACTGGTGATGTGGTGGCAGTGCAAAGGTGCAAGGGAGTGGTGGCAGTGCAAAAGGAGCTGGCGGCGGTGGGTCGTTTTCCTCATTGCCGATGGGCACCCTCACCCTTCCTGGAGCTCCTCCCCTTCTTTGCGGGGAGTTTCTAAGTTAGATTGAGGCGGCAGCCGGTTAACGGGGATAGCTCAGGCCATCGGCACGACGTCGTCCAGTCGCGGGTTCTCCTTTGGCCAAAATTGGTGAGGAGGCTGGTAGGTGGCGGGACGGAGGAGGCCTGGGCCAGCTTCCAGGGGTGGCGGCAGGGTGTAGCAGCATGTGTGAAAGTCGGTCGGCGGAGGGGTGCCGGTGCGGTGGGGTGGAGACCTCGTGCTGCCATTGCCGGTGCGGTGGTTTCTAAGCTAATGGGCAACAAGCTTCAAAGCAAGGTTGTAGGGGCTCCAGGCGAAAGCCTCGCATGGTGGTTCATCGGGCCGGCAACGGCAACGCCTTTGGCGTCGCAACCCCCCTTGGGGCGCTGTTGAGGATTCCTCTCCTCCTTGGGGAGTTTCTCTGGGTGAAAACCACATCTTTTAGATGGGCGATGGCAGCATCCTTGATGTCGTGACCTCCTTTGGGGCATCGTTTTCAGAGTCTCGTCTTTTGTAGTGTTGTCATAGGCCCGGTGACGATCGGCCACGCATAGCGGGGGTCGTTTTGGTTCTAGGTTCCTCTCTCAATGGTTTGTTCTTGCGTGGTTAGCACGTGGTTTTTGGTTGTGCACTTTGGTGCACTTCCGCCCTCGACAGCTTCTGTCGACTTTTTCTTATAACTTTATTCCTTCTTAATTTACTCGGATGCCCCCTTCGGCCTTCCCTGGCGAAATAAAAAAGTATTTCATGCTTTGCCAAAATCAGCTGTGACTGTTTCTTTTCTAGCTAATTAAATATTATGGTCTGTTTTTCCCCCCAATTCTTGAAGAAAATCTGTTCTAACAAAAAACCTGCCGTTGCTTGCAACCAAATTACCAATTAATCATGTTTGAGTATAAAGTGAAGGGCTTGCTTAATGCCCTACCACTTTCTTGCTGAATTGCTTCGAAACTCCTTTTCTGTTTTATTCTCTGAAATTATTGGCCTTCTAATACTTGCCAATTGTTCTGCTTTAGATTAGGGTCCAAAAGCCTATCAACATGTTGTACGATTGCAATTATTTGTCGAGCTGATTGCAGAAGCAAATTTCTTTGTTTTGATTATATTTTTCCGTGTTGGAGATGACTCGGGAGTGGATGATTCTTCTTGCAATTTGAAGATAATGGGAGCCACACATGCATCTTTTTTGTTCTTTTTTCTGTCATTGCTACCTTTAAAACATTCTCATGTTTGCTGACATGTGGTGGATGTTTTTTGTCCGGTGAGCTGTGCAGAGTGGCATCTCTGCATCAAATGCCTTTGTTGGCGCCTAATCCTACCGGTATATAGGAAACTATTTTTATCTCCTTAGCGGATATTTGCTCGTTTTCTTAAAAATCATTCAAACGGTTACAAAAAATTCTAAAAAAAATAAGAACACTCATACAACATATCTATACAACTTTATAAAATCTTAGGTCAAAACTCAACTCACGCGCCGAGAAATAAAAATGATAAATTTAGCGTATGAATAGTAGTGTATTGTTCTCGTATGAAATCTTCTTTTTTTTCTCGATGTGTAGGTCGAATTTAAACCTGATTTTTTTGAGGATCGATAGATATCACTATATACTCTACATTGTTAATTTTCTTTAGAATATTTCATAACTATTTGTATCGAATTTGAAAGAAAAAAGTACACGAGAGAACATCCTCTCTCGAATGATTAGAATCCACTCCCTATATAGATAGATCTGCCAGCAATAACAGGGATTGTAGTTGACCACCACCAATCTTGTTTATAGTGATAGTAATGGTTAATACACTCATGTCTTTTCGCCTACAATTAACTAATTGTAAGTCGTAACATTTATTATTTGCATCTACAAAATAATTTGCGGGTGAAACTTAAAGCCAATGTTGTGATAAGCTCACAGCTTTGAAACCACTCTATGTGAGGAGGGGTAGCCTAATCTTTCAGCGAGTTGACAAGACGGCTTGAGAGACGTTGACGACCTGACTATAACCATACAAGATATTTGTTGTATTGCGCCCTAATTGATACATCTCACCATAGGTTGTTGATCTTGTCGGTATAAATCAACTTTATTCCTACAAGCAAATCAGAGAAACAAGTAACAACAAGATAAAACAATTTGATATTGCAAATAAAATCATATACACATGATAAGTTATGGTTCCCTAATAAAAAACGGCAAACTAACTAATCACAGTTTATCTGAACAAGTAACAACGGCTAAACCTTAATCTAAACAAAACCTAAGAAATATTTTTTTTGGACTGGAAATAAAACCTAAGAAATATTGCAGGGGAACCTAGCTATTTACGAAGGTGGAAAGATGCTATTTAAGCATGCATTTGGTTTTGGGATGAGTTGGGTTAGGTCGAACCCATTTTTTTAAGGTGTTTGTTTGGGGTTAGGTGGGATATATGAAGGTTCCTAACACAAAATATTTTCCTAAGATCATAATTGCCCTTGTCCCTAAAAAACAAGCGGACCAAAACAACACCCAATTTTCTCTCTCGCTAACATGTGGGACATCTTCAAAAAGTGGGACCATTCTACCTCTCATACCAAACGGATAGATGGACCAACCCATCTAAAATCAGGGATAAGTCCAACACATCCCACTTTATCTCCAAAGAAACACATAATAAGGAGGTAGGAGGGGGATCTAGTGTTGTCTAGGGTCGTGCTCCACCTAGTTGGGGCTCACTCCACATGGGCCCCGCTTAGGCTAAGGTCCCATATGAAGTTATAAGCCTAAAAAGCCACGACAGGTAGCGCACAATCTTCTTTCTTCAGTTGCAACCAACTGTGATGGAATTTGGAGAGGTTAAAAGTTATGCTTCACACAAATTCTTGTTATGTTCATGAGGCAAAGTTGCTACTTGGTGTGTACGACTATAGTTTCAAGCACTTAGCCATGTTCGAAAAAAAGTATAAGGTGTCAAGTAACGAAGCACCATCACAACATAAATCATTAATTGAAGAGCTTACGCAACTTCGTTTTACAAATATACGGCAAAAATGTGAACTCGTTTCTTGGTAAATTTAACTTTAATATTGATGAGAACTTTGTACTATCTAAATGGTGTACTTTTTTTTTAGTTTTAAACATTAGGACATGGTCAATGCTACAACTACGAATTACTATGTCAAGGATGGGATGGGTCGCTCAAACTGAAATGGATTACACTTATGAGCTGATTGGTTAGGCGTAGATGCTTCAAATCCCAAGAGATGTGTGACCCAGGCAGTCAAGTTTCCCCACGCATACTATACATGGTTGCAAAAATAATGAAGTCTACTTTCACCTCCAACAATTGGCTCGTCATTTCGAGTTCCCATGATGGAGTACTGACTATTTGTTAACAGTAAGATTTTGCAACTTTCCTTAGTCAAGAGTCAACGATGGAATTTGTCAAGCTTATCCGGGTTTTTGTAATTTACTTTCGTGATAAGGATGGTTTTTTTGGGACATTTAACTTCTTGCCACTTTTAAGATGTGCCAATTAATTATTTGTCACTCGCTGTCTATGACATGTGGGTCCTCATGTGTCTATGATATGCGGGTCCAGTGGAAAATAATTTAGCACCACTAGTAAGAGTGGCAAATAGTTAATTATTCCAGGTTTTTGGGTTTCTATTTCTGTAGATAGAGTTATGAGATAATGAAGTCATGTTAGAATTGGACTCAGTTAGTTTCTTTTGCTACACACCAGCCGATCAGAGTCATGTCTGAGTCGGAGTTGTATCAGTAGTTTCCTTGTTTAGGATAAAGTCATTAGTTATAGTGCACCATCTTCTTTCTTCAGTTAAAACTTAAGATGAAACAACTTCATCAAGCAAGATCAGCTGAAACTCCGTTACTATCCTTATTCTTAATCAATTCTAGGTTAGTTTTTAGAGTTCTAGACAGGACTAGGGTTGATGCAACTCAAATTATGTAAAGAAACCTAAAGTCTAAACAATCAAGTAATTGATCAATTTTCAGGATTGTAGATATCTTAGCTAATCTAATCTGGCAAGATAATTTAGCCAATGCTAGCATAAGCCCTAAAGCGAATCGCAGCCGATATGACCAAATTACGATGCTAAACTAGATTAATTAAGATATATGATAATGATAACTTGCAATAAAGAGATTAATACATCTAAAGCGACATAATAGCCACGATAATGCAAACCATCGAGACAAGTTACCTCGTGTTAGAAGATCGAAACCGATACCCTAACTCGACGCAAGAACTCGTCGAAAAAAACTAAAAGAAAAGGTGGCGAAGCACCAAAAGTGTTGTATTGATTCCTCCTATTTTTTTCATGATCCTAGGTGTATATTTATACCCAAAGTACAAACTATGTCCATTATAGACACGACTCAAACTTTCCTAAGTTACAAAAAGATACAAACAAGTCCATATGTCGGACTCTTGCCAAATCTCTAAGAAACCGACATGGAATACCTAATTAATATATACAATTGCCTAAAATAGACTCTTTCTTTGAACGGCAATACTTTGTAATCCAATCTAGGCATGTTGCAAGCCCAACTGTGTCCGTATCGGCTCGGGTTATGCCTCATCGGCTCAATCCCGGTTCGCCTATGTTTCCAGTTGATACAGCCTCCAGCCAATGCACAATCTATTTTGGTAAGATCCAATTTCCATCAAATTCGCCTCATTATTTATCTCCAAATCCGAGTATATCTTGCCAAATTTTGTTGTTAACACCTATCGGCTGATCGGCTACCGTTTACTAATTTATGCTATTGTTTATCTTATTGGTTGTAGGTATTAAACCAATTGACACGCCCTTGAACCCAACTATTTGAACCTGCACTGAAGTTAAGCATAACTTCCAGGGCACTGTGTTTTGCATCAATGGGAGGCCACGAGCTCCTCCAAGTCCAAATCAGCTATCACCAACACCTCCACCACGCTCGTCGCTGCCTCCGAGCGTGAAAGAGGAGCAAGACGGAAGCTCCAAGGTCGGGCAACCTCCAAGCCGTCTCGCTGCCTGCTCCGGAAATGACCATGATCCCATTGAGCTCGGGAGGCTATACGATGGTGGAGAGGTGGTGTGGTCTAGTGGCGTCGATGCCATCACCCGCCCAGCGCCATGCCGCCGGCTTCGTTGCCAAGATCAACGACAACAGCCACAGCCTGCCGCATCTAGGGAGGAGAGGGGAGAAGGGAAAGGAGGCCGCCACCCTATCTCTCTCCCTATTGGCCGCCACCGTCAGTCGGCACTGTCGAGCTAGTCCTTCCTCGGCGAGCTTGTTCCTTCACGGCAAGATCGTCTTCACGTGCTGCCCCTCGTGGAAGGAGAGGAGTGGCCCCCCGCAACGAAGCCGAGGCCATCACTCTGCCCGCGTCCCGACAGCTCTTTCCAGTTTGTCGCTCTCTCCCGCTAGCTGTTGTTGCTCGCCTAGCTCCTCTCCCTCTGCTCGCCTCCTACTGCCTGCATTTGGAGAGGAAGATCGAGGTGAGAAGGCGGGAGAAGGCACGCTGGTCCAAAGGAGATAGCGAGGGGAGGGGTGACACATGGGCCCCACCATTTTTTAATTATTTTCTATGTAACTGACACGTGCTCCCCACCTTTTTTTTTATCAAATTGCTACATAAACTTCACGCCAATGCCGCATGGGATAAAAACCTAGTAAAAGAAGCCACGTCAGCCAAAACCGAAAGGGTTAATTTGATCCATGCCATTGCAAATATGGCAATTCAGAAAAATTCCATTACAATTCGTCTATTCGTAAGCGTGTCACTCAAAATTTTACAAAATTAGAACCATGCCATCGCCGTCACATTTTCCATCTCCTTCCCCATCTGCACGTGAGGCCATTCATCTTCCTCCAACCTCCCCTCTTCTCTTTTTTCCTTCTTTCTTCCCAGGTAGAGCAGAGGGAAGATAGTAGTGGGGCGCCGGTGCTCCGGTGGCTGGGAGGGGGCGACGCAAGCAGCCGAATGTGTTCCCGAGCTTGGCTCACTCGAGGAAGGTGTCGGCCGGTACAGGGAGCTAGGGAGATGGCCGGAATGGCGGGTGGAAGGACTTGGCTCCGGCGGCATAGAAGGTAATGGTGGTGGTGGGATGGGTGGCTAAAAGAGAGGGGAAACTAGGGAATGGGTTCTCCTCGGCGAGGCAAATCCGGTGGTGCAAGGATTTGGTGTGAGGGGTGCCGTTGAGGGAGATCGACCGATGGCAAGGTGGTGGCCGGACTTGAGGAGCGCCCGCGGAAGTAGCTTGTGGTAGCCGTCGGAGGTGTTGGGGCCTCGGGGGATAGCAGCGTGTAGGGGAGCCTCATCGGGTCCGTGCGATTCCTGAGGCGCGGGTCCCGGTTCATCTCCGCGATGCGCGCCTTGATCCCGACGAGACGGTCGCCGAACCGCCGGAACGCCTCCGTCGCTGTGTCCAACGTCCACTCCGGCGTGTCGCGCTGGCCGAGGTACACCTCGTCGTCGGAGTGCCTGGACAGTATCTCGATCAGCGAGATGCCGAGGAGCGTGCGCAGCTGGCCGGTGATGGTGCGGATGAACGCCGCGTCCAGACGCCGCTCCAGCTCCGCGTACTCCTCCGTGCCGCGCTCCGGCATCGGCCGATGGTGAGCCATCGGCCGGTTCGGCGAGAAGCTGCCGTAGGGGTACTGGCCGGAGTTGACGGCCACGTGCAGCGCCGAAGCGATCCAGACGATGGTGATGCACGACTTGACCAGCGCCGCCACTGTGCCATCATCCATCAACTTGCCCAATCATCCATCAACTTACGACGCGATCCAGACGATGGTGCCACCGTGACGGTGGTCATCTCCGGCCACCATGCCCTTGGTGTGGACCCCTCGTCCTCCCCAGCCATCCTCTTCACCATGCACGGACATGCGGCCGGCACGGGACGGAGCACGAGGGCACGGGATGGCTTTGCGCAGGCATTGCGGAAGATGCAGAGTGAGATGCAGAGAGGAAGACGGGAGAAAGGAAGAAGAAGACGGGAAGGGAAGTTGATGGATGGAAAAGTGTTGCAGCTGGCACAGTTCAATTTTATAAAATTCTAGTGGCATCGCTACGAATAGATGAATTTGTAATGATATTTTTTTGAATAGGCAAATTTGCAATGGCATGGATCTAGTTAACCCAAACCGAAAACAATACTGTTAAGACCTTCGCCGTGTTTAGTTCCAAAATATTTCTTCAAACTTCCAACTTTCCATCACATCAAAACTTTCCTACACATATAAACTTTCAACTTTTCCGTCACATCGTTCCAATTTCAACCAAACTTTCAATTTCGGCGTGAACTAAACACAGCCCTTGAGTTTACAATGGTTCTAGAAGTTGGGTGACGCGATGTACCAATTCGCGGTTCAAGGATGATTTAGGAACTCGACCACAAGGGACCTCGAGTGAACTTTTTCCTTAGGCTAAATTCTGGGCCAACATTGGTATAATTCAGCTGGCTTACGGCCAATGTGGGCCCACCATCATTATTAAATGGGCTTAAAACTTAAGGTCGGTGGACTGAAATCAGACAAGTGCAAATACCCCGAAATGGGCTAAATTCTCGCAAACCTAATCTGATCTGCCTCCTCTCTCCACCTCGACCCGCTCCACCTAGGGTTTCAGCCATCCCCGGCGTGCCCCATCCCGGCGGCTGCTCCCCCGCCGCGAGCCCGTTCTCGGCGGCGGCCTCCCGTTGCGCGCGCGTCCCATCCTCGCCGGCGCCTTGGGCGGCTCGCCCATTGAAGGAGGAGCCCCTAGAACTTGGGCACCTCGATGGCCGACGGCGGCGGCGGCGGGGGAGGCCGCGTCCGGTGGCTCGGCGCCGGTCTGCAGCTTCGTGAGGAAGCCGCCGAAGAACATCCGGAAGCGCCCGACCGCGCCCGCGGGCTCCGACGACGACGACGACGACGGGTCCGGCGCCATCGCCGCCGCGCGCGCCAGGAAGGCGCCGTCCTCCACCAGCAAGCTCTTCTTCTCCTCCGCGGACGGCTCGTCGGAGCCCCGCCGGTTCCAGTACGAGTCGTCGCGGACGATCCAGGCCTCCACCGACAGCCGCGCCACCGCCACGCTCGAGACGGAGACGGAGTTCGACCGCGACGCGCGCGCCATCCGCGAGCGGCAGCTCAAGCAGGCCGAGGAGTCCCTCAAGAAGAACCCCTCCTCCGCTCCCGCCTCCGGCTCCATCTCCGGCTCTGGCTCCGGGGAGGTGTACAAGGGGATCCACGGCTACACGGATTACAAGGCCGGGTTCCGCCGGGAGCACACGGTGTCCTCCGAGAAGGCCGGCGGGTCGCACGGCCCGCTCCGCGCGTCGGCGCACATCCGGCTCTCCGCTCGGTTCGACTACCAGCCGGACATTTGCAAGGACTACAAGGAGACAGGGTACTGTGGCTATGGCGATTCCTGCAAGTTCATGCATGACAGAGGGGACTACAAGTCTGGATGGCAGATAGAGAAGGAGTGGGAGGAGGCGGAGAAGGCCCGCAAGCGCCGCATCGCTATGGGTGGGGATGGTAGTGATGACGAAGCAGGGGAGGAGGATGACGATGATGATGAAGAAGCGTTGCCCTTTGCCTGCTACATTTGCAGGGAGCCTTTTGTTGATCCAGTGGTCACGAAATGCAAGCACTATTTCTGCGAGCACTGTGCATTAAAGGTATGTGGCGGTTTATTCTGTTTTCATTATATGCTTATATTTATGTTTATGTTTCAGTCTGTTCTGCATTCACTATTTATCGATAATCATGAATGCCAACTGACGAATATCTCTTGTAGAGGATCAAATGTAACCATTAATACTTGGCTGCGTTGATAGTTCAGACACATAATCTAGGAATGCTTGCAGAAATAAGTGTTAGTCTAGACTCTAGAGTAAATTAGACAAAACGGTTAGTTTAATGAACGTAGCTCGAGATAAAACTAGGTTTTCTTGGCTAGTGGTGCTTATACCATAATATTTTGGCCATATGGTTTCACAAGACCTTGCATTGTGCATTGTCAGTGTCATGGTGGAGGTTAGTGCTGAAGGTTTTGGTGCTTTGGTCCCACAAAGCAGTGGCTCGACCAGAATACCAGATAGCTCGACAACATCTCATGCAGGTGGTGGGGACTAATGGAGAGAGATGAGAGGTTTGGTTATGGTAGTTTTCTGAACTTAACTATAAAAACCTATGTATAAGTGTTACTGCAAACAAACAACAATTTATAGTTAGAACTTAGAACTGTAGAAGAGAATAAATGTGAGTGGGATAAGAGAAGGTTTTACTGCTAGAAGCAAGGGCATAGTTTTTTGGAGCAGGAGATTTTTCTTGTATTACATTTGATGATAGTTACCGGTCTTTGGAAGCTACTATGAAAGTGTGTGGTATAACATAAAAAATCTTCTTTGACAAAATTAAACCCACTTATGAGGCAACTTCTGACATATGGATTTTATTTATGAAGAATATCAAATATGTATATAAAAATCACGAGGAAGTTTAGTTACTAACACTAAGTAATTAAATTATATCATGAAACAACGAAATACCATGCAATCTTGGGTGTTGTTATTTTCGTGGAACTAACACTGAAGATAATTACTAATGCAATACCATTTTGTTTCTCATTTTGTGGGGAAATAGTTCTGAAAACTTAGGAGGACCTACCTCTTCATTTCTTGTCCAATGTATATGTATGGTGCTGATTATAAAGAAAGGGTTCCACTTAGCCTCGTGTTGGCAAGTTTACAGTTTGTGACAACTGATGCCTCATTAAACCAGTGGTTAAGTACTAGAGACCATCACATTTTAACTTGCTATTGGAGGAGATGCCACTATTTACTCTATGGTTCTATGTAACCCACCCACAACTCATGATGCATAGATTAGTATAGACATGAGTTTTTTGGGGGCTTGGTACAGTAGGTCTTTTTTGTACATAGACTGCCAATTTGTGATGAGTACCACTACACAAAGTAACCTAACCATTCATATACTGTGAGTTGGAGAATTTGTCTAGGATGTGAATATTGGGTTAGCTTTAGTTCTGTTGGCTATGTGGTACAATTAGGCTTGTTTTGTTTTGTACCTAGGTTCTTATTATGAGATTATTCTAGATACATTCTTTGAAACAATAGTTTTCTAAGAATAGTTTCTTCAGGTTATATCTGGTCATATTTCCTGTTTTGAGATGACATGTGCCACTTGCTTGGGGCAAGGGAGATGACTCAAGAACTGAGCCAGCACTTGTGTGATAAAACAGCTGCCATGCCGAATGGATATCATGGCTGGGTGCTATTTTACTTATTTGTTCAAGTGAAGTCAGTGTCAAAACTAGACAATCTGAATAGTTGAAGGGGGTTTACATGTGTAATGTATATCATTGTTGGATTCTATTCCTTCTGTGATTTACTGCTGCTAGGCCTTGCACTTGTCTCATCATCTCGCTGTGAGCAAGTGTCAAACTACAGCCATGAGGCAAACAATTAGCTATTTCCTTGAACAATTGCAGCTGCATCAATCTTTCCAACCTCTAGTCAACTCTTCACCATTGCCAGTTATTGCTCCAGAAGGGACCGATTTTCAGGTCTTGGCTTATCATCTTATCAATAATGACAAGAGAAAGAATCAGGGAATGTCTAGCAGCTCTTAAGGCCGAAAAGAAGCTTAACTTCTTCCATAAAAGGCTAGCAAGGGAAATGTCTCTTAAGCCATATATTGCTCCTATTGCTCTTGGATCTTATACATGTTCTACACGCACAGGTTTCTGAAGTGGCTAGTAAAGAAAGGCAGTGATGTATATTCTTATGTTGATGAATCTTTCTTTACAGAATTCACTCCTCATACATGGTGCATTGACTTAGGTGGCACCGTGCACGTTAAGAATACTTCATGCAGATGGCACTCTGTGATGACTATAAGAGGAGTGTAGCAAAATCTTAGGGTTGCTGACAGAGCAGAGATTCAAGTCAAGACAGTCCTTCAACTTGCATTTAGGAGTCGACTTTAGTCTTTTTTCTTGGTGATGTTCTATTCATTCCCATTGTTGAAATAAATAAGTTATGGCCATCCGGAGAAAGACTGTGAACAAATAAAACATTGTCTCCTAATGCAAGTGGTGAAGCAAGAACTGCCTTAATTTCAATCTCTGTTCCATTGGCGACCCTAAGATGTCACTCCCCTTTTATGGCCCTCACATAACATAATCCATGTAAAGAATTTGTAATATCCACAGTGGCTCCTGAGTCAAATTCACCATGAATTAGGGGTTAATTTAGTAAAGAGATTCATCAACATAAGAATTTATTTCATTACCCTTCTTATCTGGCTTTTGTTTGGAACGTGCATAACCCTTCTGTATGTGACCTTCCTGCTCATTTGAACTTGCACAACAATGTTCTAGGAGCAGCATGATTTAGAGGCATTAAAATTACTTGTCTCTGGCTTGAGGTTGAAATGAGGCTTCTTCTTAGCTTTAGAGCTGCTAGACTCGCCTTGATGCTTTCTCTTGCCATTGCTGACAAGATGAGCTTGTTCCTTCTGTATCTCAACTTTTTGTGTATCTTCTTCGACTGAACTAGTGAATGACTAATGAGCTGCTATGGACCATTTTTCTTTCTGAATGTTGTGGTCTTATATGACATGGACTAAGAGATAAAAAATGGCCGTCCATATCCTTTTTAATCGAGTACTTCCTTTTTTCAAGACTTGAAATGCCAACGGATCCTTCTAGTTTATTTTATTTGATGTGAGTTGTATGCAGAGTGGAATAACACTGAAAATTTAGATCTTTGTACTTGTTAACTTGGATTAGAACGTGACAGTGAAAATTGAATCAACCATGTTAAGATACTTTTTTTTCTAGAACCTGACCTTTTCAATTCTTTGGTGCACATTGTTGTTTATTTAGTATTGGATTCATGTTTGATTATGTTGATCATTTCTTAGTGTGTCAGATTGATTATTGTGTTATGTGCAAGTTCCGTTGTGTCATTTGAGATGTTGAAATACAGTTCAGTTGCTCATGTTTCATGCCTCTTATGGCAAAGAAGATTCTGATGATTTGTGTATGTTTTTTGTGTTATTGTTTTCAGCATCACTCGAAGAATAAGAAGTGCTTTGTCTGCAATAAACCAACACTTGGCATCTTCAACGCGGCACAGGAGATCCGCAAGAAGATGGCACAAGACAAGAAGCAATAGTGCCCACTGACAGTTGAAGAATGTGACTTGTACGTTAGAGAATGCTTTTGCTTGGTTACTGTGTCATCTAAATGATGTGGAATTTTAGATGACAGAGAAAACTACCAATTAGTTTTGCATTCTGTTTATGTAACAATATCTGCTAGCCTACTCTCACTTGCTCGGTTCAGCTCAGCCTTTTGTATGGCAAATGTATTGCTTCTGTGAGGATGTTAATTGTGCAGAGCCCAAATAGATGAGGCAAACATAAAAGGTTCTTCATTTCCTTATCAGATTGTTTGTTGCACGGTGCCTTTTGTCGGCGTCTTGCGGTAATTTTGCTGAGGAAATTTGTTCTTTTCAAAAGTATTTGTGCTATAAGAAAGGGTTACAGCTACGCTGTAAGTTTAGTGACCAAGAGGACAAGGAATTAAATCATGGAAAGCCGTCAATAAGGACGTAATCATGTCCAATTTTTGAGATTTTACTTTGAAAATTTTGAAGAACTAAAGGTGATGTATGGATACTTGCACTTACTGACAGACACACACAATCTTGGAGTTCATTCTGAATTTTGTTATTGGCTGAAAATGAAATGCTGCATGACTAATATGACCCCACAAATTCCACAAATTAAGTCAAAGCTGCTCAGCTCAAATCAACCTTCACGTTTTACATTCTTTTATACAGAGTTTTCTATCCAGTACATTAATTTAGTTTGTGCGTTGTATATATCACAGGCACGGTACACGCGCAATCCTATCAAGACAGTCTGAACTCATTCCTACTATGTGTTTTGTTGTGAGTGCATCTAGATTTTTCATAACTTCTATCTACCTAAATCAAACGGCTGAAATGATTGTTAGTAAAAGTTCAGTAAGAAAAAATTAATACGTGTAGCAGTGTTTGTGTAACCTAGCTCGTCTACTCCAAAGGTGCTTATCTTTTAGCAATGTTTAGCATGAAGGACCATGATTCGCATCTGTTCAGATCCTAAATGGCGACCTGATGGTAAACCTTCGACTTTCTATTCCTATATCCCTTTCAGGATGAACTTTTAAGTGCTAAAAAACGTGTTGCTGCTTGCATGCTTACAATCCCAGTTTTCTGGTAGTAGTGATGAGTATAGTTTTTTTTCTCCAGAAGAGATGATAGTACTTCCTTTCCTGCTACTGAAGTAATGATGCTAAGGATAATGAGGTGAGTTCAGTTCTTGGGGATGGTATGTCCACAACTCCAGATTGGTCATTCAAAATTTCTGAGGTTTTCAACCTTGAGCAGCAAGCTGGAGGCTGCAGAAATACAACTATTGTCAAACACGTACTCCTACTATAATCAATAAATTTTCTTTTCTGTAAGATATATAAGATCATCTTGACATCATGTGCAAGGCATTGACTACCGGACCTGCTTGGGCCTTGGAGTGATTCACAAGAATGGAAGAGTCTCAACAGGCCCAGTGAAGAGCTAGCCCAAGTTTGCAAAATGGGCCTACTAGACCTATCAAGAACCAACTTGGGTTCTACATCGTGATTAACCAAGTTAATCAATGCATTTGCAGCATCTGCTAATTAATCTAGCAGACGGCACACGTGTGCGTCACGCTGTCACGCATGACCAGACCACGTGGCGCAATGAAATGTTATGCAACTGTGGAGCTAGCACGTATGTAAATTAAAACATTACAGAAACGTGCTGAACCACATATCATTAGGAAAGCACGTGATCGTAATTAATATGTTAGGAAATGATAGGCGAATAAACGATAAAAAAACAGTAGATAAATCACAGAAGACCAGATTTCACGTGAAAACCCTCCCAAAACAGGAGAGAAAAAACCACGAGCGCCAGCCAGCAAAATATCTTCACTATATCTGGGGTGAGGTTACATCGCCGCACGCGGCTTACAAGAGGTAATATATTGTGGAACCCTAAAAGGGATGACGATCCGTTTCGCGGGGCTCCGCCCCCGCACCCCGGGCGTCCCCAGGTGCACGGCCCAATGGGAGCAAAGCTCAAACTTAACAACAGGAACATACTTTGTCATCATATCAGCAGGATTATCATGAGTACTTATCTTGCATACCTTCAGCTTACCTTGCGCGACTACATCGCGAACATAATGGTACTTAATATCAATGTGCTTCGTCCTCTCATGAAACATATGATCTTTAGTGAGGCATATAGCACTTTGACTGTCACAAAACAAGTTAATGCAAGAATCAACTCCACAAAGCTCAGCAAACAATCCTTTCAACCAAACTGATCTTTACATCTTCAGCAATAGCCATGTATTCTGCTTCAGTGGTAGAAGCCTCCCGGCGACAGGCCTCCGCTCCGCTACGGCAGAAACTGGCATTTATTAAGTGCAAATGAATCCGGATCACAACTCAACAATAATTAATCAACCAGCCGGACAGTGTAAATGCATATGCATGCGTTTTAGTTCATTCTACAGATCATCTTTTGCTTATTTGCATTTGCATCGTCTACCAGCAGAACACACAAATAAGAGCCATGCAAAAAGCTCCTTCCCTTTCCAAAGAGAAAAAAAAACAAGAGGTCCTTCAGTACCCTGGATTTTTCAGAATTAAATAAATATTTATAAATTATTAAAAGACCGTCATTTTCTCATAGCTGCATAAATTGGTCGAGCAAAAAAAAATAATTGGCCAGCAAAAGGTATTTTAAATGAGTAAAGTGCATTGGCGGTCCTTAAACTTATAGGGTTGTGTCATATAGGCCTCTAAACTCTCAAAATGTATATCCAGGTCCAAAACTTATCAAATGTATCATCTATGTCCCAAATCGAAACATCCCCTCTAGGATCCTACATGACGCTGATATGGCATACCACATGGACGTGACGTGACGTGTCCTTTTCTTTTTTCCATCTTTTCTTTTTCTTTTCTTTTTCGTTTTCTTCTCATTTTTCTTTTTTTTCCTTTTTCTACTCGGGTCACAGAGAAAGAGAAGAAAGGAAATAAAGAGAAGAAAAGAAAAAAAGAAAATTTTAAATGGTCAAATGATGCCACGTTATGTCCGTGTGGCATGCCACATCAACGCTATGTAGGATCCTAAAGGGGTTGTGACGATTTGGGACCTAGATGATACACTATGACAAGTTCTAAGACTTGGATATGATTTTGAGAATTAGGGACTTAAATGACACATCCCTAGAAGTTTAACTACTGCCCGTACACTTTACTCTTTTAAAATCTAGACAGATACCATTTTTTGTGCTATGAATATTATACTTTAATATGCTATTAAGTCCACTATTTTAGTTTCAAATCCACTAATATGGTAGTTTAAGTTTTTTTTAAAAAAGAATTGTTTGAAGTAATTTTTTTTAAAAAAAATCCAAATGCAATTTCAGCCATGGTTTATGTATTTGGAATTTAAAAATTAGTAACTGTACTAAAACAATTCTGAAAAAAATCTAGTTGCATATTGGACTACTTAGAACCTATGTATAAGTCACTTTTATTTATAAATTGTTTTCGACCTATCTTATACCAGTGCCACATCACAAACCATATCCTAATTTTTTAAAAAAGTTTAGGGTGGTAATGGCTGGTATTAATTATATATATTGTTAGACGTTTGTGAAAGTTTTGGATTGTAGGATAAATTAACAGGCTAGCATTATATATAATATATTAATATATTATATATTATATATATACTCTCAGTTTTCTGTAAAGAAAATTAACGGTGGCAAGGAATCGCTCAGAATTTTCCGATGAAGAAATACGAAGATCAGCACCTACACCTAATTATAAATTATCTCCAAGAACCCGGAAATTCTCAGGGCATCATCAGCTAGCTACACGTCGTATGTGTAGAGTGTAGTGGTGTGCTTGCACGATAGCTAGCGTGATCAGACGAACTTACCTGTTACAGTTCTACATTGACATGACTCCTCAAAGTTGGAACGAACAAACACAACCTGACAGCTCCTAACATTCCATCCTGAATCGAATGAATACTTTCCCATATCCAATACAATGCAAAAGCATTGTTTCTCCCAATATCGCAAAGAAGTAGGAGTATAAATCATGCACAAAATCCTTGCCCCCAATCAACAAGTATCCCCTAAATAATGTACCGTGGACATTTTGTTGCATTTACTTTTCAAAAAAGTAAAAGCAAATAAGATACCCTAATACTAGCTTCTTTTCATCGAGGTAGCTAGGGACACTGTTTTAACATTCTATTAATCTACCATGATGATAATAATTGTACTTCCTCCATCCTAAAATATAAAAATCTAATATGGATGTGTCCTGTGTTTCCCAGCCGCCAGGACCGAGGTTACCATGCCCTGATGGTAAGCGGCCTAATTTTTTTTTAAGCGGTGATAAAGGCGTCTAGCCCAAAAATTTCGAATTTGGAAATAACCCAGAGTGATATTAAAAATGTGAATAAATTTCATAAAACCCCACTAATTATGAGTTTCACAAAATCACATGATTTTTTGTACGTAACACATAACCCTACGTATTATGGTCCTAAAGTTTCAGTGTAACCAATTTGACATACTTCTCTATTCAAAATTTAAAAAAGATATACTTGCAGGATGTAACATTTATATATGAATGAAGAACTTGTTATTTTTGGGTGTATTGTAGAGCTCAAATGTCACGACCCAAATCCGGCGGCGAAGCTCACCGGAGTTGAGGGACCGATCAATTGCTGTGAAGAGGGGAAGAACGAGAGGAGACAGAGGAGAAGACGAGACAGAGTTGGTAGGAAGGGATTGTTTTTCTATTTCTCATCATAGTTGTTTTTGGTACAGCTCATTGAGGTTATATTCCCCTCCCGATCTGACCACGCAGGCCCACACCATGTGACACACACACCACTCTCCTTTATTACATAATACGCTTTCTCCCACATAATTACGCTTTCCTCCATTGCTTTACGCCTTTGAGCTTTACACCTTCTCCTGTTCCCGTCCATTGTCGTAGCTTCAGAGTCCGTCAGAGAGCAGTCGTGACATCCCCCCCCCCTGAGTGCCAGCTTGTCCCCAAGTGTCAGCATCAGGAAACCTTGCTTTCAGCACATCGTGATCTTCCCAAGTAGCCAACTCCGGAGCCAAAGATCCCCAACGCACAAGCACTTGGACCACAGCGGCATTACCCTTTTTAACCATGCGACGGTCCAAAATTTCAGACGGCAGAAGCTCAGCAACATCCAATTGCACAGGCGAGGGCAAGGAAGAGAACACCGGCTTGACATCCGGAACAAATTGCTTGAGCTGAGAGTGAAAAATGGGATGAATGCCACTGTGCTCAGGTAATTCCAGCCGATATGCCACCGAACCAACCTTGGCAGTAATCGGAAATGGCCCAAAGTAATTGAAAGCCAACTTAGGGAAAGGACGGGTCACCACCGAGTGCTGTGCATATGGTTGCAATTTAAGTAAAACCAAATCACCCACTTGAAAAGAGCGAGGAGTGCGCTTGACATCAGCGGCCTGCTTCATACGATTCTGAGCACAAATCAAATGGTGTTTCAACAGAGAAGAGAACAGGGCACGTTCCTTCAGGAGAGCATCAACTGCTGGAGAAGCAGAGGCAGGTGTGTCAAATGCCGACTCAGTCAGGGGTGGAAGCAAACCATACGACAGATCAGTGCCAAAGAGCGCCTTGTAAGGTGAGCATCGCAAGGCTGAGTGATAACTAGTATTATACCAGAATTGAGCCAATAGTAGCCAGGCACACCACTGACGAGGTGTAGAGGAAACTGCACACCGCAAATACATCTCCAAACATTGATTCACACGTTCAGTTTGCCCATCTGATTGAGGATGATAAGCAGTGGACAGATGTAATGGTACTTCAAATCTTTTGAACAAAGTCTGCCAGAATGTGCTAGTAAACACCCAATCACGATCTGAAACCAGGGACTTCGGCATACCATATAAGGAGGCCACATGAGTCAGAAATAGTTCTGCCACTTGCACAGCTGAAAAAGGATGTTTCAGGGGTAGAAAGTGTGCAAACTTAGTAAATCTGTCAACCACCACCAAAATAACATTATGGCCCTTAGAAGTAGGCAACCCTTCCACAAAATCCAAAGAAATGTCCTGCCATGCACCCAATGGAATCTGCAATGATTGCAAGAGACCAGGATAAGAACAGTGTTCATGCTTTGCTTGTTGAACGATTGTACACTGTTGAACAAATTCCTCAACAGACCTTTTGAGTCCTTGCCACACAAAAAGTTTTCTGACTCGTTGATAAGTAGCTTGTACTCTAGAATGCCCCCCAATGGCAGAAGAATGGAATGCAGCAATAAGTTTGGTCTGTAATGCTGAATTAGCCCCAATCCAAATCTTATCTGCCTTCTTAATCAGACCATGAGACAAAAGAAAACCCTTAGAATTAGGAGAGGTAATAGCCAATTCTTGTAAAAGGGACTGAGTAAAAGGATCCACAACATAAGAGTTAAGAACTTCCTGAACCCAAGCAGGTTGGATAGCAGAGATAGAGTACAAATGTCCCACCCTGGACAATGCATCAGCAGACTTATTATCAACCCCCTTTTTGTACTGAAACTTGTATTGCAATCCAATTAATTTGGTCATGGCTTTCTTTTGCAGATCAGTTTCCAGACTTTGATCATCCAAATAACAAAGAGCCTTGTGATCAGTTTTAATCACAAAGGGGCCTCTGAGTAAATAAGATCTCCACCTCTCCACTGCCATCATAATGGCCAAAAACTCTTTTTCATAGATAGACAGGCTTTGATTCACAGTACCCAAAGCTTTACTATAGAATGCTACAGGATGCCCTTCCTGAGATAAAACAGCCCCTATGCCAGTAGCACAAGCATCGGTCTCAATAACAAAAGGTTTACCAAAATAAGGAAGAGTGAGAACAGGTGTGTTACACATAGCAGATTTAAGAGCTAAGAATGCATCCTGAGCTTGAGGGGTCCAAACAAATTTAGCATTCTTCTGTAAGAGGTTAGTGAGTGGCTTGGCTAAAATAACATAGTGTCTCACAAATTTCCTATAATATCCTGTGAGATCCAAAAATCCTCTTAGTTCAGTAACATTAGTAGGAGTGGGCCAGGAAAACATAGCTTCAGTTTTGGCAGGGTCGGTGGCAACTCCCTTAGCAGAGATAATGTGGCCTAAATACTCCAATTGAGAGGTAGCAAAAGTGCACTTAGACATTTTAGCACACAATTGATGCTGTTGTAATAGCTGTAAGACCAACTCCAAGTGCTGCACATGCTCTGCCAAAGATTTGCTATAGATCAAAATGTCATCCATAAAAACCAACACAAACTTCCTCAAGAAAGGGGCAAAAATAGAGTTCATAAGACATTGAAATGTAGCTGGAGCATTATTTAACCCAAAAGGCATGACTCTGAATTGAAAATGGCCATGATGAGTCTTGAAAGCAGTTTTATACTCATCAGATTCCAACATCCTAATCTGATGATAACCACTCTTCAGATCAAGCTTTGAAAAAAACTGAGATCCAGCTAGTTCATCCAAAAGTTCATCCACTATGGGCAAGGGAAACTTATTCTTTATAGTCAAAGAGTTCAATCTGCGATAATCAACACAAAATCTCCAACTACTATCCTTTTTCTTAACAAGCAAAACAGGAGAAGCAAAAGGACTGCAACTGGGGGTAATAAGACCAGCTTGTAGCATATCAAACACTTGCTTCTCTATCTCATCTTTCTGTGCAGGAGAATAACGGTAGGGATGAGAATTCACCGGCACTGAATTTGGAAGTAATGAAATAGAGTGATCCAGAGCCCTGTGAGGAGGTAGCACAGAAGAAGATTGAAAGACAGAGTTATATTGCTCCAAGAGTTGCTGAATTTCAGGATAAGGGGAGCTAGTAGAAACTGGAGCCACACAGATTCTACAACAGCCATTGCCCAAATGTCATTGCCCTTATCCCATTTAAGTACTTGAGAGGCTGAAACTTCAGTAACAGCAGAAGAATTGTCAGTGACAACTCTCTTCAGTGTAATGTCAGCACCTTGATAGGAAAACTGAATAGATTTAGCAGCCCAATCACACATCATTGGACTGTGCGCAGTCAACCAATCCATCCCCAACACCACATCATAGCCCCCCGCCCGGCCTCCCTGCCCGCGCCCGACTCTGCCGCGTGCTGGCCCGCGCCGCCGCTACTCCCTGCGCGCCATGGAAGCGGGTCGCCGCCGCCGCCACTTGCAACCCAGCGCGTTGCAACCGGACAGTAAAGGGATTTGGGATTTTGCTCCTTGGTTTCTAAAGAACCAAGGGTAGAGTGGTCATTCACAATGATAATAATATTATCTTTCTTCATTTAATTAGGAAATTCCGGGCCCATCAAACTTCTGTCAAAACTAGGGCAGACGGCTGCTTCATTTTAAAAAAACAGGGGCAATAATCACAAACCCTAAAAAGTAGGGGTAAAATCACAATTAAATTGTAAAGCAAGGGTAGAAACACAATTGCCCAAACTTTTATATATGTGTTCTTAATTATCTAAAAGCAAAGCTGAAAAATAAAACTTT
>CM020178.1:22217031-22245158 GCA_009805545.1 Oryza longistaminata | reverse complement strand
TCTGAAGTTGTTTTGGACAACTAGTTTCACCTATCTTGATGCTTACACTAGAAGTTTTGACTAAGTGATAACATTTCGTTAATCCAGGCTCGTCAAGTTAAATTCTATCGTCAGTATACTGCGTCTTGGTATTTTGAAGAGAAGAAGGGAAAAGAGAGAGAGAGAGGAGTAAAACTGAAGATTTTGATGATATATATTCAATATGGACGCCATGTTGCTAAAATCAACCTAATGTATATGCAAAAACTAGACAAAACAATTTTGAAAAAACCATTTTTAGTGTTTATGTAAACAATTGTAAAGTTCAGACGATAGGAAGCGTTTAAAGTTTAGGACGAAAATAAAAGAGATTCAACTCAAAGTTTATTGGGAGGGCGGTAATGGACTTCTTGCGTAGAGAGAGAGAGAGAGAGAGAGAGAGAAAAGGCAGATTTTCTAGGATGTAAATCCTTTCCAAGAAACAATATGGAACCAGCCAACTTTTTCCAAAATTCCAAATACCAAACATACATAAAGAAATATGAAAAGAAAAGCAACCCCTTCGAATCAAAAGATTCACATTCGAGAGGGCTGCTCCTGCCCTGCCTGCCTGATCTGCGCGACTGCCTGCATCTGCATTACCGGTGCCAGAATCTAGACGTGGCGACCAACCACACGCGGGAAACCTCAAAAAGGCCAATGGAAAAGTTTGCTTAGCTTCGGTAGATCAAGCCTACCACTAACCACCACACCACACTGGATCTGGCATGTCTTGAACACGTACTCCGACAACGGGAGATCGAGACGATTAGACGACGAGGACGACGATCGACAACAACACACCTACTACGTACTTACTCATACTCTACACCAAGGTTTAACTTTTCGATTTCGAAGTAAAAAATGTTTCCTCACCGTTTACCCAAATCCGACCGAAAACAATAAAAACCATCGACTTTCAATCAACATCGCCAAAAAAACCAACTAATACCGATCGTGTTTTCATAAACCGAGACGTAGCGGTTTCACGAATGGTTTTTGCAAAAAATTTATCGGTTTTGTGAACCCTACACTAAACTGATCCGTGTTGTCATCTGCAGCTAGCTAGTGTGCGTTGCGTTGCATGCCGCAGCGAATTTGTTCTCCAGCGTGCAGGTGTGTGTGTGTACTAGCTAGCTGAGGTGACAACCGCGCACCTAGCCAACTTTGGGGCAGTAGGGGGCACAGAATGATTGTTGATTCCAATCCATCTCTCGATCACTGCCTTTTCTTTTTCCTTTGTCTCATGCATGTTTCTTTCCTGCACAAAATGAGAGCACACATTTTTTGGGTGTTAAAGGTGCACAACGGTGGACAGGTTTTTTTCACACCGGGGACCGAGTGCCGCACGGTGGTGTGCCCCTGGCCTTGATTGTGCCAGTACGGACAAATGTTGAATACTACAGCTTTAACACGGTTCAAATGACTGGTGTACATCGAGCATTATGAACTACTCCATCCGTCCCAAAAAAAACAAACCCTGGTTTCCGTGCCTAATATTTTAACCGTCCGTCTTATTTGAAAAAATTATGAAAAAAAATTAAAAAGATAAGTCATCCACAAAGTATTAATCATGTTTTATCATCTAACAACAATAAAATACGAATTATAAAAAAAATTCATATAAGACGGACAATCAAAGTTGGACACGTAAACCCAGGGTTTGCCTTTTTTTAAGGACGAGGAGTAGTGATCTGATCGGCTCCATTTCGCAACTGGTATCAGGCACGTGGCAATGATACTTTTAATATCACTACCGGCTTATTTCTAAAATTCGAACATTTCAGACTGAACTCCCTTATCAATGCTTTCTTAAAAAAAATAAATAAATAACTAGTATTTTTTTATTGTGGTAATGGTAGCTCCAACATGCCAATTGGTCCTTTTCTTCTTCTATAAAATATTACAATCATCATTTTCGTGGCGTATTCATGAAACTGTTACTAGCATAGAACTAGTGATTACTGTTATTTCTTGACCGCATCGAGCATGTGGCAGTATGATATTTATATTTTTTATAATAAACTAGCTGGGTGTCCGTGCAATTGCACGGCTAGCACCTATATAAAATTAGAGTGATCTTTGTACACAAGATTTTATTTAAAAATTTTTAAATAGTATATAGTCATCTTATTGTCTTTGGATTTTTTTAAAAAATCAAACCTTATCATCATCAGTTTTCAATTTTATAATTTTTAAAAAACAAACCAGCCGCCACTCCTTGCTTCTTTGCAGCCTCTTTATTTGCTTGCTCGTCTATTCATTCTTCTTGGATATTTAAAAAATCGGATTTTGTAGTTTTAGAGTTCATTTGTCTTGCTGGTTATCGTTTTATATATTATAGAATTGCTCGGTACCGTTTTTATAATTTATAGAAGTCCCGTTAAACGTTTCCACTGTGCTCCTTTATGATCCACCCGTGCTGTCTTTATTGTTATTCGAATTTAAGAAAATAATCAAACATGGTCACTGCTGTTTTTTTTTACTTTATAGAAGTTATTGTAAACCATCGCGACTCAACTCCTTCACAGCCTGCCCGCCGCCCCCTCCTCTTGATCATATTAAGATTCTAACAGTCGGAGCTAATTATTATTTGTTTTGTTTTATAGTTTTTTAGTTCCATCAATCGCCGTCACATTACTCCTTTACAGCTCCACCGCTGCCTTCTTGTTGTAATTTGCCCACCGTTGTGTTTTAGGTGAATTGTTTCTTTAATATTTTTTATTTTTTTTCCAAATTCTTATTATTTTTTAAATTGTATTCCTATTTAAACTCTTTGCATTTTTTAATTTCAGAATTTATTTTATTTTTATTTAAAATTTAATTAACTTATATTGTGTTTTATATGGACTGTTATTCTAAATTTTTATTCTAAATTTTAATTAATTTGTTAAAATTTTCTAATTGTGTGATTATCTCGCCATCTTGTCGTTGATTGCTTGCCTCCGTGGATTCTAGCTTTCACACTTCCTCTTAGTTTCGCTCAGGTGTCCTGCTAGACAGACATCAATGCAAGCAATTTGATCGATCCTCTCTCCATGCTAGTGTGATCCCTGAACAATTATCAGAAAGGTTTCCATATTGTTTGGACTTATTTTATTTTCTTTATTTTTATCCAAGTTTTTAGATATTTAAAATTGTGTTTCTAGTTGAACTCTTTGTTTAATCTAGGCAGTTATTATAATATGTGTTTTTCTATTTTCCTTGTCTGTTTCCACTTTTTTGTGCGTTTACAATCCCAATCCTAGTACCTTTGTTTTTTTTTCCCTCATTTTCTTTCAATTAATGTGGGATTTTCTAGGCTACGAGAGTGAATGTGGAGGCTCCTATTTCTATTACTTTATTAAGTTAATAGATAGATTTCACCTAACCACATGTATGATGGTCTAAGTTAGATAAAACCATAGAGATTTAAGCACGTGACACAACTTAAGGTATTATAGCCATAAAGTTTCATAAAACCACACATATATATTGATCATTTTGACTTTGATCTACCATATATACTTTGATGTCACGACCACCTCTCTGACGGACTTTGAAGCGTGTGACAATGGATGGGGAAAGGAGAAGGCGTAAAGCTCAAAGGCGTAAAGCAATGGAGGAAAGCGTAATTTATGTGGGAAAAGCGTATTTATGTAATAAAGGAGTTGGTGTGTGGTGTCACATGGTGTGTGGGCCCTACGTGGTCAGATCGGGAGGGAATATAACCTCAATGAGCTGGTACCAAAACAAACTATGATGAGAAATAGAAAAACAATCCCTCCTACCAACTCTGTCTCGTCTTCCTCCTCTGCTTCTCCTCTGTTCTTCCCCTCTTCCACGCAATTGATCGGTCCCTCAACTCCGGTGAGCTTCCCGCCGGATTTGGGTCGTGACAACTTGGTATCAGTCGCTTTGTTCGGTCCCGGGGCTGTCTCTCGCATTCTCTCGGCTTGAATCAGTAAATCCTGTGGCTCCGTTCGTGGTCTTCCTTCGGGTTGTCGCCGCGTGGTAAATCGTAGTTTGGTTTGATCGAGTTTGGAGGAGACGACGCCACGGCACCAGCAAAACCTAGTGCGCAGGTTCGGCACATGGTCGCGGCGATGGATTCTATGGAGGAGCGTTTGATGGTGGTGATGAAGGCGATGGCGGCCAAGTGGACGGCGTGGACGACATCGCCAAGCGTCTCACGGAGATCGACCTCAAGTTGGAGAAATATGGTGAGCGTCTAGATCGGGTGCAAACCAAGGTTGGATCTCTCCATGACTTCCCTTGGACAAGTGCAGCAAGAGCAGTCTCAAGTGGCGAAGGCACTGAAGGCGGTGGCGCGCCATCTCCGCCGTCGACACCGAGTCAAGCACCGTTGCTGCCAACTCCACGAGGGGCGTCTATGGCGTCGACTTCGTCCCCGCCTCCTCGTCCACCTCTCCCGGCAGCTTCTACGGGCGTCTTACCCTGTTCTGAACCTGAGTGCGTCCCCGCCTGCGTCTCTGGGCGTTTACCTCGTTCTGAACCTGGAAGTGCGTGAGACTGTGGAGCATGCTTCTCGTCAGTGGACACCAAAGATGGATTTCCCCAAGTTTGATGGCTCTGGGGTTAAGGTGTGATTGATAATTGTGAGACGTATTTTGCCTTTTACCAAATTGCAGAAGATTTTCTTGTCTCAACTGCTTCTCTGAATTTGGTTGGAGATGCGGCGAATTGGTATCAGGCATGGAAGTTAGAAGTGGGTTGCATAATTGGGAAATGTTGAAAACTGCAATTGCTGGCGAATTTGATGTCCATTTGCAGTCTCTTAAGATGGATGAGTGGTTGTTACTGACCCAAAACTGGCACTGTATCTGAATATCGTGCTAAGTTCAATGAATTAGTGTATCAGATTCGTCTCTATGACCCTCTCCTATGTGGTTCTGTGTTGGTTCTCACTTTGTACGGGTTTGAAAGATGAACTTCGCTGTCATGTTCAGGCTGCCCAACCTGTCTCTGTCACTCAAGCATACTTTGATTGCTTTGTCATATGAGGGTGCTCATGTGACTAATATGGGGAAAAATATTATCCACGTCGGGATGCTGCATTTGTTAAAGGGGGATAGACCTAAATTGCTCCTGGAGAGTTATGGAAGGCTCAGCAATTGAAAGAGTATAGGAGAGCTCAAGGCTTATGTTTCAAATGTGGAGACAAATATGCACCTGGGCATGTGTGTGCCAAACCTGATACAGTCCAGTTACAGGCCTCTAGAAGTTCAACAAGATAATGTGGTTTTATCTGATGCCATCTTGGATGCTGTCATTGCCACCTGATTGGTGGATGAGGATTTTAATCTCTGTATCAATGCACTAGCTGGTACTTGTTCTTCTGCCACAGTTCAGCGTAGAGCATTGGTGGTAATCAGGTTCTGTTGATACTGGTGGATTCAGACAGTTCGCATAGCTGTTGAATTCTGATCTGTGCACTAAGTTACAGTTACCTTCTACTCCAACTTCTCCTATGTCTGTCAAGGTGGCTAATGGGAGGTCCTGATTTCTGCAGCCACAATTCCTCAGTTTACTTGGTGGGTGCAGGGCTATCATTTCTCCTTTCCTATGAGATGATTACCTATAGCGGCGTCGCGGCGGGCGCTCGCGCAGGGAGGCACGGCGTCCCCGCGGCTGCATGCGCAGGGACGGCCTCTGGAGGTGCCGCGACGAGGATGACGGCGAAGAAGACGACTTTGCCGTCGACGAGAGGGACTCGCTCGGGCTGCCGTCGCCGGTGGTGAGTAGCTGCTCCTCGTCGGAGTGTGAGTACATGGCCGAGTCAGAGGCTGAGCTGGCGAAGACGGAGGAGGAGAAGTGCGCGTCGGCGTCGTCAGCGTCGGTGTACGAAAAGACGTCGCAGTCGAGCACGGGGAGCATCGCCTTCCATGGCGCTGCCGACGCCGGAGGAGACGGGAGTATTATTGTGCGTTTAGTTAGTTGGGATGGCATAAATACCATGCAACTGTTCGGTTATCAAGTCAAAATCTCTATCACGAGCAAAAATGCAAATATGTGTCACTTTTTACCTCCTTTTTTCTAATCATCAGACATTAGTGTTCGTTTTGCTCTAGAAATTATCATTGAATGGCAAAACATGTCCAGGGGTATATTTGTCCATTCACCATAAATTTAACACCGTTACCATTAGTTAACAGAGCAGGGGCATGTGGCTGCTTCGTTTCAAAAAAGCAGGGGCAAAATCACAAACCCTAAAAAGTAGGGGTAAAATCACAATTGAATCATAAAACAAGGGCAGAAACACAATTGCCCCTAAAAAAAAAGGCAAACCCTGGGTTTGCGTGTCCAACTTTGATTGTCCGTCTTATATGAATTTTTTTTTATAATTCGTATTTTTATTGTTGTTAGATGATAAAACATGATTAATACTTTGTGCATGACTTGTCTTTTTAATTTTTTTTCATAATTTTTTCAAATAAGACGGACGGTTAAACATTGGGCACGGAAACCAGGATTTGTCTTTTTTGGGACGGAGGGAGTAGTTCATAATGCTCGATGTACACCAGACATTTGAACCGTGTTAAAGCTGTAGTATTCAACATTTGTCCGTACTGCACAATCAAGGCCATGGGGCACACCCACCCGTGCGCACTCGGTCCCCCGGTGTGAAAAAAACCTGTCCACCGTTGCACCTTTAACACCCAAAAAATGTGTGCTCTCATTTTGTGCAGGAAAGAACACATGCATGAGACAAAGGAAAAAGAAAAGGCAGTGATCGAGAGATGGATTTGGAATCACAATCATTCTGTGCCCCCTACTGCCCCAAAGTTGGCTAGGTGCGCGGTTGTCACCTCAGCTAGCTAGTACACACACACACCTGCACGCTGGAGAACAAATTCGCTGCGGCATGCAACGCAACGCAACACTAGCTAGCTGCAGATGACAACACGGATCAGTTTAGTGTAGGGTTCACAAAACCGATAATTTTTTTGCAAAAACCATTCGTGAAACCGCTACGTCTCGGTTTATGAAAACACCGATCGGTATTAGTTGGTTTTTTTGCGATGTTGATTGAAAGTCGATGGTTTTTATTGTTTTCGGTCGGATTTGGGTAAACCGGTGAGGAACAATTTTTTACTTCGAAATCGAAAAGTTAAACCTTGGTGTAGAGTATGAGTAAAGTACGTAGTAGGTGTGTTGTTGTCGATCGTCGTCCTCGTCGTCTAATCGTCTCGATCTCCCGGTTGATCGGAGTACGTGTTCAAGACATGCAGATCCAGTGTGTGTGGTGGTAGTGGTAGGCTCGATCTACCGAAGCTAAGCCAACTTTTCCATTGGCCTTTTTGAGGTTTCCCGTGTGGTTGGTCGCCACGTCTAGATTCTGGCACCGGTAATGCAGATGCAGCAGTCCGGCAGATCAGGCAGGCAGGGCAGGAGCAGCCTCTCGAATGTGAATCTTTTGATTCGAGGGGTTGCTTTTCTTTTCATATTTCTTTATGTATGTTTGGTATTTGGAATTTTGGAAAAAGTTGGCTGGTTCCATTATTGTTTCTTGGAAAGGATTTACATCCTAGAAATCTGCCTTTTCTCTCTCTCTCTCTCTCTCTCTCTCTCTAAAGAAGTCCATATACCCCCTCCCAACTAAACTTTGAGTTGAAATCTCTTTTTATTTTCGTCCCTAAACTTTAAACGGACTTCCTATCCTCTGAACTTTACAATTGTTTACATAAACACTAAAATGGTTTTTCAAAATTGTTTTGTCTAGTTTTGCATATACATTAGGTGATTTTAGCAACATGGCGTCCATATTGAATATATATACATCAAAATCTTCAGTTTAAAAACTCTATCTCTCTCTCTCTCTCTTTTATTCCCCTTCTTCTCTTACAACAATACCCAAAGACCAGTATAATGCCGATAGAATTTAACTTGAGAGCCATGGATTAACGAAATGTAAATATATCACTTAGTCAAAACTTCTAGTGTAAGCATCAAGATAGGTGAAACTAGTGTCCAAAACAACTTCAAGAGGGCTATAGCCTTGTTTAGATCCTTAAAAAATTTTGGTCAAAAACGTCACATCAAATGTTTGGATACATGTATGGGGCATTAAATGTGGGAAAAAGATCAATTGCACAGTTTGTATGTAAATTGCGAGACGGATCTTTTGAGCCTAATTACGCCATGATTTGACAGCGTGATGCTACAGTAAATATTTGCTAATGACGGATTAATTAGGCTTAATAAATTCATCTCGCAGTTTACAGGCGGAATCTGTAACTTGTTTTGTTATTAGTCTATGTTTAATACTTCAAATGTGTGTTCGTATACTTCAAAAATTTTACAACCAAATAACTAAACACACCCTATATGAACTTTATTGTCAAAACTTTTTTCTTGGAGGGAAAGGGGATTTAAAAATGTTCGAAAAGGAAACTTGTTCACTAACACTACTAACATGTATAAATAGAAACTTGTAGATTATGATTTGTTTTCACGGTATTATTGAGCAATTCACCTTGAAAGGAGATGATCAAAAGTCTCTCGCAGCAATAGTCTAATGACACGGTGGATATGTTGCGTTTGCGTGCAATTTTTCTAACATTATGAATATTTTCATTAAATTTTAGCATACAAACTTTATCGAATTAAATTTTAGCATACAAACTTTATCGAATGCATGCTTAATATGGCAGGGAACTCAAATAAAATCTAAAGAAAACTAACACAAGGTCATCATGGACAAACAACTTTCACAAAAAGTGGTAGCCTTCCACATAGCTACCATCAATCAAACGCCAAGACTTGACCAAAGATATCTGAGAGCCGATCATTCCAACAAACCCAAACCGAAGTGACCAATTCATCGAAGGAACCAACCAACCAACAAGCCCTGTTCCTCCCAAGCATTATTTCTTGACTGGCTGGCTGGTCCAATATAGCCACACAACCCATTCAATTCCCTTTCATCTCAGTGTGCATCAAGCATTTTGTCAGGGCAGGCATTTCCATGTATCATCTCAACTTGTCTTTGATCTCTCTGAAGAAATACCATTTGTCTACCACATGCTATGCCAAGGCGACAGTCTCCATGTCCCCCTCTTTCGGCAAGGCGTTTGTGCCGGTTTTCCAAATGGGTGAGGTTTGGTTCATCCCGGCGTTCTGTTTCTTTGAGCTGGGATGATTAATTAAGCACCCCCAACTTGATTACTCATCGCCATCAGTTTACCTGGATTGTGCAAGATTGATAAGCAATACAGAGCCAATTTAAGCTGCAGGACCAGACAGACAGTGACTGAACTATCAAGCCAATCAGGATGGGTTGTTCCTTGTTCCTCTAGTTGGTTATGATTTGCTCATGTTGCCGAGATTGTTATCTCCTAATCAAACAGTGTTGCCATGAGCACTTTTTACAAAGTTGACTAGGACATTAACCATGTGCTTTAGATGATGACAAAACGAATCATCAGCATTATTTTGGAGGATCTTAGGCCATGTCTGAATCAATGACTCCATGCTCGCGGTTAATCTCATGTAATTTATTTTCGTTGCCTTTCTGTTATTCTTCTTGTATTTTTTTTTCAAGAATCTTATTCCTGATAGTACAAAACAATGCAATCTTCTGACTGTACTCGAAAAAAAGTAGCGGTGGTAATACTTGTTTTTGTTGCTTCAAGTTGGTACCAAGAATCACAGACCATACAGATACAGGCATGCAAAGAAGAGGAGAAATTACTAGAATGCAGAGCAGGACAACAACAGCAACGATATTTTTAAATCTTTTTTTTCTTCATTTTCCAGGTATCATAATCCCCAACACCATCTGGATGGCCTCCAAGGTACATTACGGCAGGTACAGAAAGGCAAGAAAAAGCAAGGAAAAATTACAGCAGTAGTAGAGTAGATCGAAAAGCACGGCATGATGATGATATTGAAAAAAAGAAAAGGCAGGGCTAGCTGTTTTTAACAACAAGAGCAGCCAGGCCCTCCTCCTGTAAATAAGACAGTAAATTACCCCCAATGGGACTGACAATAGTAGCACTGCACTTGAGAGTACATATAAGAAGTGCAGCTCAATTTGTTCTTCTTTTTCTCTCTGCCATACTAATTAACAGCAGCGGATTAGGCAGGGTGATGGTGATTAGATTAGCTAATTAATTTGAGACATGTAGTAATATCCCTTTGGGACGGCTTAGCTAAAGGTAGTACTCCACTTTGCTAGTAAGTCACATGAAGGCCTCATCGGTGGCCATGCCTCCTGAGTGACTGGCTAGCTGGTGAAGTAAAGAGGGCGGCGTGAGCTAGTAGCGGCCGTTGGCGGCGGCGGCGGCGCCGGAGGAGGGGTTGTTCTTGGCGGAGTCGACGACGACCTCGGTCATGGCGACATGGTCGGCCTCCTTGCGCTTGCGCGCCTCGATGATCTGCTGCGTCGACTTGTAGTAGATGGCGTACAGGATCAGCTGCGCCACCGCGAACATCACTCCCAGCCCGTTGGGGATCTGCACATATTATAGGCAAATCCAAGAACAACATCAGGATTCAGATTCAGATTCAGGCATTCAGACAGACAATTACCAGTACTAGTAGACATTTAGCTGCAAGAACTAATCGTTAATGACATATCAAAATCACATGATGCTACTACTACAGGAGCAATTAGGTGAGGCTGCGCTGTCCGGGCTTGCATCACGCGGGTGCGGGGTGCGGCGCGGCGCGGAGCGTAGCGGAGTAGCGTGTGGCAGCGGTCAGGGGAAGCCTGCCCGCAGCTGCAGTATTGGATAGGAAAGGATAGGGAGAGGTAAGCCATAGGCAGGCAGTGACACAAGCCGAGCTGCTGCTGCAGCTGCAGTGATGGCATCTGTCCGCTTGCGCCTTTGCATGATGATCAGATCACCAAGTTGCCTAGTGTAAACTCATCGGGAACGCCTCTGCTGCTGCCGCAACGCGGATTGATTGACCGAAAGATCAATCCATTTGGCTCAATCTGCGCCCGTGAAATCCATTCTCACGGCCACGGTTCAACCCGGCCCTAGATTCTGACCAGCCGGGACCCAAGCACCCATCCACGCATGGTGCAGATGCATGCACGAGCCGGGCGCACGCACGCACGCGTTGCACACGCACTCCACGGGATTGGAGGCCTCCGCACGGACCTCACCTGCCTGTTTAACTTCCCACGACCACCACGAGCTGGGCGTGTCACGGGGCGCGGCCACACCATGGCCCAGACACACACACACACAGACACACTACACGTACTACTAGTAGCAGCAGCGAACGAGTGAACGAGCGAGCGAACGAGAGACAGTGTGCTGGAGCTGCACGCATGATGCTGGGTACTACGACCAACTTGCCTACCTTTACCTAGCTACCTAAGCAGCCATGGCAACCCAATCCGAACGCAACCAACTCAACTCATGCATAGAGACCCGGTCGCTTGTGAGTGACAACTAGCCATATATGGCACCGGATCACACTCGCACATGTGCAGGCAGCAAAGAGAGAGGACTCCCAAGTTTTTAGGCTTGCAGTTTGGTTGGTTGGTTGCCATGGCATGAGATGAGAGCAGTTTGGGAGCAGGGGGGGGGGGGATGTGCCGTGTGGCGACAGTAGTGGCAACTGGCAACCTCCTAAATACTTGCACACACACCCTCCTCGACCGAATTGGTTCTCCTGCCTGCCTTGGTAAACTCCAATGATACTCTACTTTGCTAAGTAGAAAGTACTCCTTATATAGGAGTATACTATCATTGGGTGGAGACGATTGCCCAAAGCCTTTTGTAATCCTAGTGCTAAGCTTAAGCTTCTAGAAGGGCTCTCTACTATTAGTGGTATTACTTTAGGCATATTAATTACTACGTTTAACTTAAGGTGGTAATTAAGTAGAGTAAAAAGTGAGGCAGTAATTAAATTTGATTAAGCTGGGATATGCTTACAGTGATGTAGAGGTCGAAGCGGATGAGGGCGTAGGCAGTCCAGCAGATGCCGTTGACCAGTGACGCCAGGGACAGGAAAAGGGGCATGTACTCCACGCTCTTAGTCTGGATCACCATTTTCTGAAACCAAACCACACGAATATTTATTTTCACAGCATAATCTAATTAATTAGCATGGTAAAAACAACATCAACGAGCTCCCATCCATCCTTAGAATTTTCAGCACGGTACATACAGAGCATGCAGAAAACCTGAAGCAACTTCTAGTACTAACAGGACAGCTATAGCTTTATTTATTTCTTTTTCGTTCAAAGGGGACCAGAAAATTAACTGTGTGTGTGTGGGAGAAAAAAAGCCAAATCATTGGGAGTAAAAGCGAAAGGAAGAGCAGAGAAAGCAGCAGAAGATTTGGCACGACAGAGCGTGGGCTGCTCTAGCAGATAAAGAAAGGAATTAATGGCCATGCTCATGCATGTGTGTGACTGCCTACTATTTGTTTCTTTTATCCAACCAAAGTTGATCACGTTTTGACTCCTGGTCAATCGAATAGTAATAAACAATCAACCAAAGACTAAATTAATCCCCCGTTCTTTTCATATGATTATTTTCATTCCATCCAGTGTTAAAGAATCAAGCAACCAATTGTTGATGATCATCTGCTCTGCTACTGTCTACTGACACCGACAAACCACCTAGTACCATAATAAAATTAATTAACCAAGTTAATCCATCCAATTAAAATTAAATACTAGTACTAATGAGCCAGTCAATCTTAGAAGAAGAAGTGGAGGAGTAAGAGTAATACTACGTACCATGACGGAGAGGGGGGCGGCGTACATGCCGGTGCCGAAGAGGACGCAGAGGATGCCGACGATCATGGAGCGGCGCTCGTGGGTGTGGGCGAGGTTGAGGACGAGGGCGGCGACGGCGGCGACGAAGGCGACCTCGGCGGCGAGGAGGAGGAGGACGCGGCGGCGGACGGCGCCGAGGGAGAAGGCGAGGAAGAGGGCGATGTAGGTGAGCTCGATGGCCATGCCGGTGCCGTTGATGGTGATGACCAGCATGCTGTGCGGGTGCACCGCGGGGAGGCCGTACAGCACCCACATCATGCAGTTGAGCAGCGTCGCCACGTACGGCACCGCCGAGTACTGCTCCACCGACCCCTTCTTCCAGATCCGTATGAACGTCGGCCTGCATACGTATTTCATCTTCATCAAAATACACGTACAAATACATGTACACATACATCTTTCTTGGAATGGATCTATCTATCTATCTATCTTGGCTTGATTCTTTTTCTCTCGTCAGATTTTAGGTGGATTGATTTATTTTTTTTCTTCCAGTACGTGTCGCCATCCGTTTCTTCCTTTGTGACACGTATGTATACATACTGCTAGTAACTGGTACTAGTAGTACTACTACTCCTCCGGTTTCATCAATGGAGTGTGTTCTTGTTGATCTCGAGAGGAAGAAGAAGAGGGGAGGATGATCCGTTTGTGACACTTACACTGGGGAGAGGAAGAGCACGAGGGCGGTTCCATTGCCTGCAAGATGGGAGAAAAAGCAACAGAGAAAAAAAAAAGTGCAAGTTAGTATGATTTCGCGTGAGGAGCAAACCAAGCAAAAAAAAAAAAAAAGGAGAGGAACAACAGATGAAAACGACTGGAAATTAAATCCTCTCCCCCACAACAACAAGAATTAAAATCCGTGCGACAATCTGTGCCGCATTTGACACGAGACAGCAGGGAGGTTGGTGAGGAGGCACACACACGCGCAACCGAAAAGAGGTAACAGGAAGAAAAAAAAACACAAAAAGAGAGAGAGGGAGAGATAGAGGGAGAGAGAAGGGGTGGCCATGGCCGAGATCGAAGAAGAGAAAAGGAAGTGCAGGGAGAGAGAGGGCGCACCTACGACGCCGATGGCCGTGCGGATGGTGTCCGGCGAGACCATGGTGGCTGGTCGGCGGCGGCGGGGGCGGCCTCCCTCGCGAAAACGAACCGCGCGCGGTGGCCTGCGTCGCTCGCTTGTCGCCGAAGTCGGGAGAGACGACGGCGCGGCGGAGCGAGTAGAGACGCGGGGCGGGCTCTGGATTCAACTGCAAGTGTAGTAGTAGTATATGCAACCACAGTAGTGGAGTCGAGACGCGATGAGCGAACGAAGGATGGATGCTCTGAGGATGCTCTGAGGGGGCGAGAGGAGGGGGGCCTTAAATAGACTCGACTCCCCCTGCGCTGCGGCCCTGCCTGCACGGAGCCGGGAGCCGGGCCCACCCACCCGTGGCCCCCACCCATGGCCGTCCCCTCTCGCTCCCGTGACGGTCTCGGTGGTCAGTGCTGGTGACTCCGGTCTTTCTCTTGGTGGTCGCCTTTTGCTCTCTCTCTCTCTCTATCTCTTTTTTCAAAAATAAAATAAAATAAAATAAAAACTTCGCAGGACAATAAATACGCTTAGAAATGATTAATACGGATCTGCTAGAAATTTGTCGACAGATTTTTGCCAAAAAAATCTGTCGTTTTCTCGTTCGTTAGATTACTTAGATATGACGTTGCGATTCGTGCATTTGTTTGCTCTCTGTATATGTAGAGTAGTTAAACTCATCACGTTTCACACGGCAATCATTAAAGCTCTACCTCCATCTCAGTGATATGTACTCTGGACTTCTGGAGCATTGTATTCTCTACTTAATCCACCGTGATGATTTTTCGCTGCCTAACAAGCCAATACTTGAGTGACTAGACGACTATACACAGAGAATCAGAGATAACACCAAAAGAGAAAATTACAGCAAGCATTATTTACCAAAAAGCATGACTCTGAATTGAAAATGGCCATGATGAGTCTTGATGAAAGCATTTTATACTCATCAGATTCCACATCCTTATCTGATGATAACCATCTCAGATACAAGCTTGAAAAAAACTGAGATCCAGCTAGTTCATCCAAAAGTTCATCCAAACTATGGCAAGGGAAAACTTATTCTTTATGGTCAAAGGTTCAATCTGCCGATAATCAACACAAAATCTCCACTACTATCCTTTTCTTAACAAGCAAAAAGAGAAGCCAAAAGGACTGCAACTGGCGGGTAATAAGACCAGCTTTGTAGCATATCAATACACTTGGCTTCTTCATCCATCTTTCGTGCACGGGATAACGGTAGGGAATGAGAGAATTCACCGCACTGAATTGGAAGTAATGAAAATTAGAGTGATCCAGAGCCCTGTGAGGAGGTAGCACAGAAGAAATTGAAAGACAGAGTTTATATGCCCAAGAGTTTGCTGATTTCAAGGATAAGGGGAGCTAGTAAAACTGGAAAGCCACACAGATTCCTACAACAGCCATTGCCTAATGTCATTGCCCTGAATCACCAATAATTATACTTGAAGAGTGAAACTTCAGTAACAGCAGAAGAATTGTCAGTGAAACTCCTTCATGTAAATCGTCAACACCTTGATATGAGAAAACTGAATAGATTTACAGCCCAATCACACATCATGGACTGCGCGCAGTCAACCATCTCCCAACCAACATCCATATATAGTCCCCCTATAGGTTAACTAATCTCATAGGAAAGGAGAAATGATAGCCCTGCAACCCACCAAGTTAAACTGAGAGATTGTGCTGCAGAAATAGGACCCTCCCACTTAGCCACCTTGACAGACATGGAAAAGAAGGTTGTTGAGTAGAAGGTAACTGTAACTTAGGGCAAGATTCAGAATTCACAAAAGCTTATGCGGAACTGTCTGAATCCACCAGATCAACAGAACCTGATTACCACCAATGCTCTACGAGCTGAACTTGTGGCAGAAGAACAAGTACCACTAGTGCATTGATACAGCAGATTAAAATCTCTATCCACCAATCAGGTGCAATTGACAGCATCCAAGATGGCATAGATAAATACACATTATCTTGTTGAAACTTCTAGAGCCTTGTAACTGGACTGTAGTCAGGTTTTGGCACAGCACATGCCCAGGTGCAATATTTGTCTCCACATCTTGAAACATAAGCTGAGCTCTCCATAACTTCTTTCAATGCTAGAGCCGTCCATAACCTCCAGGACCAATTTTAGGTCTATCCCCTTAACAAAGCAGCATCCCGACGTGGATAATATTTTTCCCATATTAGTCACATGAGCACCCTCATATGACAAAGCAATCAAAGTATGCTTGAGTGACCAGATGACAGGTTGGGCAGCCTGAACATGACAGCGAAGTTCATCTTCAAACCCCGTATTCAAAGTGAGAAACCAAAACAGAAACCACGATAGGAGAAGGTCATAGAGACGATCCTGATACACTAATTCATTGACTTAGCACGATATTCAGATACAAGTGCCAGTTTGGGTCAATAACAACCGCACTCATGCCATCTTAAGAGTACTGCAAAATGCGAACATCAATTCGCCAGGCTTGCAGTTTTCAACATTTCCCAATTATGCCAACCACTTCTAACTTCCATGGCCTGATTACCAATTCGCCGCATCTCCAACCAAAGTTCAGAGTAAGCAGTTGCAGACAAGAAAATCTTTGCATTTGTGTAAAGAGCAAATACTGTCTCACAATTATCAAATCCACACCTTAACCCAGCAGCCATCAAACTTGGGGAAATCCATCTATTGGTGTCCACTGACGAGAGCATGCTCCACAGTCTCACGCACTTCAGGTTCAGAACGAGGTAAAACGCCAGAGACGCGAGGGCGGGGCACGCATCCAGGTCAGAACAGGGTAAGACGCCCGTAGAAGCTGCTGGAGAGGTGGACGAGGAAGCGGGGACGAAGTCGACGCCATAGACGCCCTCGTGGAGTTGCAAGAACGGTGCTTGGACTCGGTTGTCGACGGCGGAGATGGCGCCGCCACGCCTCAGTGCCTCCCACTGTAGACTGCTCTTGCTGCACTTGTCCAAGGAGTCATGGAGAGATCCACCTTGGTTTGCACCCGACTAGACGCCACCATATTTCTCCAACGTTGAGGTCGAATCTCCGTGAGAACGCTTGGCGATGTCGTCCACGGCCGTCCACCGTGGCCGCCATCGCCTTCATCACCGACATCAAAACGCTCCTCCATAGAATCCATCGCCGCGACCATGTGCGAACCTGCGCACTTAGGTTTTGCTGGTGCCAGGGGTCGTCTCCTCCAAACTCGATCAACCAAACACGATTTACCGCGGCGAACAACCCGAAGGAAGACCACGAACGGAGCCAACAGGATTTACTGGATCAAGCCAGAGAGAATTGCGAGAGACAGCCCCGGGACCGAACAAAAGCGACTGATACAATTGTCACGACCAAATCCGGCGGCGATAGCTCACGGAGTTGAAGGGACCGATCAATGCGTGGAAGAGGGAAGAGACAAGGAGAAGCAGAGAGAGGAAGACGAGACAGAGTTGGTAGGAGGGGATTGTTTTTCTATTTCTCATCATAGTTGTTTTTGGTACAGCTCATTGAGGTTATTATTCCCTCCCGATCTGACCACGAGGGGCCCACACACCATGTACAACACACACCAACTCCTTTATGACATAAATACGACTTCTCCCACTAATTACGCTTTCCTCCATGCTTTAAGCCTTTGAGCTTACGCGTTCTCCTGGTTCCCCTCCATTGTCACATGGCTCTCAAAGTCCGTCATGATGAGGTGGTCGTGACATCAAAGTATATATGGTAGATCAAAGTCAAATGATCATTATAGTGTGTGGTTTTATGAAAACTTTATGGCTATAATACCTTAAGTTGTGTCACGTGCTTAAATCTCTATGGTTTTAATCTAACTTAGACCATCATACATGTGGTTAGGTGAAATCTATCTATAACTTAATAAAGTAATAGAAATAGGAAGCTCCACATTCACTCTCGTAGCCTAGAAAATCCCACATTAATTGAAAAAAATGAGGGAAAATAAAACACAAAGGTACTAGGATTGGATTGTAAACGCACAAAAAAAGTGGAAACAGACAGGAAAATAGAAAAACACACTATTATAATAACTGCCTAGATAAACAAAGAGTTCAACTAGAAACACAATTTTAAAATATCTAAAACTTGATAAAAATAAAGAGAAAATAAATAAGTCCAACAATATGGAAACCTTTCTGATAATTGTTCAGGGATCACACTAGCATGGAAGAGCGATCGATCAAAATTGCCTTGCATTGATGTCTGTCTAGCAGGACACCTGAGCGAAACTAAGAGGAAGTGGTGAAAGCTAGAATCCACGGAGGCAAGCAATCACGACAAGATCGAGATAATCACACAATTAGAAATATAATTTACAAATAATTGAAAATTTAGAATAAAAATTAGAATAACAGTCCATATAAAACCACAATATAAGTTAATTAAAATTTAAAAAAAATAAAATAAATCTGAAAATTAAAAAATAGCAAAGAGTTTAAATAGGATACAATTTAAAAATAATAAGAATTGGAAAAAAAATAAAAATATTAAAGAAACAATTCACCTAAAACACAACGGTGGCAAATTACAACAAGAAGGCAGCGGTGGAGCTGTAAAGGAGTAATGTGACGGCGACTGATGGACTAAAAAACTATAAAACAAAACAAATAATAATTAGCGTCCGACCTGTTAGAATCTTAATATTGATCAAGAGGAGGGGGCGGCGGGCAGGCTGTGAAGGAGTGAGTCGCGATGGTTTACCAATACTTCTATAACAGTAAAAAAAAAAAAACAGCAGTGACCATGTTTGATTATTTTCTTAAATTCGAATAACAATAAAGACAGCCACGGTGGATCATAAAGGAAGCACAGTTGAAACGTTAACGGGACTTCTAAAATTATAAAAACGGTACAGCATTCTATAAATTATAAAACGATACCAGCAAGACAAATGAACTCTAAAACTACAAAATTCCGATTTTTAAATATCCCAAAAGAATGAATAACCGAGCAAGCAAAAAAGAGCTGCAAAGAAGCAAGGAGTGGCGGCTGGTTTTTTTTTTAAAAAATTATCAAATTGAAAACTGATGATGATAAGGTTTGATTTTTTAAAAAATCCAAAGCAATAAGATGATATATACTATTTAAAAATTTTTAAATTAAAATCTTGTGTACAAAGATCACTCTAATTTTTTATATAGGTGTAGCCGTCAATTGCACGGACACCCGCTAGTTATTATAAAAATATAAATATCAACTGCCACATTGCTCGAGGTCAGAATAACAGTAATCACTAGTTCTATGCTAGTAACAGTTTCATGAATACGCACAAAAATGATGTGTAATATTTATAGAAAAAAAAGACCAATTGGCAGTTGAGCTACATACACAATAAAAAAATATACGTATTATTTTTTTTAAGAAAAGCTTGATAAGGGAGTCAGTCTGAAATGTCGATTTTAGAAAAGCGGTAGTGATATTAAAAGTATCATTGCCACGTGCCTGATACCAGTTGCGAAATGGCAGGATCAGATCACTACTCCCTCCGGCTAAAAAAAGGCAAGACCCTGGGTTTACTTGTCCAACTTTGATTGTCCGTCTTATATGAATTTTTTTTATAATCGTATTTTTATTGTTGTTAGATGATAAAAACATGATTAATCTTTGTGCATGGACTTATCTTTTTAATTTTTTTTCTAATTTTTTCAAATAAGTACGGACCGGTTTAAATATTAAGGCACGGAAACCAGGGTTTGTTTTTTTGGACGATGGAGTAGTTCATAATGCTCATGTACACCAGACATTTGAACCGTGTTAAAGCTTTGTATTCAACAATTTGCCGTACTGCACAATCAAGGCCAGGGGCACACCCACCCGTGCGACTCGGTCCCCGGTGTGAAAAAAACCTGTCCACGCGTTGCACCTTTAACAACCCAAAAATGTGTGCTCTCATTTGTGCAGGAAAGAAACACATGCATGAGACAAAGGAAAAAGAAAAGGCAGTGATCGAGAGATGGATTTGGGAATCACAATCATTCTGTGCCCCCTACTGCCCCCAAAGTTGGCTAGGTGCGCGGTTGTCACCTCAGCTAGCTAGTACAACACACACACCTGCACGCTGGAGACAAAATTCGCTGCGGCATGCAACGCAACGCAACACTAGCTAGCTGCAGATGACAACACGGATCAGTTTAGTGTAGGGTTCACCAAAACCGATAAATTTTTTGCAAAAACCATTCGTGAAACCGCTAGTCTCGCGTTTATGAAAACAACACGATCGTATTAGTTGGTTTTTTTGCGATGTGAATGAAGTCGATGTTTTTATTGTTTTCGGGTCGGATTTGGGTAAACCGGTGAGAGGAACAATTTTACTTCGAAATCGAAAAGTTAAACCTTGGTGTAGAGTATGAGTAAAGTACGTAGTAGGTGTGTTGTTGTTCGATCGTCGTCCTCGTCGTCTAATCGTCTCGATCTCCCGTTGATCGGAGTACGTGTTCAAGACATGCAGATCCAGTGTGTGTGGTGTAGTGGTAGGCTTGATCTACCGAAGCTAAGCAACTTTTCCATTGGCCTTTTTGAGGTTTCCCGTGTGGTTGGTCGCCACGTCTAGATTCTGGCACCCGGTAATGCAGATGCAGCGTCCGGCAGATCAGGCAGGCAGGGCAGGAGCAGCCTCTCGAATGTGAATCTTTTGATTCGAGGGGTTTGCTTTCTTTTCATATTCTTTATGTATGTTGGTATTTGGAATTTTGGAAAAAGTTGGCTGGTTCCTTTATTGTTTCTTGGAAAGGATTTACATCCTAGAAATCTGCTTCTTCTCTCTCTCTCTCTCTCTCTCTCTAAGAGAGTCCATATTACCCCTCCAAACTAACTTTGAGTTTGAATCTCTTTTATTTTCGTCCCTAAACTTTAAACGGACTTCCTATCTCTGAACTTTACAATTGTTTACCATTAACACACTAAAATGGTTTTTCAAAATTGTTTTGGTCTAGTTTTGCATATACATTAGGTGATTTTAGGCAACATGGCGTCCATATTGAATATATATACATCAAAATCTTCAGTTTAAACTCTCTCTCTCTCTCTCTTTATCCCCCTTCTTTCTCTTACAACAATACCAAAGACAGATAATGCGATAGAATTTAACTTGAGAGCCATGGATTAACGAAATGTATATCACTTAGTCAAAAACTTTTAGTGTAAGCATCAAGATAGGTGAAACAGTGTCCAAAACAACTTCAAGAGGCTATAGCCTTGTTTAGATCCCAAAAAATTTTTGGATAAAACGTCACATTCAAATGTTTGGGCATATGCATGGGGCATTAAATGTGGGGAAAACCAATTGCACATTTTGTATATTAAATTGCGAGACGAATTTTTGAGCCTAATTACGCCATGATTTGACAAGTGATGCTACAGTAAACATTTGCTAATGACGGATTAATTAGGCTTAATTAAATTCGTCTCGCATTTACAGGCGGAATCGGTTAACTTGTTTTGTTATTAGCTACGTTTAATACTTCAAATATGTGTTCGTATACTTTAAAATTTTACACCAAAGAACTAAACACACCTTATATGAAATTTTATTGTCAAAACTTTTTTCTTGGAGGGAAAGGGATTTAAAAATGTTCGAAAAGGAAACTTTTCACTACACTACTAACATGTATTAAATAGAAACTTGTAGATTATGATGTTTTCACGCGTATTATTGAGCAATTCACCTTGAAAGGAGATGATCAAAAGTCTCTCGCCAGCAATAGTCTAATGACACGGTGGATATGTTGCGTTTGCGTGCAATTTTTCTAACATTATGAATATTTTCATTAAATTTTGCATACAAACTTTATCGAATAAATTTTAGCATACAAACTTTAATCGAATGCATGCTTAATATGGCAGGGAACTCAAATAAAATCTAAAGAAAACTAACACAAGGTCATCATGACAAACAACTTTCACAAAAAGTGGTAGCCTTCCACATAGCTACCATCAATCAAACGCCAAGACTTGGCCAAAGATATCGAGAGCCGATCATCCAACAAACCCAAACCGAAGTGACCAATTCATCGAAGGAACCAACCAACCAACAAGCCCTGTTCCTCCCAAGCATTATTTCTTGACTGGCTGGCTGGTCCAATATAGCCACAAACCCATTCAATTCCCTTTCATCTCAGTGTGCATCAAGCATTTTGTCAGGGCAGGCATTTCCATGTATCATCTCAACTTGTCTTTGATCTCTCTGAAGAAATACCATTTGTGTACCACATGTTATGCCAAGGCGACAGTCTCCATGTCCCCTCTTTCGGCAAGGCGTTTGTGCCGGTTTTCCAAATGGGTGAGGTTTGGTTCATCACGGCGTTCTGTTTCTTTGAGCTGGGATGATTAATTAAGCACCCCCAACTTGATTACTCATCGCCATCAGTTTACCTGGATTGTGCAAGATTGATAAGCAATACAGAGCCAATTAAACTGCAGGACCAGACAGACAGTGACTGAACTATCAAGCCAATCAGGATGGGTTGTTCCTTGTTCCTCTAGTTGGTTATGATTTGCTCATGTTGCCGAATTGTTATCTCCTAATCAAACAGTGTTGCCATGAGCACTTTTTTACAAAGTTGACTAGGACATTAACCATGTGCTTTAGATGATGACAAAACGAATCGTCAGCATTATTTTGGAGATCTTAGGCCATGTCTGAATCAATGACTCCATGCTCGCGGTTAATCTCATGTAATTTATTTTCGTTGCCTTTCTGTTATTCTTCTTGTATTTTTTTTTCAAGAATCTTATCCTGATAGTACAAAACAATGCAATCTTCTGACTGTACTCGAAAAAAAGTAGCGGTGGTAATATTTGTTTTTTGTTGCTTCAAGTTTGGTACAAGAATCACAGACCATACAGATACAGCATGCAAAGAAGAGGAGAAATTACTAGAATGCAGAGCAGGACAACAACAGCAACGATATTTTTAGATCTTTTTTTTCTTCATTTTCCAGGTATCATAATCCCCAACACCATCTGGATGGCCCTCCAAGGTACATTACGGCAGGTACAGAAAGGCAAGAAAAAGCAAGGAAAAATTACAGTAGAGTAGATTCGAAAAGCACGGCATGATGATGATATTGAAAAAAGAAAGGCAGGGCTAGCTGTTTTTAACAACAAGAGCAGCCAGGCCCTCCTCCTGTAAATAGACAGTAAATTACCCCCAATGGGACTGACAATAGTAGCACTGCACTTAGAGTACATATAAGAAGTGCAGCTCAATTTGTCTTCTTTTTCTCTCTGCCATACTAATTAACAGCAGCGGATTAGGCAGGGTGATGGTGATTAGATTAGCTAATTAATTTGAGACATGTAGTAATATCCCTTTGGGACGGCTTAGCTAAGGTAGTACTCCACTTTGCTAGTAAGTCACATGAAGGCCTCATCGGTGGCCATGCCTCCTGAGTGACTGGCTAGCTGGTGAAGTAAAGAGGCGGCGTGAGCTAGTAGCGGCCGTTGGCGGCGGCGCGGCGCCGGAGGAGGGGTTGTTCTTGGCGGAGTCGACGACGACCTCGGTCATGGCGACATGGTCGGCCTCCTTGCGCTTGCGCGCCTCGATGATCTGCTGCGTCGACTTGTAGTAGATGGCGTACAGGATCAGCTGCGCCACGCGAACATCACTCCCAGCCCGTTGGGGATCTGCACATATTATAGGCAAATCCAAGAACACATCAGGATTCAGATTCAGATTCAGGCATTCAGACAGACAATTACCAGTACTAGTAACATTTAGCTGCAAGAACTAATCGTTAATGACAGATATCAAAATCACATGATGCTACTACTTACAGGAGCAATTAGGTGAGGCTGCGCTGTCCGGGCTTGCATCACGCGCGGTGCGGGGTGCGGCGCGGCGCGGAGCGTAGCGGAGAGCGTGTGGCAGCGGTCAGGGAAGCCTGCCCGCAGCTGCAGTATTGGATAGGAAAGGAAGGGAGAGGGTAAGCCATAGGCAGGCAGTGACACAAGCCGAGCTGCTGCTGCCAGCTGCAGTGATGGCATCTGTCCGCTTGCGCCTTTGCATGATGATCAGATCACCAAGTTGCCTAGTGTAAACTCATCGGAACGCCTCTGCTGCTGCCGCAACGCGGATTGATTGACCGAAAGATCAATCCATTTGGCTCAACTCTGCGCCCCGTGAAACCATTCTCACGCCACGGTTCAAAACCCGGCCCTAGATTCTGACCAGCCGGGACCCACGCACCCATCCACGCATGGTGCAGATGCATGCACGAGCCGGCGCACGCACGCACGCGTTGCACACGCACTCCACGGGATTGGAGGCCTCCGCACGGACCTCACCTGCCTGTTTAACTTCCCACGACCACCACGAGCGTGGCGTGTCACGGGGCGCCACACCATGGCCCAGACCACACCACACACACAGACACACTACAGCGTACTACTAGTAGCAGCAGCGAACGAGTGAACGAGCACGCGAACGAGAGACAGTGTGCTGGAGCTGCACGCATGAGCTGGTACTACGACCAACTGCCACCTTTACCTAGCTACTAAGCAGCCATGGCAACCAATCCGAACGCAACAACTCAACTCATGCATAGAGACCGGTCGCTTGTGAGTGACAACTAGCCATATATGGCACCGGATCACACTCGCACATGTGCAGGCAGCAAAGAGAGAGGACTCCAAGTTTTTAGGCTTGCAGTTTGGTTGGTTGGTTGCCATGGCATGAGATGAGAGCAGTTTGGGCGCAGGGGGCCGGGGGGGGGGGCATGTGCCGTGGCGACAGTAGTGGAACAACTGGCAACCTCCTAAATACTTGCACACAACCCTCCTCGACCGAATTGGTTCTCCTGCCTGCCTTGGTAAACTCCAATGATACTCTACTTTGCTAAGTAGAAAGTACTCCTTATATAGGAGTATACTATCATTGGGTGGAGACGATTGCCCAAAGCCTTTTGTAATCCTAGTGCTAAGCTTAAGCTTCTAGAAGGGCTCTCTACTATTAGTGGTATTACTTTAGGCATATTAATTACTACGTTTAACTTAAGTGGTAATTAAGTAGAGTAAAAAGTGAGGCAGTAATTAAATTTGATTAAGCTGGGATATGCTTACAGTGATGTACAGGTCGAAGCGGATGAGGGCGTAGGCAGTCCAGCAGATACCGTTGACCAGTGACGCCAGGGACAGGAAAAGGGGCATGTACTCCACGCTCTTAGTCTGGATCACCATTTCTGAAACCAAACCACACGAATATTTATTTTTACAGCATAATCTAATTAATTAGCATGGTAAAAACAACATCAACGAGCTTCCCATCCATCCTTAGAATTTTCAGCACGGTACATACAGAGCATGCAGAAAACCTGAAGCAACTTCTAGTACTAACAGACAGCTATGCTTTATTTATTTTCTTTTTCGTTCAAAGGGGACCAGAAAATTAACTCTGTGTGTGTGTGGGAGAAAAAAGCCAAATCATTGGAGTAAAAGCGAAGGAAGAGCAGAGAAAGCAGCAGAAAGATTTGGCACGACAGAGCGTGGGCTGCTTCTAGCAGATAAGAAAGGAATTAAATGGCCATGCTCATGCATGTGTGTGACTGCCTACTATTTGTTTCTTTTATCCAACCAAAGTTGATCACGTTTTGACTCCTGGTCAATCGAATAGTAATAAACAATCAACCAAAGACTAAATAATCCCCCGTTCTTTTCATATGATATTTTCATTCCATCCAGTGTTAAAGAATCAAGCAACAATTGTTGATGATCATCTGCTCTGCTACTGTCTACTGACACCGACAAACCACCTAGTACCATAATAAAATTAATTAACCAAGTTAATCCATCCAATTAAAATTAAATACTACTACTAATGAGCCAGTCAATCTTTAGAAGAAGTGGAGGAGTAAGAGTAATATACGTACCATGACGGAGAGGGGGGCGGCGTACATGCCGGTGCCGAAGAGGACGCAGAGGATGCCGACGATCAATGGAGCGGCGCTCGTGGGTGTGGGCGAGGTTGAGGACGAGGGCGGCGACGGCGGCGACGAAGGCGACCTCGGCGGCGAGGAGGAGGACGCGGCGGCGGACGGCGCCGAGGAGAAGGCGAGGAAGAGGGCGATGTAGGTGAGCTCGATGGCCATGCCGGTGCCGTTGATGGTGATGACCAGCATGCTGTGCGGGTGCACCGCGGGGAGGCCGCGTACAGCACCCACATCATGCAGTTGAGCAGCGTCGCCACGTACGGCACCGCCGAGTACTGCTCCACCGACCCTTCTTCCAGATCCGTATGAACGTCGCGCCTGCATACGTATTTCATCTTCATCAAATACACGTACAAATACATGTACACATTCATCTTTCTTGAATGGATCTATCTATCTATCTTGGCTTGATTCTTTCTCTCGTCAGATTTTTAGGTGGATTGATTTATTTTTTTTCTTCCAGTACGTGTCGCCATCCGTTTCTTCTCTTTGTTGACACGTATGTATACATACTGCTAGTAACTGGTACTAGTAGTACTACTCTCCTCCGGTTTCATCAATGGAGTGTTTCTTGTTGATCTCGAGAGGAAGAAGAAGAGGGGAGGATGATCCGTTTTTGACACTTACACTGGGGAGAGGAAGAGCACGAGGCGGTTCCATTGCTGCAAGATGGGAGAAAAAGCAACAGAGAAAAAAAAAGTGCAAGTTAGTATGATTCGCGTGAGGAGCAAACCAGCAAAAAAAAAAAAAGGAGAGGAACAACAGATGAAAACGACTGAAATTAAATTCCTCTCCCCACAACAACAAGAATTAAAATCGTGCGGACAATCTGTGCCGCATTTGACACGAGACAGCAGGGAGTTGGTGAGGAGGCACACACACGCGCAACGAAAAGAGGTAAAGGAAGAAAAAAAAACACAAAAGAGAGAGAGAGAGATAGAGGGAGAGAGAAGGGGTGGGCCATGGCGAGATCGAAGAAGAGAAAAGGAAGTGCAGGGAGAGAGCAGCGCACTACGACGCCGATGGCCGTGCGGATGGTGTCGGCGAGACCATGGTCTGGTCGGCGCGGCTGGGGGCGGCCTCCCTCGCGAAAACGAACCGCGCGCGGTGGCCTGCGGTCGCTCGCTTGTTCGCCGAAAGTCGGGAGAGACGACGGCGCGGCGGGAGCGAGTAGAGACGCGGGGCGGGCTCTGGATTCAACTGCAAGTGTAGTAGTAGTATATTGCAACCACAGTAGTGGATCGAGACGCGATGAGCGAACGAAGGATGGATGCTCTGAGGGGGCGAGAGGAGGGGCCTTAAATAGACTCGACTCCCCTGCGCTGCGGCCCTGCCTGCACGGAGCCGGGAGCCGGGCCCACCCACCCGTGGCCCCCACCCATGGCCGTCCCTCTCGCTCCCCGTGACGGTCTCCGGTGGTCAGTGCTGGTGACTCCGGTCTTTCTCTTGGTGTCGCCTTTTGCTCTCTCCTCTCTCTATCTCTTTTTTCAAAAATAAAATAAAACAAAAACTTCGCAGGACAATAAATACGCTTAGAAATGATTAATAATATTCATGTGGGGGAGGAGTTGGTCCGAAAAGATTTGGTTTGCGTGCGTCGCGCGTGTCGATCCGTCCACCACCCCGTCCCGGGCCTGTAGACTGTAGTCCCCCTGTACGTCTACGCGCGCCAACGCGGGGGTAACCGGCTAACCGCCTCCCCCGTACTGACAGCGGGACAGCCGGGCACGCTCCTGGCCGTCGGATCCGCAAACCGACGGCCCAGATCAGCCGCCGTACGCTCAAGGAAGTGCTGTTACGTCGTACACTACTACTAGCTTGCTACTGGTGTTTATGCAAGCCATTGTCTAAGCGTATGACAGTCACATGCTGTATCTCGCATAATTAAATTGAGTAATGGATGAAGATCAATAGATCATGCGCGAAGAGCTTTGCCCGAATCTTTTGATGTATATGGAATTGAAATTTGTAATGGTGGCAGATGCTGCCAATTTATGTTTGCACACACGAATTTTCCAGATTCGGTTTTTTTTTCCCTCCTTTTTCTGAGAGTCATCTAGATAATTTGGATTTCAATTTCGAGTGGGGGGTATAAGAGCAAGTACAAATAGAGGCTATAGCCAGCCTATAAACAATTTTAATGGAGAAACAGATGAGAGAGAAAGAGCAGCGGGCTACAGATCTGTAGCCAGCTGCAGCCACGGACTTTAAGACGCAATGTGTGTATGACAGGTGGACCATATGTTAATAGTATAGTAAGCAACTATGTATGAATTGGCTATTAGATCGGCCTATAAATAAATTGGAGATAGTAGTGGGCTATACTATTGAACTTGCTCT
>CM020178.1:22185544-22208702 GCA_009805545.1 Oryza longistaminata | reverse complement strand
GGCGACCGTCCCCCGCGGCGGTGAGGGGCGGCGATGTCGATGACGAGTTGCAGCGGCCGGTTCGCTTGCGGGCCGGCGGGCGGTCGGCGATTTTTGTTCTTTTTTTTTATTCCGTGCGGGTGGTATAGTATGACCGCACGGGATAATCGGTTATCCCGTGTGGTCCTCCCGCCCGTACGCGAAAATACTGATTTTCGCAGACAGCGGTGTGGAGGCGGGCCAAATGATCGCACGGAAAAATGGATATGCCCGTCCAAGAAAATGAGTTATGTAGTAGTGTAATAATGTGTGTTCTCCTCCTTGGACCGGTCGATTGTACTCGTAAGATCTTACGACATTCTACCTCCGTCTTAAAATAAGTCTATTTTTCACCCATCACACATATATACAAAAACTAAAACTAGAATACTCTTATTTTATCAAATCTCAATGCACTATTTATCACTTTATCTATTTCTAATATAATTATTATTCTCTATTTTCACAAACTCCGATGTATCAATTACTTTAAAAAAAATACTATCTTATCTTGGAACAAATAAAAAAAATTGAAAATGAACTTAATGTGGGATGAAGGAATTGTACATCAAATGATGGAAGAAATATAAGTACTACTACACAGTAAGCAGCCGTGGCCAGAAGTCATTGACCAGATCTTGCATTTACACTTGCACTACACTTTTGACTCCCCAGATAGGATGGCTTGCAAATGAGAAACGTAGCTAGCTACGACGAGGGCGTGGCACAAAAGGGAATTACGTGTACAACAATACAGTACTGTACTGAAGGCCGCCACAACCAACATGCAAAAGAAAATTTTAGGCTCCTAGCCTAGCTAGCAGCTAAAGTAGTTGATGAAGAATTCGTAGCTGCACCCGAGCAACAGTTGAACAACAAATGATATTTTTATGGGAGTTACTTTTCAATCGCTTAGGAAAAATACATAAAAAATTTACTCATAATTCATTATTATTTCTAATAAATCGTATATCATATGACTAACCGAGTAGGCTTGATAGTCGTACTACTAGCTGCTATACTAATCAAACCAAGGAGAAAAAAAATCGTAAATTGATGGATGAATATGATGCAGCGGCTTATGGCTAACCAATTAGTGATGGTATAAAGGTTAACTAGACCACGATACTGGACATATCTATATGTTGCTATATATTGGGACAGATAGAATACTGTTTAGTGCACACGCTTTTTCAGGTTATGTTATTTTTTAAAAAAACTTCTATCTAAAAAATTTTCATCAGAAAAATTTTCGCCCGAAAAACTTGTATAGAAATACATTTATCTAATAATTTTCATATAAACACTTTCATAAGAAATAGTATGCGTTGGATAAGTATATGCACCAAATAGAACCCTACAAAGTTAATTAGCCGAGCCACTCTATGACCCTCTCTACTCTTTGCTTGTCCGTGTGGTAGCGTAGACAACTACCACGTCGCCTTATTTGACACCCAATTAAGGCCCTATTTAGATCTCCTGGTAAATTTTTTCACCATGTTATATTGAATGTTTGGGCACATGCATAAAGTATTAAATATAAACGAAAAAAAAACTAATTATACAGATTGCGTGCAAATTACGAGATGAATCTTTTAAGCTTAATTGCTCCATGATCTGACAATGTGGTGCTAAAGTAAACATTTGCTAATGACATATTAATTAGGCTTAATAAATTCGTCTTGCAGTTTATAGGCGGATTCTATAATTTGTTTTGTTATTAGTCTACGTTTAATACTTCAAATTTATGTTCGTATATCCAATATAACACGCCAAAACTTTACGCTATATCTAAAGACAGCCTAAGCTATGCCTTATCCGGCGCACGATAGAACGGACATGGCGGTGCATGGGAGTGAGCGCGCACAGTGAATGAGAGCGCAGTCAGAAACGCGGCGCGCGGGTAGCGTAGCGCGCAGATAGGGGGGCCATCAATGGGGGCCCCTGATGGGCCATCGATCGCTGGGGATCGATTGAAGAATTCGTAGCTGCACCCGAGCAACAGTTGAACAACAAATGATATTTTTATGGGAGTTACTTTTCAATCGCTTAGGAAAAATACATAAAAATTTTACTCATAATTTATTATTATTTCTAATAAATCGTATATCATATGACTAACCGAGTAGGCTTGAGAGTCGTACTACTAGCTGCTATACTAATCAAACCAAGTAGAAAAAAAATCGTAAATTGATGGATGAATATGATGCAGCGCCTTATGGCTAGTAACCAATTAGTGATGGTATCAAGGTTAACTAGACTACGATACTGGATATACCTATATATTGCTACATATTGGGACGGATGGAATACTATTTAGTGTATGCGCATTTTCAACTTATGTTCTTTTTTTCTAAGAACTTCTATCTGATGAAAAATTTTCGCCCGAAAAACTTGTATAAAAATACATTCATCTAATAATTTTCATATAAACACTTTCATAAGAAATAGTATGCGTTGGATAAGTATATGCAGCTAAAAGAACCCTACAAAGTTAATTAGCCGAGCCACTCTATGACCCTCTCTACTCTTTACTTGTCCGTGTGGTGGCGTAGACAACTACCACGTCGCCTTATTTGACACCCAATTAAGGCCCAGTTTAGATCTCCTGGCAAAATTTTTCACCATGTCACATTAAATGCTTGGGCACATGCATAGAATATTAAATATAAACAAAAAAAATAAATAATTGCACATATTGCGTGTAAATTACGAGACAAATCTTTTAAGCCTAATTGCTCTATGATCTGACAATGTGGTGCTATAGTAAATATTTGCTAATAACATATTAATTATGCTTAATAAATTCGTCTCGCAGTTTACAGGCGGATTCTGTAATTTATTTTATTATTAATCTATGTTTAATACTTCAAATATGTGCTCGTATATCCGATGTGACACGCCGAAACTTTACACGGGATATAAACACAGCCTAAGCTCTGCCTTATCCGGCGCACGATCGAACGGACATGGCGGTGCATGGGAGTGCGCGCGCGCAGTGAATGAGAGCGCGGTCAGAAACGCGGCGCGCGGGTAGCGTAGCGCGCAGATAGGAGGGGCCATCAATGCGCGTAGCTGGAGGTGCATGGTGGTGGGCTTCATGCTCCTGGATAGTGTGGATAGGAACGAGAGCGCAACGGATCGGATCAAAGGCCGGGAAGCTGGCCTGGATGGTTGCATCTGATCCGTCCGTCGCTCCATCGATCGATTCCACATCGTTCCGGCGCGGACGGACGTCAGCCGTCAGAAACCGTATCCGTATCACCGTATACTCCATGTACTTACGTGTCGAGCATACGTATATATACGTATTAATTGGCCGTAAAGCGCGCGGAATGAATTGGTCGATCGATCCGGCCGTATTTTTTTTAAAGTACGACGTGAAGCAACTATAGTAGTACTCCATCGTTTTTTTTAAAGTACGACGTCGCTGAATTTTTAGCTATTTTTGCCTATTCGTTTTATCAAAAAATATGATTATTATTTATTTTATTTTGTCTTGATTTATTATAAAATGGGTTTTAAGTATGATTTAAATATTTTTATATTTGTAAAAAAAATAAGATAAATGAATATACGTTGATAAAAAAATTAACAACGTCGTACGATAAAAAACGACGGAGGTAGTACCTAACTAAGCTTCCAGCAAATTAAACATGCATGGATTGATGGCGGTAATCTGGAGGCAGTACGTGCCCACCGGTTTTGTTTCTCTAGCTAGTTCGGAAAGTTAATATTCCTCTCCATTCGGACAAACAATAACTCCAACATTGGAGCTACTAGGATATCTTAATTAGCATGTACTACTATCTTCGTTCATACACAATGCCATTAACTTTTCAATAAGATAAATAATCAAAAATATATGTACAAAAGTTAACGAAGTCATCTATTAAAAAAACAGAGGAAGTATTTGGTTTTAGGATGAAGCGTAGTGGGTTATGTCAACGTTTAATATTGTGACTAGGGTATTTGGATGGTATGGGGATCGTCGGTACCAGGGTATATGCGAGATTGAGGTAAAAGAGATGGAGGCAGAGATTTTTATATAAGTTTGGGCCCCTTATCTGACAGGTAATAGCCATACATCTTGTTGGCTGAAACCGGTGTTGCTCTTTATTCATCTGGATCACACAAGTACAATATCTGGGATAACCTATCTAGTTGTTGTCGACTTGGTAGCTAGATAACCAACTCGCAGTCGACGACAGGGCAGTCTTCCTCCTCGAATATGAACCCGTCGAGATCAAATATGGCGCTAGATCCTTCTTACCGGTCTCCGTAGACACCGGATGGGGTATGTCTAGACTAATCTCTAATGTCGATATTTGGCGGCGTATTAGCTTGTGTGTATGCTGTGTCTTGTGGCTTCGTAGATTATGGTGGGTGTATCCCCTCTCGTCCTAGGAGGGCTTGTATTTATATACCTATAGGTGTCCCCTTATCCAAGTAGAACTAGAGAGATAAATATAGATACGATCTGAGTAGTCCATGTAGTTTCCATACAGAACTCTATTCGTCTTTCCTTATCCGGAACTCCTTCTATATACGAGGTTTGTTTTCGTATAAGACATGGTATGTGGTGGTGGGCCCTGCCGAGTTTAGTCGATTAGTATTGAGTACGTGGTATCCATAACCCTGACAGGTTAGATTCATCCTTTTTTTTTAAATAAAATGATTTTATCGATCCGTTTGACATAATGGATAAAGATTATCCTATTGTTTAAAGAATAAATGTTATATCAGCGAGAGAGAAATGTGTTGAATTGGTCCGCTTACTTTTTAAGGACAAGGCCAACCCAGATCTTAGAGAAATTTTCATTTCAGTAATCATCCTATCCAACCCATTCATAACCAAACACCCTGAAAAGTAGATTCGATCCAACCCGATCTATTCCATCCCTTGAAGCAAAAGCATGCCAAAATATATTATATAAGAGCGAGTATAATAAAATGATGAATGAGTTATATGCGTTACCCCCATCACATTTTTGCTTAATTAGTTGGAGAAGATAGGAAGGAGAGATAAAAGAAGCACACAACAAATTTGTAGCCATACAGATTCTAATTAATAAACTTTAGGAGAGAAAGATGTGAGCCATTAGCTAGACATGCTTAAAGTTTTTTGATGTTATATGTAGTGGTATTTTTATTTAACTAAGTACTTAAATAAATTTTGTCAATTGAAATTGAGATAAAGAATCCACATATATAAATGGAGGTAGTACTAGTTACGAGTAGTTTCTGCTGCTAACCGTATCAAATAGTACTACTTCAAAGCAGTACCCCGTTATCTGGCGCAGGTCTTTTTAGTTGTTACCAGATTATAAACACGCGCCTGTGGATTATTCACACGCCGCGCCGATGTTTTGTCCCCGATCGCTATATATATATATATCCAGCATGTCGGAGACTCAAGCGCGCGGTCAAGTCGAGGCAGTGTACGTTCCAGGTTCAACGGACCTAAATGTCATGCGACTTTTGTTATCCAAATCCGTAATGTGCTTTGCGCATGCAGTGCTTCACCGGTCACTCGCCGTACGTCGCAAAACGGACGAAAACCGTTCAAATTTGAACAACCGCGCCACGCACGTACGGTGCGTCGGCGCCGCCTGATGATAGGATCGATTGATCGATGTATGATGTCGTTTCCACGTCAGACAAAAAAGAAAACACCATATCTATAGATATATACTGTAGTACTCCTGTAGGAGTACTCCTATATCATACGTTTCTGATTTATATATTTTGCCCTATCGGAAAATACTATACTAGCGGCTGTATATATAGTGTTTTCAGGAGCATAGGGTGTAATATAGACCACCACCGATTTACGTGTGGGTGAGTCTCTCCGATCCTACAGCAATATTATGTGTGACGTGTATCATTAACATATGGATTTGTTAGATATGGGACTTGTATATCAGTCACTAAAGGTTAGAGAACATTACTGCAGAGGCATTACTAGAAAACAGTTTACAAATGGCCAAAACAGGTTTTTCCACGCAGCCATTCACCCTCATGTACTCCAAGGCTTGCGAAAATACACAAATTTTACAAGCAGCCATCGGCTCCACCTACGAAAATCATTTTTTCCAGATGACTTTTCATTCTTCATATGCTCTACGGCCACCTACCTGCGAAAACATTTTTGGCCCAAAAAAAATAATAACCCTCCGCCACCACCCTCTACCCACCGCCGCCCTCCCCCTCTGGCCGGACCTGAGAGGGAGAGTGAGGGGAGGGGAGGACCACACCACCGCCTTCACCACCTATGGCCAACGCTGCCGTCCTCCCCCTCCGGTCGGACCTGGCATGGAGAGGGAGAGGAGGGGAGATCTGCAAGGAAGAGAAGGAAAGCTGCGCCGCCGCCGGGCGCCACCACCATTGTCGCCCTTCCCCCTCCAGTCGAATTTGGGAGGGTGGGAGGGAGGGAGAGGAAGGGATGGAGAGGAAGGGACCACACCACCGTCTTCGCCGCCACCGTCGGTCCCCTTCTCTGGCAGGATCTGGGAGGGGGGCGTTGCCTCCGCCGTCGCGTATGGTGGCCGCCGCCATCGTTGCTTCCTGCTTCCGGCCATATCTAGGAGGGAGGGGAGGTGAGCGTCACCTCCGTTGTCGCTTGCGGTGGCCGCCACTACCACCGCTCCCATTCTCTGGCCGGATCTAGGAGGGAGGGAGGGATGAGAGGGGAGCGTCGCCTTCGTCACCGCCGGCCACCCCTCCCCCTCCAGCCGGATCTGGGAGGGAGGGAGGTGAGTGGAGGGCCGTGCCGCCTCCGCTTGTTGCTATGGCCACCGCCGTCGCTCTTCCCTCCTTCGGCCGAATGGTGGAGGGTGAAATTATGATAAGGGAGTGAAGGGAAGAAGAGGTGGGTGGAGGGTGAGGTGAGAGTGAGATAAAGGGAAGGGAGGGTGAGGTGAGGGAGTCAATAGAAGGAGACGGACTTAGCCGATGGAAGTTGGCTGTAGGCGGATTTTATGAGGCCTAACCTTTTAGCAGGCCTTTACGTCCACTATTACAGAAACCTTAATTGGTGCCGGTTGGGAACACCACAAAAGTGCCAGATTTCCCAACCAACACCTAGAAGGCGACACTGATGTGGAGGGGAAATAGGTGTCGGTTCCGTAGCTGGTTTAGAACCGACACCTTTGAGATTCCACGAATCAAAACAAAGTCGGCTCGATTTGAGCCGATGTATCGAGCAACTCCCCTTCACCCCGACCAATCCAAGGACACAAGAACATTCAAGAACACTAAGAACACTAAGAATGGGCCGATGTCGAGGAGGGTGCTACCGCCACAACCGGTGGGTCGATAGCCTGCTGCCGCACACCGCTGTTGCCGCCTCCCTTCCCACTGGATTTGGCTGAGGGGAGGGTGTCGTCCCTGCTGCCGCCTCCCCTCCCGCCGCCGCCCGCCATTGCCGCCGCCTCCCTCCCGCACGTTGTAGCCTCCGCCTCCCCTCCTGCTGGATTTGGCGGAGGGAGGGAGGGAGAGGAGTGGAGGGAAGGAGAAAGGAGGAGAGGATAAAGACGGAAGAGAGAGAGAGAGATGATGAGGGAAAGATAAGCATGGGAGATCACCTGTTCGGCTCAACTCGATTTTAGGGGTGCCGTTTTTTTTAAAAAAAAACTGACACCTATAATATATAGGGGTGTTGTTTTTAATTTACCGACACCAATAATATATCAACGGTTCAATTTTTTTTTTTAAAAATGGTATCTACAGTATAGGTGTCGGTTTTTTATTAGAACCGACACCTATAATTACTTAAAGGTATCAGTTTTTTTTGTGTTTTTAGCCCGTGGAGGTGGGAAAAGTCTATAAGTGCTAGTTTTAGCACTTCCGACACCTATAGTGCCGACCTCTACGTGCCCTTTTTTAGTAGTGGGCTCATCCATGGAAATCAATTTTCACAGGCAAGGTGTTACGATGTCCGCATGCAAAAATAACCCTTATTTTTGTATGCAGACCTCTTAAGACCACACCTGTGAAAATTTTTGCATGTGGGACTAGATTTATGGTATCTTTAGCTATTTTTTTCGCAAATGGTGATTTGCTAGTCCGCCTGGAAAAATAAAATCGTGATGTTGGGAAAAATTGTTTTTCTTAGTAGTGAGGATCTGTTTTCGCCAGTTTGCATACGCATGGCCGGCTCTTGCTGGAGTTTGGAAAAGCCAAATTTTGGTCTCTCAAAGTGGCGCAACGCTATTGAAAACCACACAGATTGATTCCGTGGTAAAATATGGATGGTTTTGAGAATTGAGGACCGAAAATAAATGATTTTATAGGTGAGGATCAAAAGTGCACTTTTCTATATTTTTATTAAAAGCAAACATATTTTTCAATAGGTATTTGTAATGTAAATTTTATATTTACATGATAAATTTGATATGTTTATATCATTATTTTTAAATCTCACAATGTTATGCTTCATTTCAGGCACTTGCTATATAGAAAAAGTATGATAAAAAACTTTATTATCTATACTCCTTGAAAATTCCTTTGTTGTGGTAGCAGTGAATTTGCCACTACCTACCCCATAATTGCTTTTGCGATCTTTTTACAAATTAGCCCTTGATATTTTATGATATTATGGAATTGTCTGGCATTTGTTTTGAACAATTGAATACTATATATTTAAGTAAGCAAAAAAGTGATACTAACATATTTTGTCTATGTCGGAGTACGAAACTCCTCTTGCAGGTAAGCTAGGTACTCCCCCTTTGTGAGTTTGGCCGGTGTGCAAGTTTTGAGCTCGGATACTAATTGCGTACGAGAATAAACACAAGCAAGTATACAGGTTTGGGTGATATAGATGCATAATACCCTATTCCTCTATGGTAGACTATGAGTGATGAAGCGGATTACAAAAAGAGATGCGAAAAGTTCTAAGTGAGAAGGAGAAAATCCTTCCTTACTCAGTATCTGGCTAGCCTAGTTCTAAGTGGACTATGAGATCTCGTCGATCCATCTCGACAAGGATCTCGCCGGTAACGCCGGATTCATCTGTTCTCTGTGTTATCTATGTGTACCCGCTTTAGCACCTTGAAGATGTAGATCTTATAGGTCTCCATACTTTTCTTGACACCTTAAAGATGTAGATATTTTAGGTTTCGATATTTTTGTTGACACCTTGAAGATTTAGATCTTTGTAGGTTCTGGTAGGGCTCACAATGCACTGAGCATCCAAGGGAACGGGACACCCATTCCCACATCTCCGATAGTCTATGGCATATTATAATGTATTTTCTTTTACCCAAAGCAAAGCATGGGGCATTGTGCTAGTCTCAAAAGAAGATAGTAGAATAAAATTAATAACCCATCCGTCTCAAAATATAACATCTTTTCAACATCGATGTTATTCCTTCAATGCATCTTACCTACGTACCTATCCACCAATACTAATTTTTTGTTTAAAGGCATTTTGGTCTTTTTCACTCCATCTCAATTTGCGTTCCAATGGCTAAATATGGAATTAATTTGGTACGGGAGTAGTACTATTATAACATCATATTACAAAAAGTTTGACAGAGTGCACTCTCAAGCCCGTCGGCACTAGATCCGCCACTCTTGAACCAGCCCATGTTGGATTCGCTTTTCCCGAGCTGTCGTTCTTGATGAGGGGGGCATCGAGCCACAACAGTAGTTGTGGCCCAATGCCATGGCCCATGGCTCCGGTTCTGCCTCGGCTGCCGCCATCTTCTCCCTTTGCCAACATTGTCTCTGCACCCTCCCTATGTTGCTGTCGTTGAGACCCACTTGCACTGGATCAGGAGCGGCATGCCAACACTGTCGCTATCCCTAGGGCTTCCCTTCCTCCTTCGCAGCCGCCCTATAGGCTTCCCCTCCTCCTCTTCCACCTCCCTAGGGCTTCCCTTCCTTCGTCGTTGTTGGATGTGACATGAGGAGATGAGAGAAAGGATCTAGGACGAAGGGTGAGTTGAGTAAGGATACAATGAGATCGTGAGGGAGAGAGAGGAAATGGTGATGTGGGTGGGGGAAGCGATGCTATCTAGCAAGGTGGAGGGGGGCACCCCGAGCTCATCATGGGCGAATCCAGTTGCCCCCAATTTATCACTCCACATCTGGTGTCCCGACCTTTGTTGGAGTGGCGGTGTCGGGGACTGCAAGTGGGAGGTATGGTCATGGGAGTGAGCGCAACACTGCGAGTTTGTCGGGGACTACAAGTGGGAGGGAGTGAGCACAACACTGCGAGCTTGGAAGGAGCAACGGTCAAGGTGTAGTGCAGATGCGAAGAGAGAGAAAGGATAAGGGAGAGGAAAAAGAGACGTAGTCTGGTGGATCGATTTTCACATGCGAACATCTTAAGAATCCGCCTATAAAAAAGGTGGTTATCACATATGGTCCTATTAATTAGTTGGAACGCTTGTAAAAACTGATGTTTTCATGTGATTGTTTGTAAGTACACGGACCTCACACTACTATTGCAAGCAATACTTTTATAGCCTGCATGTAGAAAGGCTGTAAAAACAAGACCTGGATGTCTAGAAAACTATTTTAATACTACCTCCGTCCCAAATTAGTGGTCGCTTTGACTTTTTACTTGCAACGTTTGACAATTCGTCTTATTAAAAAATTAATGCAAATATAAAAAAAATAAATCATACTTAAAGTACTTTTAATAATAAAACAAGTCACAAAGAAAATAAATAATAATTCTATAATTTTTTAATAAGACGAATGATAAAACGTTAAAAAAAACTGAAAGCGACAACTATTTTAGGACAGCAGGAGTTGTAGCAGGGGTGTAAGTGGCCAATCCGCGAAACCCACTTATAGATTAAAATAAGCCGCGAACCCACTTATTATAAGTTCGTGGCTGAGTCACTTGCCGCCCTAAGTAGTAGTAGTCTCATCTTCGATATTCAAATATTCAACCAAATTAATAACTACCGGAGGAAATAAATACATCCATATATACACGACACATCGAGATCTTCTGGAAAAAATTACAAAGCATCCGCGCATGCAGCTGGTCGGTCGATCGGACAGACAGGAAGGAAGGCAGGCCGGCCGCGAGGATCAATCGTACAACATCAGTGCGCTCGGATTGCCAGTATAGCGCGTGCGGTGGGATACAGGAGCACGATATATCCGTGGCCGGACGTGTGTCTCCCCTTGCTTTGGCGGCTCCACGCGTGGCCGCGCCGGCCGCGGTCCATCCAGTTTCTTTTAATTTGCGCGTCGATCAGCGCCTGCAGCCTGCAGGTGGTGGTGCCGTCCCGTCCCACATCATATCATCAACCGATCGAGAGCCCGAGCCGAGCATATCCATCGATCGCACCTAACGTACGCGACGTTTTTGCGGCCATGGCTCGGCCGACATCGAGACATGCGTATGGCGACCATGTGTGCGATCGAACTGCGTACTATACGTTGCGCTCTCGTGCACCATGTTCGCAACTTCTTTTCCTCCGTCGTGACGTCCACCATGCATGATAATATGATATCACGCGAGAATGCTCGTGGGACAATTAACAGTACAGAGGATGTTTAGTACCCACAGTTTGATTTACTGTTACTCTCTCTCTCTGTGTTACATATCACAAGTCTTTTTGACTTTTTCTTAGTCAATTTTTTTTTCAAATTTAATTAAGTTCATGAAATTAATTTCATTCAAACTAACATTTGATATATCTTGGTAATATGTATGTTTGTTGTCGAAAATATTGCTTATTTTTTTATAAATTTAATCAAACTTATAGAAGTTTGAATAGAAAAAAAAGTTAAAATGGCTTATAATATAAAATGGATGAAATATAATTATGGCTCATCACATTTTTTCATTAACATGTCCCGTATATATTATTTAGACTCAACTTTCTTGGTAACTTTATACCTAACTATTTATTCGCTACCTTTTATAACTGTCATAATTTGTCTACTCTCTTAATTGTGATAAAGCATGGCTAGCAATCAAACACCTCTAAGAGCACCCACAATGGTAAAGTAAGGTACTATCTATAAAACATGTACATCTCAGCAATAGACTAGATTAATAGTAAACCACTTCAATGGTATGTCTACATGGGTATCTATAGCTCTCTAATCCATTGCCTCGTTTTTCTCTATACACTATCTCCAGGTTAGTAGATAGCTTTGCTCTCTCTCTTCATTTAATCTCTTCCAAGTAGAAAAATATGCTGACATAGATCTCTTATAGAGAGCCTATAGATAACCATTGTGGGTGCCCTAAGTGACACGACCGACCAACCTAAGTAAACATACTTGTTAACTACTTGCACGTGTGTTGTCCTCCAAAATTAGGCCACGCACCTAAGCTAGCTACGATTTAATTTTAGATAAAGAGTCACCTATAGCTAATACGAATGCATGCATATCCGTGTGTGCATATATAGATGATCTCTTGAGCATATGTTTCGCGTGCAACATAAGCTTTAGCTGCGGTCAATCGAGCGAGTTCATTCGATCGATCTGCATGCGTGAGACGAGGAATAATTAAATTAAACTTGTCTATGTGTACATTGACAGAAATTACTTCTAAACGATTGATCTATAGGGAATTCTTTTAAGTGATGCAAGATATTATTTAATACCTGCATCTAAAATATACAATCTATAGGTTATAGATGTCCAGTTGGTAGCATAGTGAGGATATGGGGATATGAATTCAACACTGAATACGGAAAAAAAAGAGAAAAGAATTCAACACTGAAGTCCGTGTTTGCCTCCTAGGCACGCTGACAACCTTCTTTACATTCAAAGAAATTAATTGATATGATGTGGAAAATTGTGAAAACTAATTATATACAATATTACTCCTACAATGTTTCAAGCCTATATTTATTTAAAACCACATTCCTTGAAGAATAACCTGAAAAACTAGACATTAAACCATGGCGATCCACAAGTACTAAGAATTTAAACAAATAATATTAACTCTGTACTTATCAATGGAGGATTTATAATTATTGAATCATAAAAATATTGTAGTTGACAACTTGGTATTTTGAATTTTGAAATGACTAAATCCTAAAGAAAAACTAATTTTGATACTCAAACAAAAGTACAGCTCAATATTAAACCATTAATTATTAAATTTGATTTTATGGCTTATTAAATTAAGAAAAAAATTATAATTAAAGCTTAAAACAAGTAAAACATGAAATTTATTGATTATTAATTTTATAATTACAAAATCATATGAAACTATAAGAATTTACTCAAACTATAATTAAGATTTCGGACCGCATACAACTACGCAGTCCATTAAATTATAATATTAATTAAGACTTCAGGCCAAGCACAACTCAATACTACTCCAGTACTCCCTCCATTTTTAATAGATGACGTTGTTGATTTTTAAACACATGTTTGATTATTCGTCTTATTAAAAAAATTATACAAATGTATAAGATATAAATCATGCTTAAAGAACTTTAAGTGATTAAACAACTAACAACCAAATAAATTATAATTACGTAAATTTTTTGAATAAGATGAATGGTCAAATGTATGACAAAAAGTTAATGTCGTCATCTATTAAAATACGGAGGTAGTATTAACTAATTTTAAACTTTGAAATTATTAAATCATGAAAACACTATGATTGTATGATGGAGAGGCTAAACCATGGTTTATAAAAAAAATCGATGATTATCACTCAGTTACCGCAATAACCACCATCCCCAGTTAGTCCGATTCGTATTTAGAAACGGCTTGATATATACATAGGCTAAGATTAACCGCTTGATAGTCTACGGTGGAGAATTTTATCCATAGTTTCGACAGATATATATGCGAGTATGATTTTATTTTCTCGAATCATGAGAACTTCGATCTAGCTTTTCTGATTAATGTAAAATTTTCTAGCTTGTCAGGATCAATATGAGGACTTGTAGTAGGAGAGACTCCAATTAGTACAAAAGAAATATTTGCTTGAACATAGTACTTGCATTAATATAAATTATTTCTATCTTTTGTCTCTAACTAATTCATGTTTATCCTGAAACGTAGTTACAGTAACATTTCTATAGTTCTTTCACAACTATTTGCATATTACGTTTGAGGAGTAAAATAGTTCTACGTAAGCATAAGCCTAGCTAACGTAAATATGATGCATATGCTAAAGCGACGGGAAGTGGCGCATGTGCGTCGAGCATACACACACAGCTATGCTTAGACTAGTATGCACTTTCATGGAGCTAGATAGCAGCTCTGCCTGCCGAAAGCTTAGGTCGATCCGTAAAAGGGAGTAGACACATACATATTTATCAGTGGCTCACATGCATCGATCGATCGAGAATTCGAGATCGTCAAGAGATCAGAGAGGAATATGGATCCGGCTGTGCAGGCTCTTCGTCAATCATGGGCAAACTCGTTCCCATTTTTGATCAAAATTCAGAATGAATGCAGCAGATAGATGATAGATGGGACGATGGTCACAGTCTGGCCGGTACGTCGTGATTGATGAATAGTAAGATGCATCGAATCGATTTTGGAAGATGTTATGTATCTGTTTGGATGGAAAGATGGTTGTTAGGTTTGCCTGTTTCACCGATTGGCAGGGATTTGTCTAGAGCTTGCTGGCTGGCTGGGAATTCAAGCACATATCACACGCTATTTGCAAGCTGCGGCCGCGTGCGATATATGCTGCTACCTTGTGTATGGGCAGAAGATACATTATTTTGTAATTTTACCAAAGTTGCACCTAGCTATGGACTGAACATTCGTGCTTAGTATATTTTTTTACTCACTCTGTCACAATATAAACCAACTTTTATATATACATGTATCAAGATTTACATACATCGAGATTCGGGAATATGCTTCTTTTTATATACTATATACAATGTTTGTTTATTAATTAGGAAGTTGTGAAGAAGTTAATGTTTTTCAACAGTTCTTTTCACCTTTAATTTAGGGAGTAGTAACATAGTAATAAGATGGAAAAGTAACAAATACCGTTAATTATATTTAGTGCCTCCATAAATTATGTTTTGTTTCAACTACTCCCTCCGTTTTTAATAGATAACGTTGTTGTTTTTTAAACACATGTTTGATTATTCGTCTTATTAAAAAATTTATACAAATGTATAAGATATAAATCATGCATAAACAACTTTAAATAATTAAACAACTAACAACAAAACAAATTATAATTACGTAAATTTTTTGAATAAGAAACGTATGACAAAAAGTCAATGACGTCATCTATTAAAATACGGAGGTAGTATTAACTAATTTTAAACTTTGAAATTATTAAATCATGAAAATACTATGATTGTATGATGGAGAGGCTAAACCATGGTTTATAAAAAAATCGATGATTATCACTCAGTTACCGCAATAACCACCATCTGATCCAGTTAGTCCGATCCGTATTTAGAAACGGCTTGATATATACATAGGCTAAGATTAACCGCTTGATAGTCTACGGTGGAGAATTTTATCCATAGTTTTGACAGATATGCGACTATGATTTTATTTTATCGAATCATGAGAACTTCTAGCTTTTCTGATTAATGTAAAATTTTCTAGCTTGTCAGGATTAATATGAGGACTTGTAGTAGGAGAGACTCCAATTAGTACAAAAGAAATATTTGCTTGAACATAGTACTTTCACTAATATAAATTATTTCTATCTTTTGTTTTCTAACTAATTCATGTTTATCCTGAAACGTACTTACAGTAACATTTTTATAGTTCTTCACAACTATTTGCATATTACGTTTGAGGAGTAAAATAGTTCTACGCAAGCATAAGCCTAGCTAACGTAAATATGATGCATATGCTAAAGCGACGGGAAGTGGCGCATGTGCGTCGAGCATACACATGTACACAGCTATGCTTAGACTAGTATGCACTTTCATGGAGCTAGATAGCAGCTCTGCCTGCCGAAAGCTTAGGTCGATCCGTAAAAGGGAGTAGACACATACATATTTATCAGTGGCTCACATGCATCGATCGATCGAGAATTCGAGATCGTCAAGAGATCAGAGAGGAATATGGATCCGGCTGTGCAGGCTCTTCGTCAATCATGGGCAAACTCGTTCCCATTTTTGATCAAAATTCAGAATGAATGCAGCAGATAGATGATAGATGGGACGATGGTCACAGTCTGGCCGGTACGTCGTGATTGATGAATAGTAAGATGCATCGAATCGATTTTGGAAGATGTTATGTATCTGTTTGGATGGAAAGATGGTTGTTAGGTTTGCCTGTTTCACCGATTGGCAGGGATTTGTCTAGAGCTTGCTGGCTGGCTGGGAATTCAAGCACATATCACACGCTATTTGCAAGCTGCGGCCGCGTGCGATATATGCTGCTACCTTGTGTATGGGCAGAAGATACATTATTTTGTAATTTTACCAAAGTTGCACCTAGCTATGGACTGAACATTCGTGCTTAGTATATTTTTTTACTCACTCTGTCACAATATAAACCAACTTTTATATATACATGTATCAAGATTTACATACATCGAGATTCGGGAATATGCTTCTTTTTATATACTATATACAATGTTTGTTTATTAATTAGGAAGTTGTGAAGAAGTTAATGTTTTTCAACAGTTCTTTTCACCTTTAATTTAGGGAGTAGTAACATAGTAATAAGATGGAAAAGTAACAAATACCGTTAATTATATTTAGTGCCTCCATAAATTATGTTTTGTTTCAACTCTTGTACTCCCTCTGTCTTCTAATATAAGGGATTTTGGCATTTTGCTTGTACTGTTTAACCATTCGTCTTATTTAAAAAAGTAGAATTATTATTTATTTTACTTGTGACTTACTTTATTATCTAAAGTAATTTAAGCACAACTTTTCGTTTTTTATATTTACATAAATTTTTTTAATAAGACGAGTGATCAAACAGTACAAACAAATGTCAAAACCTCTTATATTAGGGGACGGAGGGAGTACAAGACTCCAAATTATCAAAACCCATGCTTAGTTTGGCAGACTCACATGCATGTTTAGTTACAATGAGACGTCGTGTACGTACTGTTTACTTTCTGAAAGACTAAACTGTATGCGATCGACAGGCAGTTAGCCAATAGCTAGCTCTACACACATCCTTATTTCTGAAAAATCTTACTATTTACAATACTCTGTTACACAAGCATACCCTCCAATCATTTTAGACATAAGTCATATTTTAGCTTATATATGCGCGCGAAGGACTAATTAAGAAAGCAGACAAAATAAATAATTTTATGCACTTCATTTTTACCATATAACGAAAAGATGTATCACTTTAATCAAAAGAATAAAGGTATTTGTCTATTTATATTGTAGGGACGATGGAGGGGAAAAACTAACTTTTAGGAATGCTAAAAAGTAAAATGGCTCATTATCACCTAAGCACATGGTTTCCATATTTTATAACGTTCGCTATATCTGTTTCTGTAAACCAGATTTGCATTCAGTCAAATTTTCACCTTCCATTTTAATATATAATTGTAGTAAAGCGTATAACCTTTAGACACATATCTTGCTCTAATATATATGCTGAAAGAAAATGTTGATCGTTCGTACATATATCCATGTGCCTAAATGCCTAAAGGTCAATCTATCGATCGAATATGTGTGCATCGCAACAAAACCTTATTTCCGAAGGAAATGAAAAGAAGGCCACAGGTGTACGATAGGCCTGCATGTATATATATGTGCCCATGGACCCTAACACCTCTTCCAACCAAGATTCCATCCAACCTACTACTGAACCTACATGTGTCACTCTAGGAAGCCCCCTGTCTGCTGCATTTTAGGGCTTTTGTTCTTGTGGTACCATCCGGGCCAGCTAGCTCGCTCCTTTACAATGCACAAACTAGTATTGTACATGTTTTAAAATATAAGTATTTCTAGATTATTTAGCAAATACTATGGTCAAGAAAAAAATATATTCTCTTTCAGTCGTCTTAGGGATCAAATTTTGAAGTTTGAATAGTTCACTACTGGAGAAATGATCTTTGGAGGGTCGAGCGATTTCCACAATAGTCCCGGTTCTAATAAAAACCGGGACTAAAGATTGTTTTCAGTCCCGGTTAAAACAAAATGATCTTTAGTCCCGGTTGGTATCCCCTGTCAGAAACCTGCCAGGGGGCCGAGGATCTTTAGTCCCGGTTGATACTACCAACCGGGAGTAAAGATTACCACTTTAGCTCCGGTTGGTAATACTAACCGGGAGTAAAGATCATTTAGATCTTTAGTTCCGGTTGATACTACCAACCGGGAGTAAAGATTTATCTTTAGTCCCGGTTGGAGTTACCAACTGGGAGTAAATATTTCTCTCCCATCTCTAATCGGTTAAGTCCTAGATAAAATCAGTTAAGTCCCCTCGATCTCTACTCCCCTCAGATCCGATCTCTTCAATGCCATTAGAGGAGTAGCGGGTCGACGCAGATTGAGGCAACGGTGCTATTTCCAGCCACAAGCTTGTCAAATCTAGCTAAACGCAAGGTAGCGACAAACACTGTTGCTTCTTCTCGGGCACTGTCCTATCTCCCTCTAGGGCCCATACAGGGGCAACAACCTCCCCCCAACATGTGTCACCACAATGGCCTCGCCCCGAGTAGCTTCATGTCTATCAAGGCGCTCGAGCAGCTTTGTAGAGGACACAAGGAGCCCAATAAGGCAACAAGTTCAGCTGAGTTTAGGCAATTCACAGTGCACCTACGTGGCGTGCGGCTCTAGCCGTCACGTACGACACCTGCTTCCGTGGAAGAAAAAATTGCTTGGGGACCATATCTTCACTTGGAAGCTCAGGTCTTACTTGAGCCACGAGTTTTTCAGCAGAAAAGGTAGGGAGTCATCCTGCAGCAGTCCCACTCGAGCTCAAAAGCCCTTTTCTCTCTTCACCCAAGCTCAGCAGCAACAAGCCAATGATGGAGTCATGGCGGGAGGGGGGAGGGGCACAACAGGACAGAGGGTGCCGACGAAGGCAACAACGATGCTTGCTAGTGCACTATGCTCGATCTGCACTCGCCGATGAGGGAGGAGAAGGGAACCCGATCCACCGCCGCTGCCCCGTGCCTGGCTTGATCCAGCGACTCCATCAAGCTCCATTTCCACCGCCTCTAGTACTCAATGCCTGAGACGGAAGAGGCCAAATCCGGCCATGGCATTGGGTGGCGGTGTTGGATCTAAGTGACGGGGAGAGGAGAGAGGCCACCGCCGGCGGAGTTCGTCGCCAAGGTGGGGGAGTAGGGAGGCGGTGGCCGCCGCGTTCTTGTTCTCGTCGCCGGGGTACGGGAGGTGTTGGCGTCGGCGGAGCTCGTCGCCAGGAGTAGAGAGGTCGTCATTAGCAAAGTTTTTCACCGAGGTAGGGGAATAGGGAGGCGGCGGCCACCGTGATCTTGTTCTTGTCGCCAGGATGCGGGAGGTGTTGGCAGCTACTGAGCTCATCGCCAGGAGTGGAGATGCCGCCAGCGGCAAAGTTCGTCGTTGAGGTAGGGTGGCTGGGGTGAGGACGGGGGCGGCGGAGTTTGTCACCGATGAACTCGCCGAGGTGGTGTGAGTGAGGAAAGGGGAAAGGGTTGTGGGGGTGGACCCGGTGGTGGTGGGACTTATATTCTTTTCTCGATTTTAGGGGGGTTATCGTAAACTTTAGACTTCTTTGTAAATTGAGAAAACTATGAGGGTTGAAATTAAAAGTGTTAGGGGCTAAAACAAAAAAATTGAAATCACTCATGAGGCTATTCGCAGTGTCAGAGAACCAAAATTTAGACCGTGTCTTTAGTATATGTGGCATTTTTAGGTTCCTCGAACGAGTAGCTCGCATTGCTACTGTCCTTAGAGCTGCTGCACGGCGTAGCGAGCCACAGTCACTAGCCAGATCGGTGCACTGTGAACGCCCTAAGCAGCCGTTCCACGGACCATGTTGATGAACATGAAATTCCATCAGATATGGAGTACCCTCTCTGCGCTGAATCCAGCTTCGGTCGAACCGAGGAGAGCCAGCTGCTGGGAACTGAAAGCACACCAGAGTGACCCCCCAAAACCCCAAACCCCAACTGGTGAGCTCGTGACACACACACACACACACAGACAGACACACTGGCATCCATCCATGCACGGCCCCTCGGCGAGCGACAGGCCAGGAGCAGCATTTGACATGATGTGGTGTGGTACAAACTCCACCAAAAAAAGCTTTTCTCCTCATTTACCCCCAGGGCAGGCAGGCGCCACCTTCTTTTGGGCGAACAGGAGCGAGCAGAGCAGCAGCCACAACGCCAATGGCTATTGCCTCTCCTCTCTCTCTCTCTCTTCTCTTCTGCACGCTGCTGTCGCTGCAGTCCCTGCAATCTCTCAGCCTTTTGGGGGTTGGGGTTGGGGAGGCTCAGCTCGCAGGTCTCTCACATGCCCAAAAATCCAAGTGCTCTCTCTCTCTTTGAATGCCGCACTCGGTTTTACTGCTGCTGCTACTCATGAATCTTTGCAAGCACCGATCGAGTGAGTAATCCAATTTTACATTCTAGGTAGGGGGGTGTTGTAACTTTGTGACTCCGTGTGAGCAATGGACATTGAACCATGTATAGGGGGGAGAGAGAGTTATATAAGGTGAAACAACGCCCGATTTAAACGATTGAAACATCTTCGATCTACTTAATGAAACAATTCCGATATACTTGGTGGAATAACGTGCAACATTTAAAAATAATTCAATAATAAGCTATTTTTTTCATCGGAATATATCCATGTGTGGTCTTGTTTGAAAGATTTAATTGCAACGAATTTAATGGTGCAATCAAATCATGATTTGGATAAATAATTTAAGAGAAAAAATAGTTTTGCATGCATGCATGCATGCATGCTGACGTCAGCTGATGTGGGCGCCCGATTTTTCCCACCCTAGATCGGGCGCCCGACGCGTAGTGCCCTCCAATATTTTGAGCATCTAAATTTACACAAATTTGACAATTTGGTATCAACATACAACTAGCAACCAAACATGCATGTACATCATTTCCAAACTGATAACAATACTACAATTTCTTTTTCTGAGATGAATAAGAAAACAAAACCATTTTACTCATGCAAACTATTACACCTGAGTACTTAACCACCTAAATAATTTTTTGACGTATTTTACAACCCGAACTATTGAAGTTGTATGTTGTACTAAAATTTGGTATGATTAATGACACATGCATTATAACTTACTTACCTATCAATATCTTTTTAGATTTTTTTAATCGCCGATATGGGTTGGAAAAACTAAAACTGATTAAACATTGAGGTTTTAAAATTTCATAACTCGCCTGGAAACCACGAGACAAATCTTTTAAGCCTAATTAAGCCGTCATTAGCACATGTGGGTTACTGTAGCACTTATAGCTAATCATGGATTAATTAGGCTCAAAATATTTGTCTCGCGATTTACATGCAAACTATGCAATTAATTTTTCTTTTTATCTATATTTAATACTCCATACATGTATCCAAAAATTCGATGCGATGTTTTTGCGAGAAGTTTTTGGGAAACTGAACAGGGCCTTTGGGACAAATTCTAATGGCTAGAAGTTGTTATATTTTGAGACGGAGGGAGTATAATTTATGGGTAAATGAGAAAAGATAATTTAAAATGTTAATATTCTGGCGAAATAGTTAGAGACCGACGGATGAATAATAATGCGATTTCTACGAGTAGTCAAGTACTTATTCCAAGTCCATATCACATCGAATGTTAGAGTATTAAATATAGACTAATTACAAAAACTCATTCCATAACCTTGGACTAATTCGCGAGACGAATTTTTTGAGTCTAATTACACTATGGTTTGACAATGTGATGCTACAGTAAACTTTTGATAATTATGGATTAATTAGGCTTTAAACATTCATCTCATGGATTAGCTCTCGTTTATGAAATTAGTTTTTTATTAGTCTATATTTAATACTCTAAATTAGGATGTAATCGGAGATCGTAGATTGGATGAGTAACCTTAGAAGAAAAATGCATTTTTTTTCAAGTTGTTTTGGCTAAAAGTGTGTTATGTACTAGCAGAGTAAATCACCATTCGTGCAAACACACATTCTTTTCTTCCATGGGGGCAATCTAACTTATATCAACCCCACACATATTATTGGCAAAGGCAAAGCCCGCACTGAACCCACCTAACACACCCCTGCCTCCGAGCAAGAAAGCAATATGTAACAGAGGAGAGGATCTGACAAAGGCTGCACATGTAGCAAAATCATAGTCAAGAGGGTGGGTCTCGACCCACACACAAAACTTTTTTTCTATCCAAGATCTGCGACCCGGATTGAAGCATTTTCCTAATCCCACTGAGTCCTAGTTCAATTTTTCAAACACAAAAGTAAAAAAAAAAAAAAATCGTATATAGTCTAAGTTACATGCATAATAACGCGGTGCGGCTTGGTATGCGCTTCCTAAAATCCCTTTGCACCGATCCTCACCTCACCATTAAAAATTTCTCCGTTCAGTTTGGCAAATTCCAACCTCGACACGTCTGTATATATATATCCCACGCCAACGCGAGGCCGCAGGTAACAATTACTTGACAACAAACAACCACACAATACTGACCCACACGAGCCGGCACGCACCGCTGTATTTTCGGCACCACTGAGCACGATCTGCGGACGAGATCAAGATAACGGGTGCCCACAAAACTCGAGCAAAGCCGACGGATGACCAGCTCGTCTCAATCCTTCGCCACATGTATATAAAGGCACAAGGTTACGTGCCGCGCGATCGCCAATGAGACCCCAGCCTTGCGCACCGAAGTTTGTCGCCGACATCTCGGGCGGGGAACGCAATAGGCCGCGCGCCGACGTCGTGACGAGGAACCACCGAGACTGGGCGGTGCGGCGGGCGTGCGCCCATAACTACATCACAACTTCCTCGGGGCGATGCGCGGGTCAATACAACCATGTGCACCCACACCCCGCGGACGGGCACTTAGCTGCCCCGCTGGCTGCGCGCGCTGGGCTCATCCCCCCGCGACGGCCGGCGAAAAACGGACGACCGCGAAGTCCCTCCAGCGGGCGCGGACGCCGAAGAGGCGGGAGGGCCGCGCTAATATACTGCTTTTCCGTGCGCGAGTTTTCGACGCCCGGCCACCTCATCTGTCTTCGGGGACGGGTATGCCTTCGGACTAACGTCGTCGGCTTCCCCTGCTGGC
>CM020178.1:22163500-22185519 GCA_009805545.1 Oryza longistaminata | reverse complement strand
TCCAAAGGGATAAGTGGAATGTTGAACCAACTTCACGCGAAAAATACAACCTACATTCATCAAGGATATTACCGAGCGTCTGATTTTTACTCCAGACATCACAGTCTGTTGGATCCTTAAATTGGGCCAAAATATCTTCTCAGGTCCTCCAGAAACTCTTTTAAAAAAGGTCCTCCAACATCCCTAAAAGGAATCGTGTTTACTCTTCACTGCTGTAGCCCTGCACAACATGACACCTCCCCTCCTCCCGGGGGACCGTAGTTTCCACCACCATCCCCTCACCCCTTTGAGAAAATTGCCTTATGCAAACTTCAGGATGGGGGTTTTACTCGAATGGCCACTTCCCCAAGTGTTGCTTCATTTAAAATGCTATTCTCACAGTTGAGACCTAACATGCTACCAATGTCATGTCTTTCATTTCTTATCAAATTAAATGATTTTTCCCCTGTTTTTTCTTGGTGATCGTTGACCAAAAATATCCCTATGGATTCAATCTCTTCTCTTCCGTTGCTTTGTGCTTGTCACCGGCGAGCCACAGCCAACCATTTCTCCCCACGGCCCTCCCGTGCCCTAGATTTCCAACCATGCGGATCATGTGTCGACGGCACGACTACTCTTCCCCCTTCCCCAGTCACTTTGGCGGGCACCACTCCCCGCTCCCATGCGTCACCCAAGAAGTCCACCTACTGCCACAAACGCTGAGCTCACCTCCTCCTCTGTGCGACTCCTGCCCGTGCTCCCCCAGCGGTGGTCGGACGACGCATGAGTGCAGGTTTGAAGCGCACCCTTGGAGAGGACGAGGATCGAGAGTGCCACCGCGAGGTTGCAGCGGCGGCAATAGCAGGGAGCACAAGACGTAATGGAAGGAAAAGTATAAGAGAGAAAGAAGGAGAAGGCAGAAGGAGAGGAAGAGGGAGCACCATAGCCGCTGCCTTCTACTTGAGCTCCTCCTCCCCTCCTCATTAGCCGTGTCTTCCGCCATGGACCTCCATCCCCGCCGCACCAGTCATGGCTGGTAGGCATCTCGACACTCTGCTTCTCCCCTTCCTTAGTCGCTCTGCTCTTCTACCCTTCTCGCCACCATCGTTCGCATCTCCATCGCCGAGAAAGGGGTTGGCTCCATCAATCCCTTTTTCTCATTTGCATGTGAACTGATAGGGTAGCGGGCAAAAAGGTCGATTTATTGTCAAAACATTTCCAAATCACCTAAAATGGATGAAATGGCCATTCCAGCAAGCTGGGCGTAACCCTGCTCCACATCAACGTACGCAACCTTACCATGGGTCTCTCTCTTTCCTGCACCTACGCAGCCTCCGCTCTATCAGGACGTTCTCTTCCCAAGCCCATCCCTCCCCATCCTCCTAGTTAGACTTACCTACAGTGAAATGCATATATTCTGTCAATATAATAGTCCATTAAAATATTGGTTCAGCCAATAACTAATCAGAAAAGGAATTCTCCCTCCAAAAGATCATTCTAACCCGAATGCCAGATATATATAATAATATAATTTATCCCAGGTGCGTTCTTGCCGGCAACCTGAGACGGAAGCAATACATGTCTAGTAAACAGATACTCCCTCCGCTTTCAAAATGTTTGACGCCGTTGACTTTTTAGCATATGTTTGACCGTTCGTCTTATAAAAAATTTAAGTAATTATTAATCCTTTCCTTCATTTGATTCATTGTTAATTATATTTTTATGTAGCATATAATTTTACATTATTTCACAAAAAAATTTTGAATAAGAACGAACGTTAAACATGTGCTAAAAAGTCAAACGGTATCAAAACAATTCGAAAACGAGGCGAGTTACATTGATCTATTCATCATGGTATTAATAAACAGCACGATGAATAGTAAATTACTATACCTATACTTGCCATGTTTCGTTGAATCATCATCCCGGGTCCCTTTTTCCACTGATTCACCTCTGCTTCAGAGTGTTGGTTCTTATGTTTCATGCAGTGAAATCATGCAAATTGCACAAAATGGCGATAAGATGTAGCTTACATGGACCAATACAATTCTGACTAGTGTTACCAAAATATACGAGCATTGCAAATTTGCCACTGGTTTTTTCCCAATTTTGCAAGATATTACTTGAATAATGGTTCTAATGGTATTTTTGCCAATTTTTAGTAGCAATATTTGCAAAAAAAAAGAAAGGATTTAAAACTAGTGGCAAATTTTACAATTGCCCCATTTTTGTGTTTCCAAAAGATACCCGCGCTCACAACTGGAACTGTATGTTGTGAGCATGTGTTTAGTCATTACACGTTGATGTACTGTTTTTTTTACACGTTTGTAATGCTCCCTCTTGCTGTAATAGCAAGAGATTATCAAGGAGCAGAACTGGTCATTGAATGCTTAAGCTCAAATCTTCGACGATATGAATTCGGGATTCCAAAGCAAAGAGGTTGATTTCTACAACATAGCCCAAGAGTTTAGCAGTCATATGATTATGAAAGAATTTAAAAACTTAAATCGTATATCCTAATATACCTGCTTAAACAAATACATTAAGCTTCCAGCAGCTTTTCGTCCATCATCTCGAATTCCTAATCACAACTGCGATCTCTGGAATCTTTTCTCTTGAGGTAGGGTTTTACGGGAGTTCTCCGAGTTAGAATAGTATCGAAATTCACCATGATTTCTTTTAAGATACTGAGGTTTTATGGGGCGCAAAGGGAAGAGGAGAATAGGGATCTGTTTTGCATCCAATTTGTAAAGGAAGCAACGACGCAGCCAGATTAAGAGCGGGTGTGCGGCTCCGGCAGTCCGGTAACGCAACGTACCTTTTTCGCGCCAGAAGGTTGAAGACGCACTATGGTAGTGGGCCCCATGCGTCAGCGGAAGAGGAGCGCCTGGGCTGGCAACAGTGCTTGGGTCGGTGAGAGAAGAATGACGGCCCAAGAGGAAGAAGTAGAGGGAGGAAGCGGGCAGGCTCGGGGGAGGAAGGAGCCAATGGGCCATATTTGGCCCAGGGAACTTAGGAGAGTGTTTATATTATTTTTAATTTAAATTAATTACTGAAATTATCCGTTGTATTATAAAAATTAGAAATTGACCCTATGAAAATACAAGAAAATTCCAGAGAGTGTAATTAATCAGAAGAATTTAATAAAAATTTAATTCCAACCCATGTTATTTCTCCCCACTTAAATAATTTAATTCTATACCTACCTACTTAAAAAAGCGCAAGTATTCTAGAAAATTTCGTGGCATCTCTCATTATCGCCGTCACCCCCATTCCACATTAATCTTTGCTTTGTCCGTTGCTCCGTGCAAGAATAGGAGAAAACACGATGGTCGCGTGGGTGCTGCATCCATGCTGCGGCAGTAGAGAGAAACATTGTCTTGCGCTATATCGGCGTCCAATCGGTCATTGCTCACCCATGCACAAGTCCGAGCCCATATCATGTGCACGAGCCATGCACGCCTCAACAGTACAAGGCCCACTCCAAATTTTTGTTCGGACAAATAATGGTAAAAATTTAATGATAATTAGTTTTCAAGTCAAATGATTATAGGAATCTTTATTTCGATGGATAGTGTCCGAAATCCATAGGCAGTTATTTGATACATGTTCGTTCAGTTTCCTTGGGCTCTTTTGGAAGAGAGAACATGTTAAGCTGAAGCATGACCTCTTCTTTTATTCTATACATTCGCTAAAATAAAATGTGTTTGAATCAATCGGTTTGACATCGGAGTGTCATTTTATGGCGCTACGTTAGCGATTGAATTGAACTAACTATAAGAATTTCTATGATGTATCATTTTTACCGCGATATTGACGCAAATTTTATGAGAGCTAATATGGAGAGCTTATTTAGCACTATTTTGAATAAGTTAATTGGTGGACTCTATGTAAGAATATGCTTTGTTTAATCATGACGGAAACTTAAAACCCTGCAAATTTGTTGATTTGTTGTAATTTCTTATTTCCGTTGCAAACACCCGGCTATTTTTCTAGTAAAATAATATATTCATAAAAATTACCCGAAGTGATGAAATTAATCCAATTATGAAAATTCTTGCGACCGGTTAAGAAAAATGCAAAAAAAAAGAAAGCTACAACACAAGTTGCGGAAACGTAAAACGGACAGAAGTTCAAAAAAAAAAATGAATTTAAGAGGGCATTCCGAAGAATTGAACTCGGACCTCTCGCACCCTAAGCGAGAAATCATAACCATCTTAGACCAATGCCCCGGTTTTTTTTTTTTGTGACTTAGAATTTATTGTTACATTTTACATTCCAAACAATTCTAGTTTATAGGAGATGAATCCCTGGTAATTCGAAACTGTTCATCTACGCCAAAGATGAAATCCGGCCTGTCTATTACTACTTTGGTCGTGTACAATATATATATATATATATCTCCCTCCTCAGAGTCAGAGCACGTTCATTGTGAGCAAAGCAGCACTCCCAACTCTAATGCAAAACATCAGCGCATACTGCAGGTAGGTAGGGACAATGTAATGCTACTCCCTCCGTTTTAAAATATAGCAAGTTAAGTTTTAACTATAAATTTAGATAACTTATCCAGATACATAGTTGAAACTTGCTATATTTCATGATGGGAGTAGGTTAATATATTATCGCAGATTATTTGCTTCACACCACACCTATAAATATGTTTCTGAAAACAAAAAAAATTCCCCTCTAGTATTACTTAGACCAATTTTATTTTAAGCTATGTTAAGTTTATTTTTTAAATATTTAATTTATCTCTATAATCTAATAGATAATTCATATCAATTATAATTATTCGCATGAAAGATAATTTTTTTTCAACAATGGCCTTATAAGTCAGCAAGCCTGAAAGCCATCTCCAAGCTTTTGGTCCGGGGGCCAGGAAGGCCAGAAGGACGGCCCACGGCCTAAACTGCGGTTTGCTGCATGTATGCAAGCTTTTGGTCCGGGGCCAATAAGCAGACAGATAGATTTCTTATGCAGAGTTGCAAACCATTGGTGACTTCTGCCCAGGGATCAACTTCTCTCTTTCTTTTAAAGAAAATCTCGGGCAGAAACTTGTCGAGATAAATTCAAATTCTAACACATTTTAACTATATTTGCAGATATCTCACCAACAAAAGGTCGAATTCTTATATGTACATTCAAAGGGACGAGTGTACACACTTCTATATAAGCATCTACGTGTGTTTTGTGTCTTGAAAAAAAAATGAAATTCTCAAAAAGTTCTAATTAGATTTGAAGTTGTTTGAACAAAAACTAAACAAAATATTCCTCAAAAATATCTGTATATATTTCTATAAAAGAAGGTTCAGTATGCCACCACCATCTAATTCTATTATAATCTTTGCAAACTACCCTTTGAGTTTCTTAATGTTAAATTCAACTAAACTAATGCATTGACATATATCAATATTAAATTCAATATTACCTATAGCAAAATATAAAAAATAATATATACTATATAATTTATTTTAAGATAATATTATGATATATTTTCTTTGATCCGTACCAAAGTACGCATGCATTCAACTAGTTTCAACACAAATACGAGGAGAATCTTTTCGCTTATGCTCTTATGCTTCTCAGCCAAAAATGAATTTTCAGTCTTAAATTTGAAGCTAATTTTGAGGTTTTTTTTCATCGAAGTTTATTTTTCAGCCTTTACTTTTAGATCGCTAAGAATGCATATATAAAAGTTTTATTATAAATTACTTTTCGTTACCAAATATGTCGCAGAATAGAGAAACGATGGCTCTGGAGCCCTTGCTTCTAATCTGCCCTCAAACCATGCACTAGATTCACCACACGTTCGATTTAGTATAAAAACAAAACAACAAAGCAGAAAAAGATTATACCGATCCAATGTACAAGTGTACAACGATCACAGGATATCTAAAAGCATGGAAATCTCAGCCTCTAGCTCCCCAACAAAAGCACCCCAATCTCACTACCAAATCTTATTGACACTTTGACGCGATCACTTTCCTGATATGTACATATTTGTCCTACTATATGATTGTCTAACAATAAGGAATACAACCAGATGCTGCATTTCGTAGACCAAAGTTATAGGCATTGGAGATGCCAATCTTTGTCACTCGCGTCATCGTGGAGACACACGTCGGCGGCCCGGCCCAATGACCCTGGGCAGCTATTCGGGCTCGTCGGCCCGGATAGTATAGTAGGCAATGCTTCTATGTTAGAGTTCAATGATATTGGGTCATGTGGGTTTTGCTCGGGCTCTAGAAAATTTATGAATCCGCCACTGGTTTGAGTAAACAATGGGACACTGCACATATCATAAACTGTGAACTTGTCTCCTTTTGTTCTCTGTCTTCTCATAACTAGTTAAAGCATCTTTCCTTTATTTAGATAATGACTAGTTAAAACAGCTAATAAGGCCAATGAGAAAAATAAGTAGTAACTGAGTAAGCAAGGCCACTAACAAAATACATCTAAAAAGCTCAGCTCGAGACTAACCAGGTGTTACACATACATGTAAATGTGTCAATGTACAGTGGTAATTTTGTGGGCCGACTCATTAACGATTTTTGCATAATTAACTTCATGATGATGTTCTTGATGGCACCAAACATTTTTTTTCCATAAAAACATCCTTAGGTCTGATTTGAAATATACTAGTACATTATTATTGGAATTGAGATGCAGCTCTAGGTCGTTTCATGGTGACAATGTTGACTAGAGCTCTGATAGAAGAATAATACTGATATGATCTTTGGCAATTGGCATCAAACCAGTTTTCAACAAGGCAATGTGGTGGTGTCGTTGACATAGGCGCTAGGAAAGATAATGACTTGGACTCTAATTATTATGATCTAATTGATAAACCGTAAAAAAAAGAGTGAACAAAACAATATAAATTTCTTTTATCATGTTCATAGCGGTTTAGATTGTTATTAGTGGTTGAAAACAGACTATGATAAAAACCTTAAAACCGACTTAGAAATAAGTTTTAGAAATTTAAATTTTGACTGCACCTAATAAGATACTCCCTCCATCCCATTTTAAGTGCAGCCATCATTTTCGTTCTAATTTTGATCGTTCGTCTTATTAAAAAATTTAGAAAAAGTTTAAAACATAAGTTACGCATAAAATATTATTCATGTTTTATGATCTACTCCCTCCGACCCAATTTAAGTGCAGCCATGATTTTCCGTGCCCAACTTTAATCGTCCGTCTTATTTAATTTTTTTAAAAACAATTAAAAACAAAAGTCCACATAAAGTACTATTCGTGTCTTATCATCTAATAACAATAAAAATACTAATCATAAAAAAATTTTAAATAAGACGGAAGATCAAAGTTAGACACCAAAACTCATGGTTGCACTTAAAATGGAACGGAGGGAGTAATAACAATAAAAATATTAATTATAAAAATTTTAAATAAATAATATCGAAGTTGGGCACGAAAACTCATGACAGCACTTGAAATAGAAGGACTAGAACTGAGGAGTAATAAAACACGACGAAAGTGCCTCTCTACTAACTTATGAGGAAATTAGGTACATCAGACGTTATCGATTCGAAGTTTGGACACGATGAAACATTCAGAAGCTAAACGAGACGACTGAGCCACTAAGGCATAGCACAGGGTACGTAGCACTAGCTAATCATGCATAGGTCGATTAGTGCATAGCTAAACGTCAATGGCTTTGTCTATGCTCATGCATTGTCAAGATCATGGATGGACTAAATGCTAACATGGTGGTAGCACGGACACTGTCAGTATAGCTCAGGCACTCCAGTTCTGGTCACATCAACATCAAGTGCATTTGATCTTGAGTTTTAGTCATGTCAGTATCACCACAGCCCAACGCACACGAAAATTTCAAAGAAGTTTGGACAAAGATTTGTTCTACTACCAAATCATAGAGAAAAAAAAAGAGGAAGACCTAAAGCCTTAGCAATTCAGGGCCCATTTAATTCGCGAAAAGAAATTTTTTTATCAAATCAAATGTTTAACCGGATGTCAGAAGGGGTTTTTGGACACGAATGAAAAAACTATTTCATAACTCGCATGGAAACCGCGAGACGAATCTTTTAAACCTAATTAATCCTCATTAGCACGTTATTTATGGCTAATCATGGACTAATTAGCTCAAAAGATTCATATCGCGATTCCCCCTAACTGTTCAATTAGTTTTTTTAATATATATTTAATGCTACATGCATGTGTCCAAATATTCGATGCGATGTTTTTTTGGAAAAAAAATTGGGGAAAACCAGGCCTTACTAGTCAGTTCACCCACCCAACAAGCTTATTCAAAGTCCAAACAGGGAAGAATCGCTGAAATCTCAACGAAATCCCTCGAAATCCTATTTGGACTGCTAATAATTTCCTCGGATCATAATATTTGCATTGCCACGTCGGACGCAGCCCTACGCTTCCCACGTGGCACAGGCGACACGTGTATCGCTCACTCAAGATAGAGATAATTACTCAATCTGTTATAAAATATAAATATTTTAAAGACAGTGTTAACTCAAATATTTTTACTTTAACTAAATAAAAAATAACATGTAAAATTGATGTTGTTACATTTATCATTCAACCAACCAACACGTCTATCATAACGTGAGATTCTTTTATTCATCTCATTTTGTAGATACTGTATATCAAAAACTGCGTTGAAGCCCAGAAAATTATATTTTAAGACGTGGAGTAGGTCCAAGGCGGATGGCGCGGGCCCGGGCGGTCAGAAGGTGGGCCTGCCACGGCAGGTGTGGGCCCGCGGCGTGGTGGGCCAAGGGAGGCAGCGCTGCTTGCAGCGGGATGGGCCCCGGACGCAGTGGGCCCTTGTGCGTCCCCACTAGCAGTAGCAGGCCACTTTGCTGCTGCTGTTCTAGCTTCCCGCCTTTTTTTTTCTGGAGACCTTTTTTTTTTCTTTTTATTGTTTCAGTGTGTCCAGTAGACTGAATCGGCAGACGAGTGACAGTAACCTACTAGCTGTCTACCAACAGGAGTGCAACTATGTTGGGCCACCTCTTGCACATGGGGCTGTTTATAGGGCTAAAACTTTTGAAGACCTATCACATCGGATGTTGACCCTATTCTTAAATTGTATTCGTTACAATTAAATCTTTACAACAAGATCTCACATGACTATATTATAATAAAAAACACACATATGTTTCAACCAATTAAACTTAATGTTTCACATATGAAAATTAGATGATTCAGCTGAAATTTTATTATGTTGCACATATTTATTTAGTGTCGCGATGTATATATCTTTCTTTAATGTATCTCAAGGTGCTATTTGTATGTTTCAGTAAGTAGTTTATTGTGTTTCACTGGTTTATTTATAAATGTTGCATATATGTTAGTTGAGTGTTTCAATAAGTATCCACTAGTGTACTTACAATGTTCAACTAAAAATATTTCACCTAGTGTACTAATATGTATAGATCTAATGTTACAGTGAATTGAAAAATTCTTTTACAACAAATCACCCACATATTATGGAAATCATCTATTAAGAGAATTCGTTTCATTTTTTGTTTCACCAAAAATGTTTCACTTTATATGGATCAAATGTTGCAGTGACTTGAAACATTCTTTCGCTATTTGCTGAAACATTGTTTTAATATAAGGTGAAATAACGTTCGATTTAAACGATTGAAACATTTTCGATCTATCTAGTGAAACAATTCCGATATACTTGGTGGAACAAAGTGCAACATTTAAAAATAATTCAATAACAAGCTAACTTTTTTCACCGGAATATATTCATGTGTGGTCTTGTTTTAAATGTTTAATTGCAACGAATTTAATGATGCAATCGGATCATGATTTGGATAAATAATTTAAGAGAAAAAGTAGTTTAAAATATTTTTGCATGCATGCATGATTGATGATGTTGGATGGCTGATGGTGTGCGCACGGATCGGACGGCTCATGGATGCGTCTGATTTTTCGTCTTGCACCGTACGTCCGACGCGTAGCGCTCTCCACAGAATTAATAAGTACGTTATGTACATGTTTTAATAGGTCTGCAGTGACTGTCAATTTTTGCTCAAAACATTCTGGTGAATCCTGGACACTTGTCTCTGTTTATGGTCCATGCAGTGAACCTGACAGGTCTCTTTTTGCTCAGTGGCTTTTTCAGTTGCAAATCCCTGATGATGAAAATTGGATTCTTATGGGGGACTTTAACTTTTATAGATCAATTGACAATAGAAATAGGGCAGGTGGTGATATTAATGATATGATGATTTTTAATAGTATTATCAGTAATCTAGGCCTGCTTGAATTGCCTTTAAAGGGAAGAGCATATACTTGGAGTAATATGCAAAACTGTCCTCTTCTTGAACAGCTTGACTGGTTTTTTACATCTGTGTCTTGGACTTCCAGCTACCCTAGTACCTTGGTTAAGCCTTTGGCAAGGGTAATCTCTGATCATATTCCTTGTGTGGTTCAGATTCAAACGTCCATTCCAAAAGCTGATCTTTTCAGATTTGAGAATTTTTGGATAGAGCATGAAGGTTTCTACCAGTTGGTTTCCTCTGTCTGGAATAATCATGGCTCTGATTCTGATGCTGCTAAATCCATAACAGCTAAATTTAAGTGCTTAAGCACACAGCGCTGGAGAAGCTGTGGCGGCGTCGACCTGGCTCACAAACCTCCTCTTGGGGCCAGATTCGGGGATTGGGCGGGCGGTGAGGTGTGGTTGGAGGATCGTCGGAGGAGGGGATCGAGCACGGGTGATGCACATCGATGCTGCGAGGGGCATGCCGAGATCGTATCGAGCTGCTGCGTCCAGCGCGGGGTGGGGATGCAGTCGCTGCCGGCGGGGATCGCTATGTGCTCGCGTCACATCGGTCGACGCCGCGCTCCCTGCGCACTCAGCCGCGCCCTCACCACGCGCGCCGCCGGCCACCGCCTGCCCTCCCGGCCACGGTTGCCGACTGCCCGGACGTGCCGCAATCGGAGAGAGGAGGAGGGGGAGAGAGGGGAAGAGGGGGAGAGGAGAAGTGATAGAGTATGGAGAGGTGGGGGACGAGGAGGCAGAAGCAGGACACGTGGAGGCAGCGACGATGGAGCGAACAGTGCGAAGGCGCAAGCGAAGAACAAGCGAGCTAGCTAGGCCGAGGGCGCGGTGCCGCGGGGGCAATGGCAAGGGATGCGGGGGTGCGCGGAGGAGGTACTGGTTGCGCGGGGACGGGAGCGGGGTGCTCACGGTGCAGAAGAGCCTCCCACTTCGTCCGGCCGCGGAGCGTGCTTCGTGGGCCTGACGACCACCGCCCGGGCCTTCCGGGGAGGCGGGGAGGGCTGAGGGGGGGGGGGCTTGGGCGGGCGACGTCGGGCCATCACCACGCCATGGCGCCACGGCCGGGGGTGTGGGGCGTGGCGCCGGCCGCGGTGGCGTCGGGGGGCCGTCGTAGGCGCCTCGTCGAGCCGGGAGCTGACCTCGCGTCGGCGGGCCCGGCCGCGGGCGTGGGCGCGGGGGGGGGGGTGGAACCGGACCGGGAGACCCGCGGAGATGAGGAGGCACGGGTGTACCGGGGGTGTAGGGCGGGCACGGCGGGTGATCAGCCATCAACCATATGATAGTATAAGTGGATAATGTGCCGGCCGGATGCCAATTAAGCCTGAGGGGAGGATTGATCGAGCGAGGATCGGAATTTGGCGGCGCGCTGCGAGGGTTAGGGGTTGTCGGAGGCTCGGATCGGCTCGGCTCCGGTGCACAAGAGCAGAGAAATACCATTGAGGAGAGATGCGATGGAGCTCTGGGCCGAAATTATGGGCCCGGTGGGGAGGGAGGCCTGGCAGTTGATGCAAGGGGTGCACGGACGGTTGAGCGGTGTCGGTTCGTCTGAGTCGAATCGGGCGCTACGGGTGGAGGGGGGGGACGCGTGCAAGGATCATCGTCGAGTTCCTCGTGATATCCCTGCGTTATTATTCTCGTCTCGATGAGCGTCTACTATCTCTTTTCGTGTCATGCAGGTGGCCCCGCCGGCGGCGGACGTGGTGCAAAGAGTCCACCACAATATGCGCAGTAAGTGCGCGTGTGTTGCGACACTGCGACTTACTAGGAGAAATGCATGTTTTCCAAGCGAGGGGGTCTGATCTTTCACAAGGCGGCACATAACCGTTTTGAAGCCGAAATAACCGCTAAAAAAATATAAATCGGGGTGAGAGTTCACTGGCGGACCAGATTAAGCGGACTCCTGCGAAAAGTGGATTTTCGCAGGCGGACCACTCAAACCGCGCGCTTGCGAAAATGGGGGAGGTACCTACCCCCAGGAAAAAATTTCTAAGTCCTGATCTTCTCCTCCACCCCTCGCCCCACCACTCATTGTCCCTCGGGAGCTCAGCTCTCGTCCTCCCCACTTCAAACACTTCCCCTCCCCTCCCCTGCCCCTCCAACGCGCGTGCTGGGCCCGTCCCCCCCCCTGCCCTCCCGTGCTACGCACCGCCGGGGGCCAGGCGCGGCGCGGCGCGGGGGTGGTGGCGGGGCGCGGCGGCGGGACTGACGAACGACGGGCGGCGGCGCGGCGCGGCGACAACGGCGGCTTGGCGCTGCAGCGGCTCCCCTCCCCCCGTTCCCTTCCCAATCGGCCAGGGAGGCCGGCAGGGGGCGGGCGGCTGGCGACTGACGGCGCGGCGCGGGAGGCGGGGCGGAGACGACGGCACGGCTCCCGCTCCCGCCCTCGCCCTCCCAGATCCGGCGGAGGGAGGAGGAGGGGGGGAGGCCGGTCAGGGCGGCGGCGGCGGCTCCCCTCCCCCCTCCTCCCAGATCTAGCCGGAGGGGGAGGCCGCAGGGGCGGCGGCGGCGACGACGGCGTGGGGACGGGCAGCGACGACGACGACGCCCGCGCGGCTCCGGCCGGGGAGGGCGGCGGCGGCTCCCCTCCCCCTCCCTCCCAGATCTGGCCGGAGGAGGGGGGGGAGGCCCAGTGGCGGATCCAGAAAATTGATTCATTTGGTGTCATAACGTGTTTATCGGTGTCATAGTATACTAATTGTGCTTAGAAGTATGATGTTATAATATATGGATAAGTAGTTTTGCTATTAGGTTTTACCAAAAGTCGTCGGTGTCGCCTGACACCGATGACTATATTGTAGATCTGCCCCTGGGGAGGCCGGCGGAGGCGCGGCGGCGGCGACGACGGCGCGGGGCGGTGGCGCGACGACGATGACGCCCGGCGCAGCTCCGGCCGCGGGAGGGCGGGCGGCGCCCGCGATTTTTTTTTTTGCTTTTTCAACGCATTTTTGCAGGCGGGCCATTGCCCGGTTGGGCTTGCAGGCGGTCCTCCCTCCACCTGGAAAAAATCACTTTTGGCCACCTGCAAAAATACTTTTTTTAATAGTGATGTTCCGTCCAGATGCATACTATTACCATCTAGCTAGATAAATCAACCTCTCTTTCAATTTTGTTGCTATAATCGTATTAACGGAAGAACAGGTTTGATGCTAATCGAGATCGATCGACAGCAAATTGCTCGAGTCTTCTTTTTTTCTGAAAACTAAATAGGCAGACAGTGGCTACCATTATATTTTTAATAAGCTAGAATAAAAACTCAAACGGGTTACGATAAAGAAAAAGCATCGTGACGAGAAAGTATTGTCAAGCTCCTCCAACAAAGAATACGTGACCGTTATCGAGCCGAACAAATTCATAGCACGCACAATTGTCAGGGTCCCGGGTGGGCCACACATGGGCTGTCAGCCCATCACCAGGAGAAGTCCAAGCAAGCGCCCAACCTGAAGCAATACATAGCAGCAACAGCTTACAGGAGAAGACATCGATCGATCAATGGCAGGCGCGAACGGCGGTGGGCAACCTGGAGCGGGCTTGCCTCTCCTTGATCGATCTCTACCTTCCCTCTTCCCCTGCTTGTCTAGAAGTTACTAGAACCTTCTAGTCCTTGTATCCCTCCATCTTCCACTCCAAAACCTTCCACTTTGTAACATATTTCACTAAGCTCCTTGTGTTGGATTTGATACTACCTACTTCTGAAATTGCATTGTTGAAGTGGTCTCTACCAATCTGGTATCAGAGCTCACCAATCCCCATCGAGTTCACCAAGCAAGCTGCCCATGGCAAGCGGGATTAAGTTCGACTTGATTTTTGAGGCGGGATCGAGGGAGTACGAGCGGAGGCGGGAGGAGGCATATCAGAGAAGGAGCACTGATATTTTTGTCTCTCAAGCCGACAGTAGAATCATGGATGCCAAAAGTCCAGAAGAATGCCGAAGAATTGCAAATTTCCAGTTGGGGAAGAGCAGTCACAGGTGACGCCCACCATGTGTTCGACGAATTGCTCCAAGCCCGGATCCATCCCTGACCTCACCGTGGCTGCAGTAGTTACGTGCGCTCCAATTCTCTAGGCCTCCATGGGGCTAGAAGTTGGTGCTGACACCACCTGCACCACCGTCATTGATGTCCCTGACCATCCCAAGAAGACGCACACCAAGTGTTCGAATGTTGGACCTTGGTGTCAAGTGTGGTGTAGACCAGGCTATGATTTCGCTCCTGACTTGGCAGGTGGATCCAAGGTGTTCCAACATCTAATGAACCAATGGACATCTTCTCACCAAGGGTGATGGTTGACTCAAGCAGGACTCAAGAATGCCCATCAGGTTTTGTTGAAATGCCCCAATGGCAATAGGAGGCAGCTGATGGAGCAACCCAAGAGGAAATCCATGGCCACTTCCTTGGTCAGGTAGAGTGATTAGATGTAGGGAGTTGAGGCCTTCACCATGGCCGGATTCAATTTTTATGGGGCAGTTAGAACATCTAATGCCACCATGGCTACTCCCAACTCAGCCATTGTCTCCAACGTATCAATCAAAATTTGGCCTTGTGTTTACTATAGATGGAGTATACATTGATTGGAATTCTTGTGCTGCAGTGCATATAGATGCTTGGAGTAGATGATCAAAATCTGTGAGACATGTGCCAAGCATCAGTAATGAGTTGGATGACATCCCAAGGGAAAACCACTAGGTATATATTGGTGTTGAAATTCCTGAAGGTTCTGCTTTGAGGGTTACTTTTGCTGCAGTAACCAAGGAAAATATCTTGGCTATTCTCCTATGGTATGTCCAAAATGTAGGATGTGATTCAAGGAAATCAGGCTCTGTGACAACAACAACACAAGTGTTGCATTTTATTCAAGTCACTCTTAGAATTATCAGATGGGCACTTGACACTATTGAATTGCTTGTTTCCAAAAGAAGCAAGAAATTTGTTGTTTCCAGGGAACCAATGCGGTTGTGCTGCTTGAGTATGGGAAGATCAAATTCATTGCATTTATACATCTCTGTCTATTCCAGATCTCGGGTTAAAGGAAGCACTTGGAGTTTTATCAATAGTACTCATTGGCAGATTAAGTGCAAAATGTTCTAGTTTATACTACTGCTCTTGAGGTGTGCTTTTGGAAAATTTATTTACACAGTGAATGACCAGAAGTTCCTGATTCATGTCAACAAATGCATGCATTGCAATTTTGTTGGCCGACATGATGTTTTCAGTTGTGACAAGAGCATGGAGTTGGAATACTGGTACAATATATGTATTTACTGCTAGTGATCATTTGCAAAAGATCTATAAACTTGGGAGAAAGAGATGGGAGAAGTATGGACTTGTCACTGACTGTACCAGCAGACTAATGCTATCATTTGTTAGCTCTGCATGTTCATAGGAAAATTATACAAGAAAAACATTAGTTCTTCTTGGACTGTTCATCAATTATTTCTTGATGGGATGTTGGACCAACATGGTTTCTACTAATGCAGCTGAGTGGGCTTCTGCTTCAGGATCAACATCATGCTCAAATATTTGCACACGTGGAATGCAATAAATCCAGCTGGTAATAATGTGAATGAAGTTATTCACAGTTCTGATGGAAAAATGCGTGTGAATTCACATGCTGGCATTCAGGTGCTGTAAGTTTTGATGGGATAGAGAGTGGTATCCACAAAAATCTAGATGGTGTCCTGATATGTCCTAGAAAGACAATCCGTCTTGCACAAAAGTTGAGTTGTTGATTCTACAAGAACATGCAGAACTACTACTTGATCAGCATTTCATCTATTCTAATAAAGAAACTCAGGTCAATGCAAGTCTTTCTTATTCAGAGCAACATGTACCTGAAGAAACACAAGTCACTGTAAGCCTTTCTTGTCCAGGAGCAACTTGGCTGGAGCATGGATTCCCATTTTAGATCAAATGCACATTTATTGGAGAATTATATCAAGGAGCTCTACAAGTCTGCGCAGCACGGTGATTCTGCTATGCTATTATGTTTGCCAATCACATGGGATCCTGGTGCATTGGCATTACTTGCATCGGCTTGGGGACAAGCCGAATTTCAAGAAGAGGGGATTGTCAGGGTCCCGGGTGGGCCACACATGGGCTGTCAGCCCATCACCCAAGAAGTCCAAGCAAGCCCCAACCTGAAGCAGTACATAGCAGCAACAGCTTACAGAGAGAGGACATCGATCGATCAATTGGCCAAGGCGGCGAACGGCAGCGGCGAGGACCTGGAGGCGGGCTTGTCTCCTTGTCGATCTCTACCTTCCCCTCTTCCCCTGCTTGTCTAAGAGTTACTAGAACCTTCTAGTCCTTGTATCCCTCCATCTTCCACCCCAAAACCTTTCCACTATTGTAACAGATTCACTAGCTCCTTGTGTTGGAATTGATACTACTACTTCTGAAATTGGATTGTTGAAGTGGGTCTCTAACACACAACAACTCAACGCTACAACCCACTCATAGTAGATCATTGATGGAGCCCAAACGCAAGTCATCAGTGCCAAAGCTTGCGCAAAAGCGACAGCAGGTCCGACTTTCATATTGAAAGCATGTCATCGTTGTTAAGCTTGCAAAAAGCAAAGCACCTCCGACTTCACCACAAACTTGTATCGTCATTGTCGAGCTCATCATAGAAACGACCAAGCAGCTCCGACTTCCCACGGCGGACATCAGCCAAAACCACCATATTACCGCTTCCTGCTTATTGCTGGCACCAGCACCAGCTAGAAAGAGACTGCACTGTTACCGTTTTGCCGAGGTTCATCGCACCTCAACAACAAAGCAACTTCCACACCACCTTGCAAACTCAAACAAAGGCGATTGGCTGTAGCCGCAAGCAAGAAGCGGATCCGGAAGGCGAAGGCCTCGCCGAACATTTCGGGCCTATTTAGCGTTTGGTGTGGAAGTAGAAATCCCTAGAGCTAACGCCAATTCCATGACCAGAGATGCGCATGAAAAAGGTCTCTAATCGGTACCCACAGCAGGACGCGACGTGAATCATCGCTGCCGTTCGCCTGGAAACTGGGGCAAGGCTTTCACCTGGAGCACAGTGGTGAAAGAATAAGAGGGAACACACCATAATGATGTCTCCAAGGAGGGGACGTTCCAACGGTTGTCCCCATCGTCAAGCCGGCCAAAAGGCATGTGGCAAGACTTTCGCCTACAGTTCCCTGTCTGCTCCTACCCACCTAACCAATCCGCACACATGACTGTTGCAAGAATGCCGCACTAGCCCTGACTACCGACCCTCCGGCGAGCAAGAACCCCGGAGCTCCCCGCGGGGCACGGCCCTCACCGACGGCGAACTATCAAACCACCTCCACCACACACCAGCACGCACTGTCCCGAGAGCCGCCGACCTCGACCAACGCCGTTCCCAGCCGTGAGGGCGATCTGGGTACCGGCACCACATGACCACCATGGCTCCTTGCCCGACAACCGCCAGCGCTCACCGTCGGCCGCACCGGCCAGCCGTGCCATCGCCCGCGTCTTCTGCCGCCATCACCCACGCCGCCATCAGCTCGCTGACCAGATCCGGCAGCGACGGGTCGGCTCAGCGCAAGGGAGGGGCCGGAGGGGGGGGGGTTGGATCCGGTGGCGGCGGCAGGCGGGGGGAGAGGAGGGAGGGTTCGCCCACGCCTGGCTATGACGATAGGTGCATTGTGATGTTCAATTTGAAGATTGCCGCGCGCCTAGTAATTTACTGTTAATTGCTCTGGAGATAAGCCTACAATAAACTAAACTTGAATTTAGGGGCTACTTGCTACTAATGCTGAAACAAGAGACTACTTTTAACGGACTCACTAGTAATCTATTTCCAATACATAGGAGCCAAACTGTATTTTCCAAAACCGTAGGAGCCAAACTGTTAATGCAACCTGGACATAAACCTACAATAAACTAAACTCTGATGAATTCAGAGGCTAATAATTGCAGCAGCACGTCTGAATTTAAGAATTTTCTTTCGTTGTCACAAGGCCGGCCGAAGCATCAAGCATCTGATCTGATCAAAGCGCGGCCCTCCTCAGGCCGCTCCGTCGACGTCGCCGCAGCATCCATGGCAGAAGTAGTTAAGGGCTCGAGCTCGATCGAGTGCGTCGGGTGGTGGGTGGCGGCGGCGGCGGCTGGGCGTATTGGCGTGCCGCGCGAGCGCGCCTCTGCGCGGTGTGCGAGGTCGGCGCTTCAGCAGTCGAGCTCCCGCTCGAGGTCCATCACCACGCCGTGGCGCCGTCCACGGGGTCGGCGGCCGCGCGTCGCCTCGTAGGCGACGGACACACGGGCGTCGCGCCGTTTCCCGGGTCCCCGCCGGCGCCAGCAGGAAGCCGACGACGTTGCCGACGCCGAAGAGGCGGAACGCGTTCCGGAATAGCCGGCCGCCCGCTGGCTGGTCGCCGGCCGCGGGAAGCAGCGGCGCCAGCGGGCAGCCCGGCGGGCACGCGCGCCCCAGGTGGCGCACGCGGCGCACGCCGCGGGGTTTGGTTCGGGTCGTCGGACGACGTCGGCGTCGGCATTGCGACCGCGAGATGTCGGCGACAAACGGGCGCCAAGGTTGGGTCATGGCGATCGGCGGCGGCGAGATGAGACGAGCTGGTCTCCGTCGGCTTGCTCGGGGCACCGTATCTGATCGCAGATCGCGGCGAAATACGCAGGCCGCGTGCACCTGCGCCGGGATATATATACAGACGTGCTCGAGGTGAATTTGCCAAACTGAACGGAGGAAATTTAATGAGATCGAAGGATTTTACACATACAAGGCGCGCACCGTTATTTGCATAATTAGCTATATAGATTTTTTTTTTTGAAAAATTGACTAGGACAGAATTAGGAAAATGCTTCAATCCGGTCGTCAGATCTGAGAAAAAAATCGGACACCTCTTACTATGATTTTGCTACATGCAGCCTTTGTCAGATCCTCTCTCTGTTACATATGCTTTCTTGCTGGGTTATTAATATGCATGGAAGAGAGATGGCACGAGATTACTTGCATGTACATAACACACCTTTAGCAAACTTGAAAAATGATTTTCTTCTAAGTTACTCATCCAATCTACGATCCGATTACATCATTGTATTCGTTACAATTAAATCTTTTACAACAAGATCTCACATGACTATATTATAATAAAAAACACACATATGTTTCAACCAATTAAACTTAATGTTTCACATATGAAAATTAGATGATTCAGCTGAAATTTATTATGTTGCACATATTTTATTTAGTGTCGCGATGTAATATCTTTCTTTAATGTTATCTCAAGGTGCTATTTGTATGTTTCAGTAAGTAGTTGTATTGTGTTCACTGGTTTATTTTATAAATGTTGCATATATGTTAGTTGAGTGTTTCAATAAGTATCCACTAGTGTACTTACAATGTTCAACTAAAAATATTTCACCTAGTGTACTAATATGTATAGATCTAATGTTACAGTGAATTGAAAAATCTTTTACAACAAATCACCCACATATTATGGAAATCATCTATTAAGAGAATTCGTTTCATTTTTGTTTCACCAAAAATGTTTCACTTTATATGGATCAAATGTTGCAGTGACTTGAAACATTCTTTCGCTATTTGCTGAAACATTGTTTTTAATATAAGGTGAAATAACGTCCGATTTAAACGATTGAAACATTTTCGATCTATCTAGTGAAACAATTCCGATATACTTGGTGGAACAAAGTACAACATTTAAAAATAATTCAATAACAAGCTAATTTTTTTCACCGGAATATATCATGTGTGGTCTTGTTTTAAAGGTTTAATTGCAACGAATTTAATGATGCAATTGGATCATTGATTTGGATAAATAATTTAAGAGAAAAAGTAGTTTAAAATATTTTTGCATGCATGCATGATTGATGATGTTGGATGGGCTGATGGTGTGCGCACGGATCGGACGGTTTCTGGATGCGTCTGATTTTTCGTTCTTGCACCGTACGTCCGACGCGTAGCGCTCTCTACAGATTAATAAGTACGTTATTGTTGTAATTAAAATTAGCTGGGTGGCCCACGCAATTGCGTGGCTAGCACCCAAAACAAAATCATGTATCTTTCAGTATGGTTTTAGTTAAGATTTATTAATATCATATTCTTGTATTCTAATTTATATAGCTCAACTGGTTAGTTCCTTGTGGTGGAACCAGCCCACCCAGGTTCAAATCTAGATTTGACACGGGTGCTCGCATTTACGGCTATTTATTCTTTCTAGTGGTAGGCCAGCAAGGCGCCTGTGGTGACTTCGTCAATCTCAAGATATGCCGGCCCAGTCTTCCGGAGGTGCTCATAGGGTAGGGTGGACGTGTGTACGTTCATAGGGTGAGTGTGCGCACGTTGTGAGCGCCTGCGTTTGTATTGTGTTTCTCAAAAAAAATTATATAGTTTTTAAAAGTCACACCAGCTGCTACCCCTTACTTTCTGTCATATCCTTCTTTATTTGCTTGCTTGTCTACCACTATTTCTAATCATTCTCCTTGAAACCTTTAAAAATTGGATCTTATAGTTTTTTGAGTTTATTATCTCGTTGAGTTTCGTTTTTATAATTTCTAGAAGTCCCGTCAAATGCTGTCATTATACTCCTCTATGGCCCGTTCACTGTCTTTTCTCTTTATTGTCATTAGGATTTTACAAATCGAACATAATTATCGTTTCGGTTTCATTTTTTACTTTCTATAGGTCCCGCCAAACCATCGGCGGCATTGTCATTGTACTCCTTTATGGCTTACCCGCTGCCTGCCCTTCCCTTGCTTACATTAATGTTAAATCGAACATGATTATCATTGTTTCTTTTAATTTTTAGAAGTTCCGAATCTTAAAAATTGGACCTTATAGTTTTTTAGAGTTTATTGTTTTGTTGGGTTTCATTTTTTATATTTTTAAGTCCCGTGAAACGATGCTACTGTACTCATCTACGGTCTATCCGCCGCCTAGTCTTTATTGTCATTGGGATTCTAAAAATCGAACATAACTTTTGTTGAAATTCATTTTTTATTTTCTAAAAGTCCTGCAACCGTCGGCGGCTCTGTAACTGTACTCCTATACACCCCGCACGTTGCTTCTCCTTTTTATTGTCATTGAGATTATAAAATTCGAATATGATTATCAATGGGGTTTATTTTTTTCTTTCTAGAAATCCCGACAACCGCCTTGCCCGTTTGCTTCACGGTTATATGTCGTATCAACCGCCACCACTCTACTATTTTATAGACATGTTACTTAATATCTCGTAATGTGTTTTAGATGGTCTTTTTTTTCAAGTCTTTATTTTTTTATCATCAATTTTGTTATTTATAAATTGTATTTCTAATTGGAATTTTTTTCTTTTTCTGATTTCAGAATTTTTTTCAAATTTTAATTAACTCCATCCATTCCAAAATATAAGCACAACCACTCTTAACCCAAAGACCAAGAAATAATTATTATCATCTTGTAATTGGATCATCCTAATAAATATAATGCATGCATCCAATAGGATTGGATAACATGGGAGTGGAGGATTTTAAAAAAAGTAATAATTTAATGGAGAAGATGTCATGATAATTTCATGATTGCATGCATGCCTTATATTATAGAACATATAAGAAAAATGGTTTGCCTTATATTATGGAATGGAGGGAGTACCGTACAGTGTTTTTTAATATTTTTATTTTTATTTTTTGAATTTCAATTGTTTCAAAATTGTATTCCTACTTGAACTCTCTTTTAATTTTTCTAATTTTGGATATTATTTTATTTTTTTATTCTACAATCTCCA
>CM020178.1:22144342-22163475 GCA_009805545.1 Oryza longistaminata | reverse complement strand
ATAATTTAAAAATAACTAAAATTCTAAATTTTAATTAATCTCATATTGGGTTCTATTTTATTTTTTTTATTCTGAATTTTAATTAATCTCGTATTGGGTTCTTATATGGATTCTTCTTTTAATATTGCTTATTTTTAATTCCGCATTTCAGTTGATTTTAAATTTTATTCCTACATGAACTCTTCTTTTCTTTTTGCTAATTTTGGATTTTATTTTTATTTTTATTCCGAATATTAACTAATCTCGTATTGTGTTCTTATATAGACTCTTCTCTCAATATTCCTTATTTTCAATTCCGAATTTTAGTTATTTTTAAATTATATTTCTACTTGGACTCTCCTTTTATTTTCTAATTTTGGATTTTATTTTATTTTTATTTTGAATTTCAATTAATCTCATATTGGGTTCTTATATGGACACTTGTTTCAATATTGCTTATTTTTAATTCCGAATTTCAGCTAATTTTAGATTGTATTTCTACTTGGACCTTTCTTTTTTCTTTTTCTCCGATTAATGTGGGAATTTCTAGCCCCCACGGCGAACGTGGTGCCTTCTTTTAAGGCTGTTTTATAATATAATAGATAGATAGATAGATAGATAGATACATATTTTATCTCGATTTTCGTTATCATATTTTTTAAATTGCTAAATGATGTGTTTCGTGTAAAAATTTTTCTACATATAAGTTGATTTAAAATATAAAATAAATCTATTTTTCAAGTTTATAGTAATTAAAACTGATTTAATCATATGCTAATGTTTTTTTTTTGCGCTAACTTAATCTCTATCTCATGAACTTCAAACGAGGTAAACATGAAGGATAAATTCAATATACAATCAAAGGAAAAATAATAATAAAATCAAGCAACAAGTAGTACTGTGCAGCGAATAGAATTTATTTTTTAAATGTAGATTAAATTTTTATTTGTTGTTTTATGTATATTAAATTTATATTTGCATGTTTGGATAATATAGTGCTTTTGGGTGAGTCATAGTTTATATCAGCATTGTGTAAGAGCAAGTATAATAGAGAGCTGTAAAAAGATTAAATGCTGAAATGGACGAGAGGAGAGGAGATGAGATAAGAAGCCGAGCTGAAAGCTTACAGCCAGATGATGAAAGAGGAGAGGAGAGAGATAAGAAGCCGAGCTGAAAGCTTCAAAAACAAGAATATACCGACACAGGAACCAAGAAAATCTATAATATAGACATGTGGATCATATATTTATCTATACAGTCAGCAACTGACTGTATTATTAGCCTTGCTCTGATGCTGATATGGATCGGAGTAGAGTTAGCGCCAACTCTCACAACCCTAATTAATAGCCTAGCTAAAATAAAACAAAAATCCGTACATCATCAAAATTCTGCGGTTCTGCCCCTATATTTTAGGCTACATAAGACTTGCCACTAACGTTGATCTGCCATCAAGTTATTCACTGTTTCAGTGTTTCATCCCTAATCGGCCGGTACTTTTACATATTTTCCCATTACAAAGGGTAATTATAAGCTTCTAACTATGCAGTTATGTCCGGCTTTGACCTCGATCGGCTGCACGAACCTCAATCTTATAACCCGTGTTCCTTGATGGCGTCAACGGTCAGCACTCCTCCACTGCTCCACAAGAAGTCAAGCAAAGCAAGGACCACACAACCTGCATTCGGTGAATAATGATCAGCAACATATATATGTCGGCCTTATTCATTATTATGTGTTTACTATATATATATATATATATATATATATATATATATATATATATATATATATATATATATATATATATATATATATATAACTTTGTTCTACTTACTTTAACCACTTATTTTAAGCTATTTATTAAGTATATTGTATATCAATATTTAGTTTATGCTATACTCAATAGTCTAAACCAAACATGTTGTCAATAACAAAGGATAAAGAATAAGAGAAATGTGGAACTATACGGGAATTAACACACAACTTTGGTGCTAAACAAGCCAACAAATTATATAAAAAAATGAAGGTACAAAACTAAACATTAGAGATATGAACCATTTTTTTTCTTAAATAATTTGGAGACCACTGCATAACAATTATCATTACAATTTTTTCCTAAAAGAAAAGGATCAGAGGTGGCTGTGGCAATTCGGCCGGCTAAACCGAGTAGACTGGTGTTGCTAATTACGCGTAGTCTACAAAAGTAACTTAAAATTTCACCACAACCATTGTTTAGAACGTTGATTTTGAGCATATATATATATATATATATATATATATATATAATATATATATATTATATATATATATATATATATATATATATATATATACTATATATATTATATATATAAATAATATATATGAAAATAATAAATTTGATTTGTTAAAATAAAATCTTTCGTAATATTACAACTTGCATACTTACTTTGAATTTATGTAAAAGGATTTTAGGTGGTCAAGCTTGTTGACTCAAAAAAAAAGTCTAAAAACGACTGTTTATTTATAACTAGCAAGAGATCTAGAGCAAGTGTGTTACTAATAAAGGATATTCTCGTCTGAAAATATAGACTTTGACATAAGAGATGACCCGTGAACTATCCGGTGACTACTTTTTTTTCTCTCCAAAACATAGATTCGGCCTGGCGACTACTCTTTTTTCTTCTCCAGAACATGGATCCGGCGATGACTACTTTTTTTTCAAAAAAAAACATAGTTTCATGCTAAATCAAAGATGTTGTAGCAGTCTAATGAGAAGAAAATAGAAGGCTAACCACATACAAATAGGATAAATATGCAGCAGTTGAGACGGTCATGACAATCTCATCTATCGCGGAAGCTCATCGGCGAGGTATGGTCGACGTCGGCTTCTTCCTTGACGTTGGCAGGAGGTGCATGTCCGTCAACATGGCGTTCCGGCGCCGTCGACGTCGCCGCAGCATCATCTACGGCGGGTGGATCAACGAGGTAATCATCTTCAACAGTTTCGTCGTCGCAGTGGCCATCTTGTAGCATGATCGTTGGCGGCGGTGGCGGCAGAAACAGCGGCTGCTGCTCCTGTGGCGGCGGCAGCGGCAAGGGGAGGAAGTCCCCATTGGGGGCGACGGCGACGGCTACGGGCGGCTGCTGCTGCTGGGCCGCAGCACGGCGATAGAGCTCGATCAGCCCCTTCACCGCGTCGAGCTCGGCCTTCACGCCGGCGAGCTCCTGGCTGAGGCCCTTGACGATGCCGGCGGCGCCGCCGACGGGGTCGAGCACCCACGCGTCGGACTCGTAGACGACCGACTTCATCGCGTCGTCGCGCAGCTCCTCCGACGCCGACGCCATGACCCTGAGGATGTTCTTGATGCCGAACAGGCGGTGCGCGTTCCGGAACCGCGTCGGCTGGTCGGCCGGGAAGTAGCGCGCCAGCCGGCACTCCGGCGTGCACCTCCGCCTCTGGTGCTTGCACGCGGCGCACGCCTGCGGGTGCGGCGGCGGAAGCGGCGGCGGCGGCGGCTGAGGCGGAGGTGGGGGCGTGGTGCTGGTGTTGGAAGAGGGCGAGGAGGAGGAGTGTCCGGACGAGGACGGCCCGGCCTCCTCGTCGCCCATGGCAATCGCCCCGTGTGTCGCGGTGGATATTTATTTGATGAGGACGCGGCTGCGGCGGCGTAGGGTTGGTTGCGTGCCACCCGATTTGCACGGGATGTTTTCGGTTGATGATCAAACGGCCGGAGAGCGAGATACGCCGTCGCAACGACGAACCCTAGCTAGCCAGACTTTAGTGTTTTGGGCCTTTAGCCCGTAGGCTCTTTTGAACGAAACAGAGGTTGGAGATGGCGTATAGGCTCATTCTTGAATGAAGTCTCTTTATTATCTTATTATGGCTAAAGTATCGTGAATGCCCGAATTATAAATCACAACTTATAAATACCAAATATATATAAAACACCTCAACATTCCATACAAAATAGAAACTGGAGTACCTAGTACTACCTCCATTTTTTAATAGATGACGCCGTTGACTTTTTCTCACATGTTTGACCGTTCGTCTTATTCAAAAAATTTACGTAATTATAATTTATTTCGTTATGAGTTGTTTTATCATTCATAGTACTTTAAGTGTGATTTATATCTTATACATTTGCATAAAATTTTTGAATAAGACGAATGGTCAAACATGTAAGAAAAAGTCAACGGCGTCATCTATTAAAAAACGGAGGGAGTATATGGCTGTCGATAGAAAATATCCTCACAAATTTCACAAACTAGGGACTATCGGACTGCTTTGATACTCGTGCAGCACTCCAACCTAATATCCCTCTTCTCCTCCCCCTCTCTCTCCCCACTGCCTTCACATTTGCATTAGAATGCACCCGCCTACTCCCCACTACTGTGCCGTCTGGTCTCTCCGGCTAGCTGAAAGGTACCAGCAAGAACACAATCGGGCGGTATTCTCTCCTTCCCTGTCCTTCTTCTCCCCCTCTCCTCAAGCCGAGTGTGGCAAGAGTCCCAGCCCTCCAATGTTACCTGTTTCTGACGGTTCCTAGTCGCTAAATACACCACTACTACCACCTACCGCCTTCTAACCACAACTCCGCTTTGCCTTGTCAACAACAAGAGCCCACCTTTTCTCCTCCATCCTCACAACTCTAACACCGCTGCCAACGCCTCGCAACCCACCTGTGTCCACCATCCACCGCACTACCACTTCCCACGACCATCCATCTAAACCTAGTGATCTCATCTATGTTCCCCCTCCCCAAACTTCTCCTACCCCAACTCGAAACCCTAAACCCTAACTCTACTATCATTTGTTTGGGTCGTAAGAAGTAGAGAAGGGGTTCCCAAAGTTAGAGGAGCTGGAGTTGAAACACAAATCATGAAGCAGATCATAAGGTCACAAATCTGCGAGAAATCCCCTAAAATTTTATGTTGAATGTGATTTAGCAATTCCATACAAAATATACCTTGAACCTATCTTAAGACAATATTGATCCTATGTGGTACTCGTATGGCAGCAGTTCCATCATGTGACAATCTAGATGGTCAGAATACCTCTAATCCACTATGTTCTTTCTCCTAATCCCTTCTCAAGTTCTCATGCTTTCCTTATCTCATAACTAGCCAAATACCTGCGCGTTGCTACGGGTTATTCAAAACAGCAAAAACAATTACTTCCTCCGTTTCACAATGTAAGCCATTCTAGCAATGTAAGTTATTCTAGCATTTCCCACATTCATATTGATGTTAATGAATCTAGATAGATGTATATGTCTAGATTCATTAATATTTCATCAATATGAATGTGAGAAATATTAGAGTGACTTACATTGTGAAACGGAGGGAGTATGTTGTTGTTGAAAAAAAAATTAGCTTCTTCATCTTAAAAAAAAAGATAGTATTAGTTTCCATATAGATCGATGACTCCCATCATGCTAATAAGAGATGTCTTTTGATATCTCTATCTCTACTATTATAAAAATTGAAGATGTTTCCACCGGAATTTTAGTACGTCATCCGTATTTGAGTTGATTATACGTCGTCCTTATCAAATTCAACCTGATTCTAGAATAACTATTATACACTCCTATCCCAACCTAACCCCTCCCCCTCCGCCAGCCCAAACTAACCGGCCCACACTATCCCGCACGCCTCCACTGGGCACCGCGCGCGCCCCTCCCACGATCGACGTCTTTTTTTTTGTCGTCTTCCCTTTTGTCGTTTTCTTTTTCTCCCTTTCTTTACTCACGATAATCCTGATCCTCTCCATTTCCTTCCAATCTCCTATCTTTTCTCCTCCTTTTTCTCTCCTCATAAATATTTTTATGCGGCAAGTTTGTTACTTTGCAAATGCTTTCCATCTATATTAAAAAAAACATTTTACAAATTGAATAATCAAATTTCAATTTTTGGTCCATGAGGTATATATATAGAAAAATGCACATGCACCAACTTATGAAATAGCCACCCGATCGATTTGTGAAGCTTTGGAAAGATGCACATAAGGGATTCTTCGTGTGATGATGCATGCATCGAGTATAACCGGGTTCAATGCTATATATGATTTTTGACTTTGTTTGCTATTGTTTTGTCTGTCTTCTTTTGGTTTGTCGTTTAAATTGACAGTGTTTTTATCAATCGTGAAAATTTTCTTCACGTGTTGTAATACACAAGTGTATTTGCTTGTAATTATAAAATATGTACTTGTCAATAAATTGCATTGTCTAGCTATCTTGTTTTAAATTAAAATAAAAACATAATTTATTTTTGATTTTTTAATCAAGATAACAAGAGGCAAATCAATAGAAAATTAAAGAATTGTAGCCTACAGAGTAAAAGTAGAGAAGTATATACAAAGGCTGACCAAACACTTACAATTTATACCTACACAATGGTCTTGCTAACCACCAGCACCATCACTATTATCTTTTAGAAGTAGTATAGATGAAGACACGAGAGAACTGTGACGCACGATTGAGAAACAGACTCAGGAGATAGGGCACATGCATCGGCGTCAGAAAAGCTATGACGGATCTCCATATTTAGTGTGCCGTGGCTGTCATGGATGCATATAGTAGAGACATCCATGACACACGATATTGTACGACCAGCGAGGAGCTTGTTCACCTTCTCATGGCTCAGCCGTAGATTCCAGGACACCGAAGCCTGGTGCGCACCTACACCATAGTCGTAGATGCCACTTGTTCCTCAACACCAGACCATGCTCGGCGACGACATTAACGGGGCAACACATATGCATATTAGATTTATTCTTCCATATTTTGCACACTGGAACATAGAGTCATTATCTATACATGAATCTTAGGGATAGGATCATGTCCCCCGTCTCCGCGCACAATATCTCCTACACTCTTTTTATGCTCCCTCCGGCATGCCGCTTGCCGTCCACAACCACGTCCCCACCCACAGTGCACGTAGGAGCCTTGTATTCCCCTCGTTCCGACCACCAACTTCTGCTGCAATACATGAGCTTGTTGGCTCAACTGCGAAGGAGCTTGTCCAGGAGGCCTAGCCCTGTAGATCCTTACCTCCCAATCCACCGCCACAGAGCTAGATCCAAAGAACTATGGTCTCACGTGGTACTGCAGCCTAGAGACCCTGAAGCACGAGGCGTTCTGGCCCGTTTTATCGGAGATGTTGTCCCTGTACGAGCATGTCCTCATTTACGACAAAGTTTCGTGCATGGATCGGCATGATACCACATATGTATCATATTGGTACATGTAGTACCACCCTGGTGTCACACACGTACCACTTGGTATAGAAAAATGCTATGCGTACGATATTGCTGTACGATTTCAATACGATCAAACACCACACCATCCCTGTGGAAGTGAAACCAATTTTCATGTGGAACCAAAACGTAACGCTGTCAGTAACGCTAGGAGAGAATCGTTTGATCGTACAAGTATAGTAAACATAAGACCGTACGTATAGCGTTGCTCCTTGGTATATATGCCTGCATTGTAATTATGTTTGGTATCTGTATTAAATCTACTCCTATTTGTACCATACTCCATCTAAGAATTGGATTGCCACCTATTCTCTACATTACAAAAATTTTCAAATTATTTTACAATGATTTGGTTTCAAAAGTCTAGTAAGAGCAAGTTTAATAGTGTAGCCCACTACTAGCTCCAATTCATCTATAGCCAATCTAATAGTCAATTCATACAATAGTTGCTTTCTATACTATTAATATATGGTCCCACCTGTCATACACACATTGCGTCTTGGAGTACATGTTGCAGCTGGCTACAGATCTATAGCCCGATGCTCTTCTCTCTTATCTTTTATCTCATTAAAATGTGTTTATAGCTCGCTAAGGGCACCCACAATAGTTATCTATAGGCTCTCTACAAGAGATCCATGTCAGCTAATTTCCTACTTGGAAGGTATTAAATGAAGAGAGAGAGCAAAACTATCTACTAACTTAGAGATAGTCTATAGTGAAAAACGAGGCAATGCATGAGAGAGCTATAGATACCAATGCAGATATACTATTAAGGTGGTTTACTATTAATCGAGTCTATTGCTGAGATGTACATGTTTTATAGAGAGCACCTTACTTTACCATTGTGGGTGCTCTAACAGTGTGCTATTGTAATTTGTACATGTTTCGCAACTTGGCAACTTAATGCGGTTCCATTGACGTGTAGAGCAGCCATTGGCCAACGCATCGCCTTCCACGTCACTCCTTGCACTCGCCCGAGTCCAAAATCGCCGCCGACCCACACAACCGGCAACCCCACCTCTCAGCCCCCGACGGACCCCACTTCCGATCTCCACCCCCATCTCGCCGGCGATGCCGCCGCCGCCGACGCCGCCGCCGTCGGCTGCCACGGCGGGGCGGAGGTCCCCATTCTCCGCCCTCCTCCTCTACGTCACCTTCGCGCTCGTCATCCTGCTCCTCCTCACCTCCTACTCCCCCAGCGTCCCGCACCGCGGCCGCGGCCTCCACCGCCGCCTCAAGCTCCACCCCAGGAACCCCTCCCTCTCCGGGGCCGGCGCGGGGGCCCCCACCGGAGGAAACGGGGCTCCTCAGCAGCAGCAGCAGCAGCAGAACCACCACCACGCGGCGCCCTTCGACCCGGAGATCGCGGAGCTGGAGCGGCGGCTGGAGGACAAGGAGTGGGAGCGGGAGCACTACCGCATCCTGCACGGCGACGGCGGCGGAGGGGAGGCGGACGAGCACATGAGGGAGTGGGAGGAGTTCCTCAGGGAGGACGAGGACTTCATCAACGACGAGGAGCGCTTCAACCTCGGCGACCGCATCCGCGCGCTCTTCCCCAAGATCGACCTCGCCCCGCGCGACGGCTTCGCCTCCCTCGACGAGCTCACCAGGTGGAACCTCGAGCAGTCCAGGGCCGACCAGCTCCACCGCTCCGCTCGGGAGATGGAGCTCTACGACAAGAATGGCGACGGGGTTGTCTCCTACGGGGACTTCCGGGCTCAGCACAACGAATCGAGTGGTAATGTGGCAATTTTTGTTTTGTTTTTTTTTTATCTGTCCAGGAGTTCAAAACGAGTTCAATAAGGATGGAAGCAAATCCGTGAGACAATTTGGAGTAAGTGTTTTAATCAATGATGATTTGCAGGGGAGGTTAATTCGCTGGGGTTCCCATGGTGGAAAGAGGAGCATTTCAATGCTTCGGATGCGGATGGTGATGGTTTCCTTAATAAAACCGAGTTTAATGAGTATGCATTCATTTGAATTCTATTTGAAGATCATGTTTTTATTTTGATTATTTAGTGTGCCATTAATGCTAATGTTTGAATGGTTTTGCTCCAACTTCAGCTTCCTTAATCCCAGCGATTCAGAGAATCCCCAAATTATCAATTTGCTCTGCAAACAAGAAATAAGGTGCGTAATTCTTCAACCGGATGACCATTTTTTTTCATAGTACTGTTTGCTTGGATAACATTCCAGAAACTCAGTAACGTACATAACCTCAATTTGAAGCCCTTTTGTTTGAACTCGGAGTATCTGATATAGTGTTCAAAACACTATAATTGCTCTCTGATTCTAAGAACAGTTCCAGAGCTGTTCACATTTAAAACTTGGAAGCTACTATTGACAGGTAGAACTTTCCACTTTGCTAGTATACCCTTGACTCCTTACTGTTCCACTGTAATGATCCTTAGATCATGATGAAGTAAACACCAGGATACATACAAAGCAGGTGGAGCTGGTTTCGCTAAAAAATGGAATAGAGTAGAGACTAGAGAATGGGACGGACAAAGGGGGTTGGGACTTAGATTTGCTCCATCTTTTATTACATAAGAATGGTCTGTGTATTTAGAGCTTGTCTTAACAAATTAACAATTGGAGATAGACATTCTCAACCAGATAATAATATCCCTCCAGGTTGCTAAATAAGATTTGCAAATAGGAGATTAGATGACAACCAACAAAGCTGCTGCTATAGTTTCATGGTAGCTGCTCAGTGCTCACACACATGACAGCTGCATTTTAATACAAGGTAGAACTTGCCACTTTGCAAGTAATCCTGAATTCCTGATGTATGACACCTAACAGAATTAGGGGTGGTAAAGGGCCCAACATTTTAGCCTAGAAAATTGGGCTGTGAAAGGACCCATGGGCCAGGCCCATTACCACCCGTAAACATATTGCTCACTCTGTTCCATATTATTAGTCATTTTGGGTTTGTTCTAAGTAAAACTTCTTCAAGTTTAACCAAGCTTATAGAAAAATGCAGCAACATTTTCAGCACAAAACAAATATACTTAAAAGTATATTCGATGGTGGATTTAATGAAACTAGTTTGGTGTTGAAGATGTTATGCTTTTCTATAAACTTGGTCAAACTTGAAGAAATTTGACTTAGGACAAACTCAAAACGTCTTATAATATGAAAAGGAGGGAGTAAAAACTGAAGGAACTAAAATTTAACATGATCATGTTTATGTAGATGATATAACACTTCAAAATGAAGTGGTTAATTTGGTTCATTGAACAAGTGAATGCTGGCCTCAAAGCCTTTAATATTATTGTTAATAATAATAACACTCGATCCAAGTGGAGAGACGTTCCGAAAGCATTGCTTTAAGGTCAAGAAAAGGCCCAGAAAGCCAGCTACTGCACGCTATCGCTTTAGTGAATAGTGACCTGCCACGACCACGGGGCACACACACAGCAAGGGGCCTTTCTTTGCGAGATCCCAGGTTTGAGCCCTGGTTGGCAGCCTCATACCTGGAGGTCTTACCACTGTGCTATGAGCATGTTCTCCTCAAGGCCTTCAATAAAGCTATTTATCCTTGGTCAGGGCTCATGTAAATCCTTATAGCATTTATTCTTTTCTTGAGTTGTCCCATATCATAAAATTGGATAATCTCTTGTGTGTCTGTTAGAATGAACTAATCAATCAATTATTACTAACAGAATAACCCTGCTCACAAATAAAGCTCAACTCTTGCTCCGCATCATAATACTACAATGGCCTTTTGATTAAGAAGTGAACAAAGCAGGGAAATAGTGGGTTTGGGTGGGGTAAGCTGGTAGGGTCTATTCCTAGTTGGTTAGTCCTAGGATGGGCCTAGGACAAGATTAAGTTGACCTGGACTGCACTTGTTCAACAGGTCAAGTTAGTTTTGGCTTAGGTCATTGCTCAGATGGACTTGCTTTGGTTCTGGTCTGGCTTTGTGATTAAACATGTATCTCTAGATCGTTACCTAGTGGTAGTAAATACACATTTGTAATTAAATCCTTTCTAGAAAGCAATTGATCTTATACTTTTGTAATATCATATTCTTTTAAGCAACCATGTTAGATATTGGTACCCATTATTCTTGGCCTTGAAGTGTTAGCAAAGTTAAGTCTAATATTTTTGTAGCTTTAAAATCTGCTTCCTCCTTCATATTTCGTTTGAAGAAAAAATCATGACACGTTAACCATATTTTCACTATCTTAAATTCATTGCAATGAACATGCTAGGTTCTAGCAAACTATTAATTAGAGAATCTATTCCTCTTCAAGCCAGGGCTACTCCAGGTAACACTCCTGGGCAAGGCATGTTGTTATGGACTTCCAAACGCACATAAATATATTTTGCCTTTTCTGTAAAGTTGGCAATATTATATCACTATATGTTTCATGGAAGGAACAGATTCCTATCATTATTTCCTTATTTGTGTGGATTGTAGGATAACACCGCGGTTCCTTGAGCTGACATTTTAAATTCCTTACATATCGTGCCATACCCAGACAGAGAGACAAGGATGGTGATGGAAAGCTAAACTTTGAAGAATATTTTCATGGGCTACATGACCATATACATGGTTATGATGACGAGAACGCAGATATTTCCCACATTGGGAACATTACAGTAGCTAAGGAGCGGTTTTCCAAACTTGACAAAGACAGTGATGGGTATGGAAGTGGAGCTTTAATTAATGACTTCCTCTGATATAATTATTTACTGAAGTATTTTCATTTTATATTTTTAAGATAAACTCTTTGCTCATGTAGGTTTATTTCAGAGCACGAACTAGAACCTGTTCTTGATAAGCTCCATCTTTCAGAACGTTATTATGCTAGACAACAAGCTACCCATGCTATTTCAGAGGTTTGATTCTCATTGTTTTCCTGGAATTTCTACATATTTTCTATTGTTCTTTGATATCTTGGAATCTATTTTCCCTTTGTCATGCATGTCTACAGCTTTCTATAGTTTTCCTAAACATAGCAGTAGATGAACTTTTAGTCTTTAATAGGTTTGACATGTCCTGATTTGATATTGTCAAAACCTAATACAGGGTGTAACTATCTAATCTCAGTATAGTGGGACATAAGAATACCCTATTAAATAGGTGTATAAGTTACCCGTCCACTGCAAATCATTTGCTTTTCATTTTAGAGTTTCATCCAGAATTCAATAAATCTAGTTTTTTATGCATAGAAAAAATCACAGATAATCTGAGATTTTTTTTTTATTTTGAACCTTATTTAAAATTTCAAAAACAACCTATTTTGAAAAATAAACCTTTTGTCACACGTGGAGGGCAAATGTTGCTACTCCATGAATAGTGGAGATATATAAGGTACTGTACCGACTCTTTTCATGCCATATCAACCCTGATTTACCACATCAGTATGACTCTGTGAGTGGCATGACCAAATCTTTGCCACACCAAGGTTTTTAACCCATGCTTCAGCATTGTGCTGCCACACTAATGAGAATGAAGAAGCTAAAGGTTTAGATATGTAAATAATGTTTCGGTAGAGTTCAATTGTCAAATATATTAAAAAGTTAAAAAAAAAAACTCGATAATCTGTTGTGGTTCCTGTTTGCACAAGGTTGTCCAAAAGTTTGCTTGTGAAAAATCTCAATGTATTATTGCTTTTCTCATAATTCTTTGTAGTACATGTACAAGAGGCATGATAGTTTTGAAACAAAGTATGATAAAATGGGTTAATGCAATACCCCCTCTAAACCAAAATATTACTAGTCCTTTAATGGGCTAATGTAATACCCTCTCTGATCCAGAACATTACTAGCCCTTTTCTCAGAGGGGATATTTCTATTGTATCGGAGGAAGAACTTATATGGGGAAGAACATATTTCTTCTCTCGTATTTGTGCTTGTGACAAGTTTAATTATGTGACCATAATCCTCATTAGCTATTAATTGCCATCATTTGATTTTTGTCTTTATGACAATTAATATGTGATAAAAAAGGGGCAATTCTATTCCAGGCAGCATCTTCCTTTTATGTGATTTCCTCTGATGCATGATGTGTCTCTTGTTCCCCGAGGATGACATGTTCAATTGGCTTATCCAAAAATTGCAGGCTGACAAAGATCATGATGGAAGACTAACTTTGGATGAGATGATTGAGAACCCGTATGCATTTTATGGCAGCGTCTTCCTTAGCGACGACGAAGACTATTTTCATGATGAATTCCGCTGAGGTGTCTGCAGGTGACTTGCATGCATCTGATGCACACCATACCGAAAATTGTTTTGCAGCTAGTATTCATTCAAATATTCTGTCCACAGATTGTTGGTGTTGCAAGTATGGTTTGCGGATCGATCCAAGATGCTTTCACCATCAGACTGAATGATCTAGGAGCTGCTAACCACACAAAAAGAGAACTTCAGCTGGTTGGTACCCTAGAGTTCTTTCTATCAGGTACTCAGGTGGAGCACCAAGCTGTCTAATGCCAGCGATATTAGGTTACATACATGCCAACTTGCCTGCCTTTATTTAGGGTGAGCCGCTAACCTGACCTGACATATGTTGTGTATTATCTCACCAGTTTTGTAAAATGCAATGGATGGAGTCTAGGAGAGCAATCATAGTAGAATGGACATGACCAGACCAGTGAGCTAATTGTGCCTTTCTTCTTTCTTTCTTTTTCTCTGAAGTGTTAGCTTAAATTATGCATTCCGTGTTGAAACATACTGACTGGATTGCTGATGGCGCTCCGACCGACAGTTTTCCTCGGCGCATGAGTGCGTCGTGGACGTGGAATGATGAAATTATTGTACTCCCTCCGTTCCAAAAAAAGACAAACCCTGAGTTTACGTGTCCAACTTTGATTGTCCGTTTTATATGAAATTTTTTTATAATTCGTATTTTTATTGTTGTTAGATGATAAAACATGATTAATACTTTGTGCGTAACTTGTCTTTTTAATTTTTTTTTATAATTTTTTCAAATAAGACAAACGGTTAAATATTGGGCACGGAAATCAGAATTTGTCCTTTTTTTTTTGGACTGAGGGAGTAGTTGCGTCGATCACATGCAAATGCATTATTCGGGACAGTCTACCCAACGTGTCGTGTCATGTCATGTCCATCGTGTCGTGCCATGTACTCCTAGATCGATGGCATATAATGACATACTCCGATTCCAGGTGTTCTTGCTCGAAGTGTTGGGTTCTTTTTTGCATAAATCGAATTAGACCATTCCTCTGGAGAACCCAAACGAACACAAGGGATTAAATTAAAGCAACCCTTGTATTATTACCATTATTGGGTTGCTTGTGAAAGCTTTAAACTCAGTTGAAAGGCACGTACTCGTGCGTGTTTGTGTTGGTCAGTAGGTGTGGTGTGTGTAGATGCGTTTTCTATGTAGCTTGTAGCTGTGAATTCTTTTGGAGTACTTATATGACATCCGACATTTTTTTTGTCGAAAAACTTTAAATGCATAGTTAGAATGTAATTACATACTTATAATTTGTATGTAACTATACTACAGTATAAGATCAACAAAAACCTGGTTGCTGGCTAACGCAATTTTTTCGTTCACCCAAGAGGTTGCGGGCTCTCGCTTTTCAGCTGGCATAGCGATGTAAAAAGAATTGTTCATTCCCTTGCATGAATCTCCACGCGATCTAACAGTCCACAAACTGAATGTTTTGGGAAAAAAAATGTCAACAGTTTTTTTAGCACATCTTCTTTAAAATTAAATTACACTTTGCCATATTAAAGTTTCACTTCAAACCACCTTAAAAGTACTTCATCCATTTCATATTACAAGACTTTCTAGCATTGCTCACATTCATATATATGTTAATGAATCTAGACATATATGTATGCTTAGATTCATTAACATTTACATGAATGTGGACAATACTAGAAAGTCTTATAACCTGAAACGGAGAGAGTATCTATTTACTTTGGACTAGGTATTTTCAACAAAAGTTAAACTTTAAACCGATGACCAATATATCAATGAAACTAACCATCTCTGGTGTCCGTGTCTCACTTATATATGGGCCACTTGGACATAAGGTCCAAAGTGCAACACTGGCAACAATACGTAGCTACTAGTCCCAAGTGAAAAAACATTTATGTAGCTAGTCCAAAGTGATAGAAAAAACATTTCAAGAGTGGTAAAAAGTAAACCTTTAGCAAGAATATATATCCCCTAAATCATAATTTACTCTTTTCTTACATCATTGTGCACTATTTCTTATGTATTTTGGTATCAGTTTTATGTTTTGAAACTAATTACTACCCCCGTTTCAGGTTATAAGACTTTCTAGCATGACCCACATTCATATACTCCCCCCGTTTCACAATGTAAGTCATTTTAGCATTTCTCACATTCATATTGATGTTAATGAATCTAGACAACATCAATATGAATGTGAGAAATGCTAAAATGACTTACATTGTGAAACGGAGGGAGTATCTGAATATGGGTCATGCTAGAAAGTCTTATAACCTGAAACGGGGGTAGTAATTAGTTTCAAAACATAAAACTGATACCAAAATACATAAGAAATAGTGCACAATGATGTAAGAAAAGAGTAAATTATGATTTAGGGGATATATATTCTTGCTAAAGGTTTACTTTTTACCACTCTTGAAATGTTTTTTCTTTCACTTTGGACTAGCTACATAAATGTTTTTTCACTTGGGACTAGTAGCTACGTATTGTTGCCAGTGTTGCACTTTGGACCTTATGTCCAAGTGGCCCATATATAAGTGAGACACGGACACCAGAGATGGTTAGTTTCATTGATATATTGGTCATCGGTTTAAAGTTTAACTTTTGTTGAAAATACCTAGTCCAAAGTAAATAGATACTCTCTCCGTTTCAGGTTATAAGACTTTCTAGTATTGTCCACATTCATGTATGTCTAGATTCATTAACATATATATGAATGTGAGCAATGCTAAAAAGTCTTGTAATATGAAATGGAGGAAGTACTTTTAAGGTGGTTTGAAGTGAAACTTTAATATGGCAAAGTGTAATTTAATTTTAAAGAAGATGTGCTAAAAAAACTGTTGACATTTTTTTTCCCAAAACATTCAGTTTGTGGACTGTTAGATCGCGTGGAGATTCATGCAAGGGAATGAACAATTCTTTTTACATCGCTATGCCAGCTGAAAAGCGAGAGCCCGCAACCTCTTGGGTGAACGAAAAAATTGCGTTAGCCAGCAACCAGGTTTTTGTTGATCTTATACTGTAGTATAGTTACATACAAATTATAAGTATGTAACTACATTCTAACTATGCATTTAAAGTTTTTCGACAAAAAAAATGTCGGATGTCATATAAGTACTCCAAAAGAATTCACAGCTACAAGCTACATAGAAAACGCATCTACACACACCACACCTACTGACCAACACAAACACGCACGAGTACGTGCCTTTCAACTGAGTTTAAAGCTTTCACAAGCAACCCAATAATGGTAATAATACAAGGGTTGCTTTAATTTAATCCCTTGTGTTCGTTTGGGTTCTCCAGAGGAATGGTCTAATTCGATTTATGCAAAAAAGAACCCAACACTTCGAGCAAGAACACCTGGAATCGGAGTATGTCATTATATGCCATCGATCTAGGAGTACATGGCACGACACGATGGACATGACATGACACGACACGTTGGGTAGACTGTCCCGAATAATGCATTTGCATGTGATCGACGCAACTACTCCCTCAGTCCAAAAAAAAAAGGACAAATTCTGATTTCCGTGCCCAATATTTAACCGTTTGTCTTATTTGAAAAAATTATAAAAAAATTTCTTTTTCTTGCAGCAGCAGCCTGCTCAGGGCCTACGCGCAGCGGGCGCGGCCTGCGCAGGAGCCAGCCCCGGTTGATTTAGTTGTTAGATTTTATTGATTTATCTGTGAATTTTTGATTTGTGATGTCTTGAATATGTAAATTTGTGATATGAATTATAAATGTGGATGTGGACGATTTTGTGATGTTTATGTAAATGTTGATGATTTTATTGTTGAGTTTGTTAGAAATCATATATCAAAAAACATAAAAAAAGACTAAAGATAACATCGTCAGCACGTGCGCTATCATCTTTAGAGATAATCGGGAGTAAAGAGTGCATTTTATTTCTGGATTCGGGTTCCGGTTACATATCCAAGATTAATTAAAGAGTTACAAACCGGGGAGTATATAGATGCATTCTTCAGCTGTGACATGAGATAAATACGCGTGTATACATCGTACTGAGCTCCAGGGCCAATGGAAACATTATTGATCACACATGCATAGGCATATGCATGCATGCTGCCGCACACGTGGGACGTACTGTGCTTGGCTAGTTGCCTGTTGTACATGCATGCATTTGCCGGCCGGTTGGGACTTGGGACTTTGGGACCAACCCCAACCCAATGCATGGGATCCGGCCGGTTCACCTGCAGTCAGCTCTAGCCAGTGCTACTAGGATGTCCAGTTTAAATCCAATGATCCAATCATTCGAGATATCGTTGAACAAAAAAAAAGGTTTTTACTGTAGCTTTAAATCTAAACCCTCCATAGAAAAGATAGATAGCAAGATCAGATCTTGTGCAATCGTTATCTTGCGGTCCCAGTGGAACTATATGTTGATCTCAATCCCAACGTATGCAGTTACACATATTAAGATCAGATTTTGTGCAATCGTTACTTCAGTCCCTAGTGGAATTGCATTTGATCTCAATCCCAACGTATGCAGTTACACATATTGTTGAAAGATAAATGTCGATCATTTTCTTTATTACAACTTTTTTATTTCTTAAATTTGGAGTGCACACGCTACAGAAAATTATTTGTGGAGGTGCCTTACATATTTGTTACAAGCAAATCCTAAGATGCACCCGTATGTTGCTAACGCAGAGGGACCTTTAGGCTAAATGAACGCCTGCTGTTAAATGTGTTATGCGAGGCAGATGATGAATAAATTCGTCCATCGTGACTAGATTATGAAAAGTATGTTGGTATATTGTATTCTCATGTACACGATTCAAAACATTAGGTTAGCAGATATTATAAATATAGGATCATTTCCTTTCTTCGGTTTGATAGCCACATGAGGGAGCATGGAGGTGACTTATTGCAAATGTGAAGCCATGGTGGATTGCCATGTCAGGAGTCGTAGCCAGTCAGCCGTGCTTAGTTTTTAGCCCTATGTACCATGATATATTAAGTCAAGATTACGGGTCCAAATATACGATTCACAAGATTACGGATCTAAGTGGTACCACGACACAATTAAAAGAGTACTAGCTACTCTAGGTTTACACTTTATTTTATAATACACTTGTGATAGAGGGGAGAGAAAGAGAGGTACTCCCTCGTTTCACATGTAATTCATTCTATATTTTCCACATTCATATTGATTACATGAATATAGACATATCTATCTATCTAGATTCATTAACATTAGTACAAATGTGAGAAATGCTAGAATGACTTACATTGTGAAACGGAGGAAGTATGTAGGGAGGGGGCATATTAATTCTCTCGAAAGAAGAGAAGGGATATTAATTGGTTGAGCCCTGTTGAAGACACTATACATGAACAATAGTATCAGCTGACCCTAAAAGTCGGATACTAGTAAAATGCCTTCAGAAAGGCACTAAAATACGTACGGCTATATGTCAGCATTGACAGTGCTGCATGCACACACACTTGACCTCACACTTGGCCAAGTGTTCTGTTTGATCGATAGGGAAGAGCAAGCAAGCAAAGCTGCAGGCAGCAGCTCTGCATGGTGAGAGCCAGCTGGGGTAACCGGGTAAGATCGACTAGCATCACATGTGGGCATATGTATGGCCCGGTCTCGCACGTACGTGTACGCCCTTGCCCTCGCTCCATGTGCAGCCCAGCGTCGTCATCGCCGGAACCGGTCGTGTGTACGTCTCTCCCCTACGAATGTTGAAGCTCGAATG
>CM020178.1:22085297-22144317 GCA_009805545.1 Oryza longistaminata | reverse complement strand
TTTAGTAGAATGGACATGACCAGACCAGTGAGCTAATTGTGCCTTTCTTCTTTCTTTCTTTTCTCTGAAGTGTTAGCTTAAATTATGCATTCCGTGTTGAAACATTACTGACTGGATTGCTGATGGCGCTCCGACCGACAGTTTTCCTCGCGCATGAGTGCGTCGTGGACGGGAATGATGAAATTATTGTACCCCCTCCGTCTTAAAAAAAAGATAAACCCTGAGTTTGCGTGTCCAACTTTGATTGTCCGTGTTATATGAAATTTTTATAATTCGTATTTTTATTGTTGTAGAGATGATAAAACAATGAAATACTTTGCGCTGACTTGTCTTTTATGAAAAGGAGAGGATAAGAGAGAGGAAAGAGAGAGTGGAGAGAGGAGAAAAGGGAGGAGGAGGAAGTTAAAAGATGAGGATGAAATGTTTGTGATCCAGAAGGAGAGGATAAATGCGAGGGATTATATATGAAGCATTGAATTTTAGTCCTGGTTGATAATACCAATACCAACCGGAGCTAAAGATAATAAGGGGCTGGGCGTTTTTTGAACCTGTAGGACAAAAAAATGATCTTTAGTCCTGATTGATAACACTAACCGGGACTAAAGATTATAAAAGTGACGTTGGCTTTTCAACCGGTTTCAAGAACCGGGACTAATGTGGTTTTTAGCTAACCCAGCAAAGATTGTATCTCCAGTACAGTGTGTACATGTGCAACATCTTATATCTATATGACTCCATCTGTGTGAAGCATGCAGCGCTGTCAGCTATAGCTAGTAGTAGTACCATACTACCATTATGTTTTACGTTCGTTTGCTTGCTCGTGCATGCGACTTGTGCACAACGTACGTACTCCACTGAACTGATCAACACACACCTCAGCCGTTCTGCGCGCAGGACTACTATATACTGCGTGCATGTCAGAGGAGCGCGTTGTCCAGATCACATGCAAGCGAAAGTCGTCCTCCTTCTGCCCCCCTCCTCCCGGATCAGGCTCCTTTACCTTCAAATACATTTACCTTTATCACTGATATATGGACCCGTTTATCACTGATATATGGACCCGATGAACCCTGAACCCACCTGTCAGTGATAAAGGTATGGTGTCGGTGAAGGAAGAGGATCTCAATCCCCTCCTCCCACCATGCGTTTACGTGGGTAACATATACGTAATCATCATCCGACGATCTAATATGTTATCCTCGATCACACTTATAGGCTAGATATCTTTATTTATATATATGGGTTTGATCAGTGGTATGTATGTTACTAGCTACTCCCTCTGTTCCAAAATTAATATAAGCAATTTTGGACTCTGACATGGTCTCCGAAATGTTACTTTGATTAATAATATCTATAAAAGTAAGATGTTTTAAATAAAAAGAGTTACATATTATGATAGTTTGTTTAATAATAAATCTAGTAACATGAATTTTACATGATTGATTTTTTTTTATTTTTTTTGCTATTAATAGTCAAAGTTAAAAATGTTTTGACTTTACTATGCTAAAAGTATTTATATTTTGGGATGAAGGGAGTAGTTATTAGTAGAATAGGTGGGGGTCTTTTTTTTTCTTGAATCGTTAATTTGGGCATTTCATACTATAATTAATAGAAAAAAAATTATAGTTTTGCTACATTATTCTTGCTCGGACATATAGTCTTTGAAAATGCACAGTGAAAAACATTCACTTCCAGCAAAATATGTGCGAAGTCACCTATATATGAATATATTACGTATATATATGCAATATGCCAGTACATTTACAGCAGGAATTTTTGCGGGACGAAGGATTTACCACCAGTCCGGTAGTAACTGCACAAGCATGCGTGCAGGACATACTGTACATGGTCTGTTGCCGACACGCACGTGAATATCCTGGACATGTTCCTGCAGTCACCGCGTGCACGTACGCTTGCGTGTGTGTACCATATCTCCGCTGGGCGGCTGGCTAGCTCTCCTCCCTTCCCCTCCCCATTCCATCCCACCCCCACTACTGTCCCTAGGCCGGCGCTCCTCACCACGTCTCTTAGAAAGCTACCGTGATATGCACGGTCACTCTATCGGTATCCTTTACTACAATTGCATTATATTGGGAGACAGTCTGCATCACTATGGGTAGCGCGGGTGGCGGAGTGGCCGACTAGGCTTGTCCCCATTGGTCGTCGCCATGAAAAAGGGGGAGTCGAGGTCACACGGGAGGACACACGACAGACATTTCTCATCAGTGGAAAACAGATTATAGTGGGGATGTTGGAGAACCTTCTGCTTAATTATTATGTACCCATTATGTCCCTTTTCTTTTGTTTAATTCTGGATATTTTCTGTGGATATATCCCTTATGTTTTTTTTTTTTTGGTTTTCTTGTGCAGATCTATATATAATGCCGAACAAACAACAAAGGGTTATATATATCAAACAATTAATATATATGAGCTGAGACGAGATTATGGTTCCAAATGGCAAATAACATTTCAGGCTTATTCGCTTTGTTCCCAAAATTAACCTTACCAAATTTTAACAAAGTCAATTTTTGGTGTTGCCATATATTTAGTTTGATGCATCCTAAAATTTAATAGCGTTTTTATTAGAGGAAAGTTCTGCAATTGGGTAAGATCATGTTTAGGTTGTCACCGTACTAAAATTTTATAACACCAAATTTTTGGTATGATAGGAAGTGACAATGGTGAATATGCTCTTCTTTTTTCCAAATAATATTTCTCTTAACAATCATATCATATATGCTTGGATATGGTTGTGACATCCTGGCCCAATTAGGATGAGACATGTGTGGCCCGTGAAAGTTGTATGTGCATATTTAGTACCACCTTGCTAGTTTAGCAAGGGTGGAACCAACTTATAAGGCCTCTTCCTTCCAACCGTATCACTCCCGGGTTAACCGTTTTACATGAAACGAAGATAAAAGTGTAAGTGGGGTGGTATGTGTAAGTGGGCCCGCCCGTCGGATGGGCTAGCTGCGCAGTTCTGGAGGGAGGGCTGTTACAAACGCTATTATAGCCGACCCTCGCGGTTGCACGTATGGATCAGTGTGCGGGCATATGGCACATGTGGGCTCTGTGTGAGGCATATAGTGCCGGGAGGGAGGGCTATTACAAACGCTATTAAAGACGACCCTCGAGTTTTGAATTAGTGTATTTCAGGAAATATTAAAACAAATGCGCAAAAGAGTTTTGAATTAGTGTATTTCAGGAAATATTAGAACAAATGCGCAAAAGTTCAACTTTTAAACCATTGTTGGAATAGGCAATCGGGAAACGTGGATGCGTGTAGCTCGTCGAGTAGTGCGAAGTAGACTATAAGTTTGCAGTAATCAGAGTCCAAACGAAGTTTCGTTGATTGAATCGACGTGGACCGTTTGATCTCCTTTCTAGTCTCTTTATATACCTACAGATAAAAAAAAGAAAAGAAAAGTTCTAGTCTCTTTATATTACTACCACTGGTGGAGAAACCATCTTTGATCGGTCGACCCAAATCCACAGTAGTCACGGTTTCATGAAAAACCGTGACTAAAAAGCATTTTTAGTCCCGTTTATAAGTGTAAGGGGACTATGTCATCTTTAATCCCAGTTCGTGTGATCAACCATCTTTAGTCCCGGTTCATCTCATGTTAGAGGTTGCCAGTCCCTAGAGATTTTTAGTCCCGTTGATGTTACCAATCGAGACTAAAATCCTAACTTTAGTTCCGGTTGTTGTTCCCAACCGGGACTAAAAATCAAATATACCGTATATAATCCCTTGCTCCTATCCTCAAAAAGTTCTATCTCCTATTCCTCCTCCTCTCTCTCACACTTTTATCCTCTTCTATAAGTCTCTTTCTATTCCTTCTCTGTCACACTTATCCTCTTAGCCGGCGAGGAGCTCGTGGCGGCGGGGGCCCGGGCGCGGTCGGCGACCCGTGGCGGGAGGCGGGGATGGCCGCCCGCGGCAGGAGGAGGCCGGCCGGCGCCCGCCCGCGTAGGAGGCGCGCCGCAGGCGGCGGCGGCTGGATATTTCTTTTTTTTTTTAATAATTTGTGATTCATTGGATCTTGATCTAATATGTGTTATTTGATCTGTGATGTATGTGTGATTGTGATGTAATTTTTTTTTAGAATTTGTGATGTTTTTTTCGACAATTTGTGATGTGAATATTATGATTTGTGATGTTGCTACTTTGATCTGGGGATGTAGGGAGCATCTCGATTTGGAATTTGTGATGATTTTGTGATTTGGTGAGATTGGTGTGAAATCAATTATTCAAAAGAACAATGAAAAAAAAATAAGAATGAGATTGGTGCTACCTCTTTAGTCCCGGTTGATAATACCAAGTGGGACTAAAGATTCTCCTCTTTACTCCCGGTTGGTAACTAAAGATCGATCTTTAGTCCCAGGTATTTGAACCGGGACTAAAGATAGCAATATTTAGTTCCGGATTCGACTATAAAGGGTTCTAAACCGGTAGTAAAGAGCATTTCTCTACCAGTGTACAGATAAAAAAAAAATGAAAATGGAAAAAAGAAGGGGAGATCGAGAGCCTCTACAACCCTAGCCGCCACCGCTCCTGCGCCCTTGTCGCCGCTGCTATTGTCCCTGTCGCCGGCCGGCACCGCTTCTATGTCGCCGCCGCCACAGCCGTGGCCGGTCACCGCAGCCATCGTCATCCGTCGCCACCGATGATCCCTTTCTGTTTTTCTCCTTCCCGGTGAGCTCTTGCTGCTGTCGACCTGATTTGTTCTTGCTGTGTGCTTTGGTCCCTGCTGCTGCTACTAACGTTCATTGCTACTGCTGCTCTACTGGGTGGTATGCCGCTGTTGCTTCTACAACGATCAGAGAGGAGAAGGCTCAGAGGGTAGAGGAAGAAGGAGGGTTAAAGAAGAAAAAGGGAAAGAGAAGCAAAGTTGGGGATTTTCTGGGATTCCACAAATTCACCTCAAATTTGATTTTTCTCCTCTGTAAGGGTAACTCCTCTTAGTCCATGGAAGTTCAATTTTCACGTGGGAATCGATTCGATTGCCGGTTGGGTGTTTTTAGTTGTTGTTTATGGGCTGAAAACAGTATTTTTCAATCTGGTATTAAACCATTGTGATTCAAGTTAGTTGTCCTAAATAAAGTTTGTAGTCATCGTCGATATCTTACTAACAGTGCTGGTTTCACTCGATTCTGATAAATAGTTTAGGAGAAACAACCAAAACAGTACTGCTGACCGGGTCCGGAAACCAGGACAACAATTCGTTTTCCTTTATCTGGGACTTACATAGGCTTAATCTGATTTTTCACCCACATGAAAGTTGTAGAGAATTTTGTCTAGATGCCGAAAGTGATATCGGTTGCTACTTTCTGTTAGGCGCTTTGTGAAATATGTATATAACATTGTATGGGCTAGTATAGGTAGTTTTGTGCGGGTACCGTCCCGGTTGACTGATAAATTTAGGTTTTGATCTTTCATGATGTTTTGTACATGTATAGATAGTCTCAAGGATTCCTCAATCGAGGTTTTACTTGTAGCTTTACTCCACAGGTGTGGAGAGATCTGGTGTGGAGGGGGTTTCGTCGGGTTGCCGTCGAGGTTAAAGGCAAGCGTATGATAAACTAATTATGTGTTTCTTGGATTTTTTGCTCCACCTATTTATTTTCATTATATTTCTATGTTATATGTGATTATATATGTTCAGATTATTGTTCATGCTATTTATATTTCAGGTTTATCTTATGTTCACGATATTATTTTTGTTTCAATATTCTGGATTCTGGTTCTGGTTCTGGTTAAATAACTCAATTTCCATGCTTGCCATGGATGTGAAATTTAGTTTCAATTTGCTTCTTTGTTTCTAGTTTCAATTATTCATGTTCCATGTGAGTCATGGATATGCTATCTGATTTTATATTCATGTTCCTATGGGTAACTGTTGATCAAGCTTACTCAGCTTTGCTGGCAAATGCTAGGATGTATTCATAGTTGTCCGGGATGGGTACTACTATTTCAATTCATGTCTGCCCGGGATGGGAACTACTAATTTTCTTTAACATGGTGTTTGAAACCGTGTTTCTTTTCAAAGAAAGAAAGTTTTATGTTCAGGCTTTATTGCCAATGATGTGTATATGTGTTTCCTAGTTCTATATTGTACTTGCTAAGTATTTATGTACTCACTCTTGTGTTTATTTGGTTTTAGGTACACATTGAGATCGGCATGTATGGGCTGAAAGTAGCACCCTTATATACACATCTATCTACACACTATCAAACTACATTGCTTAGGTCCATAATGACACATAAACTATATCCTGGTTTGGTCTTGTAATATTCTTTTGGACATCTATTAGTTTCTTTCCATGGATTATATGGATGGATAGCACTGTGGGAATGATATTATTATTAGTTTATCTTATAACTGCCTATCATGGATGTCCGTATCTATAGGAGAGACTCTGCCGAAATTTCTAATAATTTTAGGAGTTAGTAGTTTTGAGTGTATTTTGGTGTGGCACTACTCTAGGTATGTGGTTACCTAGGGTGTTACAATGGTTGCCATTCTTATTCCCATAATCCCGTCTCATTTTGGTACCCTCTAAAAACAGTTCAGAATGAGAGTTTTGAGTGTATCTTGGTGTGGTACTCTAGGTACACGGTTACCTAGGGTGTTACAATGGTTACCATTCTTATTCCCATGATCCCGTCTACATTTTGGTATCCTCTAAAAACAGTTCATGGTTACCATTCTTATTCCCATGATCCCGTCTACATTTTGGTATCCTCTAAAAACAGTTCATGGTTACCATTCTTATTCCCATGATCCCGTCTACATTTTGGTATCCTCTAAAAACAGTTCATGGTTACCATTCTTATTCCCATGATCCCGTCTACATTTTGGTATCCTCTAAAAACAGTTCATGGTTACCATTCTTATTCCCATGATCCCGTCTCCATTTTAGTATCCTCTAAAAACATTTCAGAATGAGAGTATTGTTAGAAAAAAACGTGAATATTAGGGAAGAAATTAATATCAAATAAATATAAGAGGTGAGGCTTTGAACCCAGATTGATTAGCCCATCACCTTGTGGAGCTAGTCGGAAGACCTCTGGGCATTTCTCAAGAGTATTGTTAGGGATGAGTTGTTAAAAGATTAGTAAAAGAAAATAGTACGTGTAGAGACTTTTCCTTCTTTTACCCTCTTTTAAATTATAATTAGCAAAATTATAATGTCATGGTTCCAATTTACCCTCTTTTAAATGGGTCCCGCTAGTGCATGCTCTCTGCAGCAAATTAAAAGAAGATGTGATATACATATAAGAGTTCTGTAAATTTGGTACGTTTAGCCATTTCCTTTTAAAACCAAACCATCCATGCTAAGGCACATATCTTTTTGAATCGTGTATATATATATTTTTTAATTATTCCTAAGGGCAAGTACTATAATATATGTGGTTGCTACCTCCAAATTAATTTATGGCATTCACCAATAAATTAAGATGCAAGATATACAATAAGTCACCTCTAATACACAAATATCAATGTCTTTAGTACTCTCACATCTTTCTTGGAGTTTGTGTGGAGGCTACCTCTTAATTTAGGGGTGGTTCATCATCTCTCTCCTCACTTCTCTCCTCCACCTCATCACCCAATCCTATATGTCATTTTTAGGGGCAGCACATGAAGCATTATAGCACTTGCCCTAATTGATCTTCATTCATTAAGTCTATTCGTTATTTGTGCATTGAAGTTAATGGATATTGATGCATACATCCATGCACACAAGTATTTATAACCCACATACAATATCTTGATTTGCCATTGGCTAGGAAATAGTAGGGATGGTGCATGCATCAAGTTTGTTACTAAAGTAAATATAGTATGAGAGAGTTATTAGTTTTTCTTGGTCTTGGTATACCTATGAAATATGTAGATCAATTTGGAATGGAGGGAGTATCTGATAAGTAAAATATTAGAGGCAGACTTTTGGACGTCATTTAATTCATTTCTCTAATCAATTATATTCAAGGATGATTTATTTCAAATCGTTATCTGATAACAATTAACATGCATGTGCAATGTACGTTACTTCCCACATAAATCCAAATTCATATTTGTCTCTTCAAAAACATATATAAATTAATTCGATTTTTCTTGCGCGGCTTGTGAATAATTAACTTCTCTGAAATGGCTAGCTCTCTCCCTCTCCTACATGTGTGACCTGTTGTACGATATGGCAAAACATATTTATCACGCTTTATTAATTAGCGATATATATGCCGGCCGCGCGACGCATCCAACAGTGCACGAGTGTGGTACGAATTAACGTATGTACGTACATGTAGCTCGTGTCCGTAGGCAGGGCAGGGCAGGCACGTACTTTCACGCTACAGAGCTTACGCGTACTTCCTCCGTCCCAGAAAAAGATAAACTCTGGGTTTCCGTATCCAACGTTTGATTGTCCGTCTTATATAAATTTTTTTATAATTAGTATTTTCATTGTTGTTAGATGATAAAACATGATTAATACTCTATGCGTGACTTGTCTTTTTAATCTTTTTCATAATTTTTTTAAATAAGACGGATGGTCAAACGTTGAACATGAAAACCCAGGGTTTTTTTTTTACGGAGGGAGTACGCGTTATAAATCCATCCTGGCCGTTGCGTACTTGCTCGACCACCGGTCAAACATCACAGCTACTCCCTCCGTTCCAAAATATAAACGTTTTTTCTTCTCTTACCAACAATATCTATAAAAGTAAAATATTTTAAATAAAAAGAGTTACATATTATGATAGTTTATTTAATGATAAATTTAGTATCATCAATTTTACATGATTGATCTTTTTTTTATTAATGGTCAAAGTTAAAAATGTTTGATTTGTCACTATGCTAAAAATACTTATATTTTGGGATGGAAAGAGTAGTAACTGAAATTGTCAACCGAAATGCTCTGCCGAACTCGAAAATAATGAAAGAAATTATAACATTTTATCATGAGAGCTAGACGTATAAAATTAGATATGGCAAAAATACAAAGTGAGTGCGGCTCAATTGATTAGCTAGATAGGTTTCTTGCTGTGACCGGTTCAAGTCTTAGAATCGGCCTAGTGCCCGTATTTATGGTTAATCATCATTTAAATTGTAGGCAATGTATTCTTGGCAACGATACATTGATGGTGACTTTGTTAATACTATGATACGTTGGCTCGATCTTATGACTTTGTCAATTTTAAGATATGCTAGCTCAGTCTTTCATAACTTAATTATCATGTCCTCGAAGTGGTGCGGTCAGAGCAATAAATCTTAATTATTGGAAAAAGTTTTACCTTTAATCTAACGTTTGGAATGTCAAGCTAGCTAGGTCCAAAATATTTTAATTTGCTGCAGAGAGCATGCACTCCGCTATATATATGCTCGTTGTCATGTCTTTGTCACGGCCTAACATGCATATACATTAATTAGGACGCCTGTGTGAAGGTCTTTGTTTTCGCGAAACAACAGTATAAGCACTGTGGATAAGGAATAATGAGTTAATATAGCTCGTGCACGATCGTCCCTATTAATTGGAGAAGGTTAAGCATACATCAGTTGATCCTTTTTGTTTTGACGTTCTGTCGTACGTTGACCACAATTGGATATTTGGATCGATAGAGCTACTCCCTCTGGCTGATAATACCGATCGTTTTAAACAAGAGAACGGTCTTAAAAAAGTAACTTTGACCATTATTTTTTATTATAATATTTATAAAAGTGTTAACAAATATATGGTTTTATTAAAGTACTTTTTAAGACTAATTTATGCATGTAGTCATCATATTTGAAACACAAATATTTTAAAAATGTTTCATAATCAAACATTATAAAGTTTGATATCACTTTTGTCTAAAACGATAAGTATTATCAGCTCGGAGGGCGGAGGGAGTATATATATTAGTATAAAAATTAGATATAGTACATGATCATCCCTTGTCTTTGCATATACTAGATCGCATCTCTTGACTAGTGGTAAATTTATTTCCCCTGTATTTTGGATTATCAAGGTACTACCTCTATTTCAAAATGTATTACACTGTTAGCTTTTTTCACACAATGTTTAGCCATTCATCTTACTAAAAAGTTTATATAAATATTATTTATTTCATTATGACTTATTTTATCATCAAATAAAATATAACCTTAAACTTATACTTTTACATATTTATACTAAATTTTTGAATAAAACAAATGGTCAAACATTATGCGAAAAGTCAACAACGTTATACTTTTTTGAAACGGAGTGAGCATATATTTTCATCAAAGAAGACTATATATAGCTTCGGCATTCATCACCATTTACCAAATGAAATTGTGTGCACCCAAGTCAGTCCAATCTTCTTATTTACTTGTAACCATTATCTGACCATCAATTTTTAACATGACCATTAACAGTTTGTAATATGTTGATTTATTATTAATAAAAGTTGTATGGTTGTATTTACGGGACAACACACATTGCTAATATGGCACCCTACTTTTTAAGTACACATCAATATTCTCTTCAAAAAAGGATAACAGTCAAAGCTAAAATATAAATAGTAGCCAGTGAAAAATATTTGAAACCATATAGGAGTACTCCCTCCGCACTCGTAAAGAAAGTCGTTTAGGACAATGTTTAAGTCAAACCTTGAGAATAGTTGTCCGGGATGGGTACTACTATTTCAATTCATGTCTGCCCGGGATGGGAACTACTAATTTTCTTTAACATGGTGTTTGAAACCGTGTTTCTTTTCAAAGAAAGAAAGTTTTATGTTCAGGCTTTATTGCCAATGATGTGTATATGTGTTTCCTAGTTCTATATTGTACTTGCTAAGTATTTATGTACTCACTTTTGTGTTTATTTGGTTTTAGGTACACATTGAGATCGGCATGTATGGGCTGAAAGTAGCACCCTTATATACACATCTATCTACACACTATCAAACTACATTGCTTAGGTCCATAATGACACATAAACTATATCCTGGTTTGGTCTTGTAATATTCTTTTGGACATCTATTAGTTTCTTTCCATGGATTATATGGATGGATAGCACTGTGGGAATGATATTATTATTAGTTTATCTTATAACTGCCTATCATGGATGTCCGTATCTATAGGAGAGACTCTGCCGAAATTTCTAATAATTTTAGGAGTTAATAGTTTTGAGTGTATTTTGGTGTGGCACTACTCTAGGTATGTGGTTACCTAGGGTGTTACAATGGTTGCCATTCTTATTCCCATAATCCTGTCTCATTTTGGTACCCTCTAAAAACAGTTCAGAATGAGAGTTTTGAGTGTATCTTGGTGTGGTACTCTAGGTACACGGTTACCTAGGGTGTTACAATGGTTACCATTCTTATTCCCATGATCCCGTCTACATTTTGGTATCCTCTAAAAACAGTTCATGGTTACCATTCTTATTCCCATGATCCCGTCTCCATTTTAGTATCCTCTAAAAACATTTCAGAATGAGAGTATTGTTAGAAAAAAACGTGAATATTAGGGAAGAAATTAATATCAAATAAATATAAGAGGTGAGGCTTTGAACCCAGATTGATTAGCCCATCACCTTGTGGAGCTAGTCGGAAGACCTCTGGGCATTTCTCAAGAGTATTGTTAGGGATGAGTTGTTAAAAGATTAGTAAAAGAAAATAGTACGTGTAGAGACTTTTCCTTCTTTTACCCTCTTTTAAATTATAATTAGCAAAATTATAATGTCATGGTTCCAATTTACCCTCTTTTAAATGGGTCCCGCTAGTGCATGCTCTCTGCAGCAAATTAAAAGAAGATGTGATATACATATAAGAGTTCTGTAAATTTGGTACGTTTAGCCATTTCCTTTTAAAACCAAACCATCCATGCTAAGGCACATATCTTTTTGAATCGTGTATATATATATTTTTTAATTATTCCTAAGGGCAAGTACTATAATATATGTGGTTGCTACCTCCAAATTAATTTATGGCATTCACCAATAAATTAAGATGCAAGATATACAATAAGTCACCTCTAATACACAAATATCAATGTCTTTAGTACTCTCACATCTTTCTTGGAGTTTGTGTGGAGGCTACCTCTTAATTTAGGGGTGGTTCATCATCTCTCTCCTCACTTCTCTCCTCCACCTCATCACCCAATCCTATATGTCATTTTTAGGGGCAGCACATGAAGCATTATAGCACTTGCCCTAATTGATCTTCATTCATTAAGTCTATTCGTTATTTGTGCATTGAAGTTAATGGATATTGATGCATACATCCATGCACACAAGTATTTATAACCCACATAAAATATCTTGATTTGCCATTGGCTAGGAAATAGTAGGGATGGTGCATGCATCAAGTTTGTTACTAAAGTAAATATAGTATGAGGGAGTTATTAGTTTTTCTTGGTCTTGGTATACCTATGAAATATGTAGATCAATTTGGAATGGAGGGAGTATCTGATAAGTAAAATATTAGAGGCAGACTTTTGAACGTCATTTAATTCATTTCTCCAATCAATTATATTCAAGGATGATTTATTTCAAATCGTTATCTGATAACAATTAACATGCATGTGCAATGTACGTTACTTCCCACATAAATCCAAATTCATATTTGTCTCTTCAAAAACATATATAAATTAATTCGATTTTTCTTGCGCGGCTTGTGAATAATTAACTTCTCTGAAATGGCTAGCTCTCTCCCTCTCCTACATGTGTGACCTGTTGTACGATATGGCAAAACATATTTATCACACTTTATTAATTAGCGATATATATGCCGGCCGCGCGACGCATCCAACAGTGCACGAGTGTGGTACGAATTAACGTATGTACGTACATGTAGCTCGTGTCCGTAGGCAGGGCAGGGCAGGCACGTACTTTCACGCTACAGAGCTTACGCGTACTTCCTCCGTCCCAGAAAAAGATAAACTCTGGGTTTCCGTATCCAACGTTTGATTGTCCGTCTTATATAAATTTTTTTATAATTAGTATTTTCATTGTTGTTAGATGATAAAACATGATTAATACTCTATGCGTGACTTGTCTTTTTAATCTTTTTCATAATTTTTTTAAATAAGACGGATGGTCAAACGTTGAACATGAAAACCCAGGGTTTTTTTTTTACGGAGGGAGTACGCGTTATAAATCCATCCTGGCCGTTGCGTACTTGCTCGACCACCGGTCAAACATCACAGCTACTCCCTCCGTTCCAAAATATAAACGTTTTTTCTTCTCTTACCAACAATATCTATAAAAGTAAAATATTTTAAATAAAAAGAGTTACATATTATGATAGTTTATTTAATGATAAATTTAGTATCATCAATTTTACATGATTGATCTTTTTTTTATTAATGGTCAAAGTTAAAAATGTTTGATTTGTCACTATGCTAAAAATACTTATATTTTGGGATGGAAAGAGTAGTAACTGAAATTGTCAACCGAAATGCTCTGCTGAACTCGAAAATAATGAAAGAAATTATAACATTTTATCATGAGAGCTAGACGTATAAAATTAGATATGGCAAAAATACAAAGTGAGTGCGGCTCAATTGATTAGCTAGATAGGTTTCTTGCTGTGACCGGTTCAAGTCTTAGAATCGGCCTAGTGCCCGTATTTATGGTTAATCATCATTTAAATTGTAGGCAATGTATTCTTGGCAACGATACATTTATGGTGACTTTGTTAATACTATGATATGTTGGCTCGATCTTATGACTTTGTCAATTTTAAGATATGCTAGCTCAGTCTTTCATAACTTAATTATCATGTCCTCGAAGTGGTGCGGTCAGAGCAATAAATCTTAATTATTGGAAAAAGTTTTACCTTTAATCTAACGTTTGGAATGTCAAGCTAGCTAGGTCCAAAATATTTTAATTTGCTGCAGAGAGCATGCACTCCGCTATATATATGCTCGTTGTCATGTCTTTGTCACGGCCTAACATGCATATACATTAATTAGGACGCCTGTGTGAAGGTCTTTGTTTTCGCGAAACAACAGTATAAGCACTGTGGATAAGGAATAATGAGTTAATATAGCTCGTGCACGATCGTCCCTATTAATTGGAGAAGGTTAAGCATACATCAGTTGATCCTTTTTGTTTTGACGTTCTGTCGTACGTTGACCACAATTGGATATTTGGATCGATAGAGCTACTCCCTCTGGCTGATAATACCGATCGTTTTAAACAAGAGAACGGTCTTAAAAAAGTAACTTTGACCATTATTTTTTATTATAATATTTATAAAAGTGTTAACAAATATATGGTTTTATTAAAGTACTTTTTAAGACTAATTTATGCATGTAGTCATCATATTTGAAACACAAATATTTTAAAAATGTTTCATAATCAAACATTATAAAGTTTGATATCACTTTTGTCTAAAACGATAAGTATTATCAGCTCGGAGGGCGGAGGGAGTATATATATTAGTATAAAAATTAGATATAGTACATGATCATCCCTTGTCTTTGCATATACTAGATCGCATCTCTTGACTAGTGGTAAATTTATTTCCCCTGTATTTTGGATTATCAAGGTACTACCTCTATTTCAAAATGTATTACACTGTTAGCTTTTTTCACACAATGTTTAGCCATTCATCTTACTAAAAAGTTTATATAAATATTATTTATTTCATTATGACTTATTTTATCATCAAATAAAATATAACCTTAAACTTATACTTTTACATATTTATACTAAATTTTTGAATAAAACAAATGGTCAAACATTATGCGAAAAGTCAACAACGTTATACTTTTTTGAAACGGAGTGAGCATATATTTTCATCAAAGAAGACTATATATAGCTTCGGCATTCATCACCATTTACCAAATGAAATTGTGTGCACCCAAGTCAGTCCAATCTTCTTATTTACTTGTAACCATTATCTGACCATCAATTTTTAACATGACCATTAACAGTTTGTAATATGTTGATTTATTATTAATAAAAGTTGTATGGTTGTATTTACGGGACAACACACATTGCTAATATGGCACCCTACTTTTTAAGTACACATCAATATTCTCTTCAAAAAAGGATAACAGTCAAAGCTAAAATATAAATAGTAGCCAGTGAAAAATATTTGAAACCATATAGGAGTACTCCCTCCGCACTCGTAAAGAAAGTCGTTTAGGACAATGTTTAAGTCAAACCTTGAGAATTATTAATTGTTGAGTTTGAAAATGTTAAAAATTATATGAATAGATTTGTCTTGAAAAATACTTTCATAAAAGTATACATATATCACTTTTCAATAAATATTTTTATAGAAAACAAGAAGTCAAAGTTGTGTTTTGGGAAGACCGTGCGTGTCGCTATCTAAAACGACTTCTTTTACGAGTACGGAGGGAGTATCCAGCTAGGTGCATAGGGAGGTCAATAACAATAGATTGAATTGAACTTTGGGCCACCTTTTTATTGATATGGTTTCACTTTGGACCCATCTTAATCCAAATCGTTTTATTTTGAACTAGCTAACTTTGTCTTTCTTATGATTTAGAGTTTTAGATCACCCCATACGATTTCTCTAACACCCTAATGACCTCAAGTGGCATATCGGCTCTGACACACTGGCGAACTCCCCCACCTATCTGCAGCATGCAATACCTTTGCTAGAGGAGAGCACAAACATGTCTAGATAACACGGTGGAGGTGGTACAAAGTGCAACAAATGAAAAGATAGCTAGTTCAAAGTAAAATATTGGATTAAGAGTGGTCTAAATTGAAACGTATTTTGATAATAAAAGATAGCCCAAAGTACAATTTACACATAAATTGAAACGTATTTTGATAATAAAAGATAGCCCAAAGTACAATTTACACATAATAATAGTATGTGTAACATAGGAGTTGGTCAATTTTTATACTATGTGAATGATGAGCATGTGTTAAGCTTTTCCATTCTCTGTATTTGGTTGTGTTCTTCTCTATACTTTCCTAATCTCTCCTCTCTCATTTTTCACGCGTACACTTTCCAAACTACTAAATGGTATTTAAAAAAAATATAAAATGTTTAAAAAATCATATTAATCTATCTTTTTTTAAAAAAATAGAGTAAATTTTAGAAAACTGCAACTAAAGTGACAAAATTATCAGTTTGCTGCAACATTAGCAACATGTTTCAGTTTGCTACAACAATATCATGGTAAATTATCACAAAACTGCAACTTTTATGTTATATGCTGCTACAGTTGTCACCTATATGTACTGTAGCAGCATATAACGTAAAAGTTACAGTTTTGTGATAATCCATGCTATTATTATAGCAAACTGAAACATGTCGCTAATGTCGTAGCAAACTGATAATTTTGTCACTAAAGTTGCAGTTTTCTGAAATTTACTCTAAAAAATAATAGTTAATTAATCATGCGCTAATGAGTTGCTCCGTTTTACATGCCCCAGGGATTAGTTCCCAGCTGCAAGAGCCGAACACACAACATACACTACTAGAAAAACAATTTTTCATGGTGTTACCCTATAATTTTCGTTGGCGGCCATACGCAAAAACCGCCAGCAAAAACATAACAAGGGGTGGGGGGTTACGGACCGCTAGCGAAAATCGATTTTCGTTGGCGGCCATGCTAAGAGGTCCGCCATAAAAAACAACTCTATTTTTTGAGGCGGACTTCTTAAGTGTCCGCTAGCAAAAATCGTGTTTTCGCTAGCGGTAGGTAAAGAGGACCGCTGCAAAAAAATTTTTTGAGGCGAATATATAAACCCACTGCACCTAGCCCACCTACCGCCCCCACCTCAGTTTATTCGCCTCTCCCTTCTCCCTCGCGGTCTCTCCTTCTCCCTCTCACTCCTCCACCGCCGCCGGCTGCCATAGCCACCACCGCCTCTTTATACATATTATTCTTGGTAAATTAATATGATAAGCTCCTAATGAATCTCCTGGGGCTTATAATAATAAGCATGTACTCCCTCCGTACTAAAATATATAATAAGTGATTTTAGATGGATTTAATACATCTTAGTATTGTGAATCTAGATGCACTAGGATATATCACATCCATTTAAAATCTCTTATATTTTAGGACGAAGAGTAACTGTTACCCTATTTTTTAAAATATTTAATTTATCCCTAGACCACTTGTTTAAGCTAATGTTATGTTTATTTTTTAAAATAGTTATTTATCCGTGTAATCGGCCATGTTATCCTTAAAAATAATCTGTGCTTGGATCTCCTCATCCTAGGAAGCATTGCTACTATGGCGCATGTACGGTAAGCGAAATCTTAACCCCACTTTCTACTACTATATACTCTCTTCGTTTTAAAATAGTTCTCTATGTGAGATTTAAAATTTATCTTAAAATAGTTGTCACATGTACTACTTCTCTCATTAATCACCTTCCGCTTAAATTTTTCTTCATTCTACTCTTGACTATTCTTCTACCACTTTGAACTATACACATTTAATATGGGGTTTTCCCTTCTCAAACCTTAACCTATGCTAAATAGCCTAAAACAACAACTACCGTGGGACTTCATTCATCAATCCATGTATGATGTTTGTCACATTGGACAATCCTAAAACCGGTAGTTAACATCAGGAGGGGAAGAAGATGTGAGGCGTGGAGAAGAGGACGAGCCAAGCTAGTGATCTCAGCAGCCGGCACGGAGAAGACAAGCCAGGTGATCTCACACAGCCTGAGACGACTGCTACCTGCAGGCGGCAGCGACTGCTTTGTCACTGACCGTTTGCACTCCTCTTCAGAGTGTGTGTGTTTTGAAGGGTGAAACAACATATTCTCCGCACGCTGGTGGAGAAACCGTTTGTAGTCCCGGTTGGTAACCCCCTTTAGTCCCGGTTGTCCAACCGGGACTACGAATCCGGGACTAAAGATAGCTATCTTTAGTCCCGGATTCGTAGTCCCGGTTGGACAACCGGGACTAAAGGGGGTTACCAACCGGGACTACAAACGGTTTCTCCACCAGCGTGCGGAGAATATGTTGTTTCACCCTTCAAAACACACACACTCTGAAGAGGAGTGCAAACGGTCAGTGACAAAGCAGTCGCTGCCGCCTGCAGGTAGCAATCGTCTCAGGCTGTGTGAGATCACCTGGCTTGTCTTCTCCGTGCCGGCTGCTGAGATCACTAGCTTGGCTCGTCCTCTTCTCCACGCCTCACATCTTCTTCCCCTCCTGATGTTAACTACCGGTTTTAGGATTGTCCAATGTGACAAACATCATACATGGATTGATGAATGAAGTCCCACGGTAGTTGTTGTTTTAGGCTATTTAGCATAGGTTAAGGTTTGAGAAGGGAAAACCCCATATTAAATGTGTATAGTTCAAAGTGGTAGAAGAATAGTCAAGAGTAGAATGAAGAAAAATTTAAGCGGAAGGTGATTAATGAGAGAAGTAGTACATGTGACAACTATTTTAAGATAAATTTTAAATCTCACATAGAGAACTATTTTAAAACGAAGAGAGTATATAGTAGTAGAAAGTGAGGTTAAGATTTCGCTTACCGTACATGCACCATAGTAGCAATGCTTCCTAGGATGAGGAGATCCAAGCACAGATTATTTTTAAGGATAACATGGCCGATTACACGGATAAATAACTATTTTAAAAAATAAACATAACATTAGCTTAAACAAGTGGTCTAGGGATAAATTAAATATTTTAAAAAATAGGGTAACAGTTACTCTTCGTCCTAAAATATAAGAGATTTTAAATGGATGTGACATATCCTAGTGCATCTAGATTCACAATACTAAGATGTATTAAATCCATCTAAAATCACTTATATATTTTAGTACGGAGGGAGTACATGCTTATTATTATAAGCCCCAGGAGATTCATTAGGAGCTTATCATATTAATTTACCAAGAATAATATGTATACATGCAAACATTTTCTTGTTGTCTCAAGAAAAAGATGTGCATAATTTATAGTAGGATTTAATTACATGCATGCTCATATCTTTCTATTCCTCGTTCTTAGATGGACCCTCCTATTTACCAAAAACTAATTTGAGCTTCAACGTATTAACAATTAAAAAAACGTGTAAGTTCGTCATATTTTTTTAGAGAAATCTCACGTACGTCACCTTTGTATATGATATCTATACACCAATAAATTCTTTTGATTGGTGTCTATCATAGCTATTAATTAGCACCATTGATAGGCCATGTTTTGGGCGCTGAAAATTCTGATAAGCATTTCGAGTAGCCAACTGGTAAAAATCTTTATAAAAATAGGTTACCCCTGTTTCTGGCTAAGTTTATTTTCTAGATTTTATAGCTACTGGTTCTCATAATCTAAGCTATTTGAGAAGCTAAAGATTTTGGAAGAAAATACTATAGCAGCAAAGACAGAGGGCCATAGGCATATATATATCAAGCTATATATATGTAACGTTGTAAGCAATGAAGAGGCAAGAACATCAAAAGAAAATGGTTAAATATATATCGGCATATTTGTTTTTGTGTTTTCTCTCGTTTCCTGTGGTTTCTCCGATAAAATCTGTGAATCAAGATAAGTAGCATTTTTAAAATAAAAAGGACCTTTTGCGATGATAATGCTGCAAAAATAATCTCTGGAGGATTTCAAACAAAGAGCACATCATTTTAAGTACATGAATTATGCTATTCTTCCATAGAAATTGGAGCGGTCGTTAGTAAACTAGATAGATACCCTGCTCGTTCCTACGAGAAAATTTATGCGATAAAATAGTAGATATGAGTTATATAGAATTTTCTTACTTACATACATACCTATACGATTTTCTTTCATGTGCTTATATATTTTGCATCTTGATCAATTATCCAAATGTTATAAATGATTGGATTGTATGGTGTGGGTTTTGGAAGAAGAGATGAACTTTACACCCTTAATGATTAATCCAAAGACTAAAAATAATTGAAATGGTGTGACTTTATTGTAGAAAAGAGAATTAAGAATTACCTGAAACATAGGATTTAGTGGGAATGACCTTTACAGATACATAGTTATAGATACATAGGATTAACTAAACACATCAGCTAGAAACCAACGTGAAACTTATTATGATAATAGTGAGTTGCTAACATAAAACCTTTTAGAAGAAAACAAACAAGAGAAAGATCGATGATGGTATAATGGTTTTCGTTAAAATAAAAGAGAGAAGAGTATAAGAGTATAACACGAACTTCAGGAGATTGAAGGTAAATATATATACCCAATTTTCTTTACCCTGTCAACGTGAGGGTGAGATCAAGAAACTAGCTAGTAGGAGTAGCAACTTACACATTTGCAATTTTTTTAGTTCCAGAAAATTAGATTAGGTACAGTGGCATCACACTAGTGAAGTCTAGGTAAAAAACTACATTGTCTTATCTTGAAACTAGAATAAAGTTTCCAAGAAGGCATCTACACACCACACACAGATATATATAAGTTTTCCATTGTTTTTTTTTTCCTTTCCAGCATGGAATAATGCCGGCCCATGACCATTACCAAACAAAAACTTGTCACGGGCGAACAGTACTCGGCACTCCCGAGTACATCGACTGATTGCAGCAAACAGTACACGGACACTCATGTGTATCACACAATAACCTCCTCCTCCTGCTGCTGCTGCTGCTGAAGATGGTGATGAAACATAGGAGCTTCGATCTTTTCTTGCTACATAGCACGCAGCATCTGCCTCACCATGGAAGCAATGAATTTTGGGAGGCTCAAGTGAAGTGATGAAGAGGATGCATTAAAACTGAAGAATGGAGGCAGGAGACAGGAGGGCATGTAGGATGAAGGGAGTTCAGAGAATCTCAAGGAAGGAACAAACAAGAAGGAGGAGGGGAGGGGGGGACAAACAAGGAGGAAACTAGGGTGGTCAACGACTCTAAAGCAATTTTCAGATTCTTCCTTCTTTCCCTTCCTCCTCCTCCTCTCCCTCTCTCTCTCTCTCTACACACACACTCAGAGCAGAAGCAGCAGCATCACCAAGTGTAGAACACAACAAGGATGCTCAAGAGAAGAGAGAGAGAAGCAGGCAGCTGGAAGCTAGCTAGCCAGGCAATCAGCAGCCATGAGAGAGAGAGAGAGAGAGAGAGAGAGAGAGAGAGATCAAAGGATTGGAGGAGAGAGAGGAGCAGTAGCAGTGTGTTGCTTGGCAGGCAGCAGCTGAAGTAAGCCAGAGGGGAGAGTGGAGAAGCAAAGCTGAGCAAATGGAAGAAGAGAAGGGCACCAAAAACCAAATCCCTTTTCTTCTTCTTCCTCCTCCTCTTTATCTGCTCCTGCCTGCTGATCCTATACTTTACTTTCAGGGCCCTGGGTGAGCCAGCTAAAAAGATTAAAAAGATTTGTAGAGCAGTTCAGACTTTCTTCAGACTAGCTTCTTCACTTTTCTTGCTTGCAGAAGAAACAAAAATTGAACCCCTTTTTCTTTCACTTGAGAAATTACCACAGTGCTAATAGCTTTTTTACTACATGTGCTCTCACTGGTTAATTTTGATCAGTAAGCCAAGGGGTTGTTTATATCAATCTTGAATAGATATTTCATTTTTTTAAAAAAAAAATCAAGTCTTGAGAATGCATGACTAGTGTATATATCACAATATCACAGTGAGTGAACTGTTTTATGCATTATCAAGGAAGCTGCATCTGCATGAGGCAAGAACAGTGTACTGGTAGTAGATGAACCAGTACTAGGCTATAGCTAGTAGAATTGTGTACTACAGAGTAGAGATGAGGAGCAACTGTTTGGGTTTGTGCCTGAATCACAAAATCACACAACACTCCTAACAATGCTACACTGATGTTGAGCTTTTCTGTCTTTTCCCTTGTCTCCTTACAAGTGCAGATACCGTCCCTCCCTGATGATCAACTCTTGCATTTCTTCTTCTTTTTTTTTTTATCTAACCTGTTGTACACCTACTTGGTTGGTACACCAGAGATAAGTATGCATCAATGGAACAATTAGCTAGACAGGTAGATTCCAATTTTATCACATTTGTTTTATAAATTCCAGGGCCTGCACTCAATGTATATGATAGCAACAATACATATGATATATAATAGTACTCATACATGTACACACCAACCATAATGCTAATTCACATTCATGCATATGCCAATATATTTTTTTTACATTGCCATGTGTGATTTATCATTCTTATTTTTTTCCCATCCCCTCTCTCTCTCTCTCTCTTGATGAGTCACCCTGGGCCCCATGCATATCATGGATGGTCGTAATTCAAAAATAGTAGAAATCCTATCCTGTCATGGACCAGTTATTTGTCCATGGGATTATATCTTCAGAGTTGCTTTGGTTTTGCAAGACCCACAGCTGATCTTGCTGCAGTAGTACTATCAGTTTTTAATTAATTAGTAGTTTATTTCTTTGTCATTTGTTCATGAAAGATGGAGCATTAAATAAACACTCCTTTTTCTCTTTTGTTCTCTTGAGGTGGAAGTACATCATAGAATGATGAGTTTCCAATTGATCTGATGAGGGGGAGAAAGAGAACCTAGGGAAGTCCAAGGATTGTCTGTGCATGGGAATTTATTGCGACCTAATTAAGCAAGCAAATGTGCTCATCTGATACATCCATCCTAGCTACTACTAGGCCCTATTTGAAAGATTAGCCCAGAGCTAATGTTTAGTTATGAATTGGTAGGCTAAACATTAGTCTAGGATGGCATGTTTGGATCCATGGGCTAATTCAATGCTAAAAGGTGGAGAGAGAGAGAGAGAGTAGAAAGAGAGGAGAGAGATGGCTGCTTTTTTATGGTCCCCACAGAAAATTAGTCTCATTAACACCTCCTTTGAGGGGCTAATGTTTTGAGGGGGAATAATTCACTTTAGTTCCAAATTAGCCCACATGTTTGGATCTTTGGGAGCTAATTTAGGGCTAAAAGGTGGGGGCTAATAATTAGCCCATGGAACCAAAGAAGGCCCTAGCTAATACTCCAGTATCAGCCATGTTTAACAGAACTCGAGATTCTGATAAGTGTAGAATATGAAAAAACTAGGTACCAAACTTCTAGTTTCTTTTATCATTCTCTACATTTTACAACTAGATTTTTTAAAATCTATGTGAAAATATAGGGTCTAATGGCAAGAGCTTTAAATTCTGAGAAACAGTTAGTAAGAATCCAACTGGTGAGAATCTGATAAAGCTAAGAAAACCAGCTTGACTTCTAGTTAACTTTCTAAATTGTATGACTACAACTTTTCGAAATTATGAAAAAAGATACAACTGCTAAAAACTCTCTAATCAAGCCTATTGACTGTTTTGGGAGCCAGAGATTATGAAGGAAAGCTACAGCAAACAGCTGCCAGAAACTCTCCAAACATAAGCTTGGTAGCATTAGACAAAATAGAAAGATTAATTAAAGCAATGATTATTGAGGCTTAACTAAGTGATGGGTGTTGCTTGTTCACAAGGCAAGTAACAGTGGCAGTGCACAGCAACAGTGCTAGTATACTATACTACTGTACTACTAGTAGGAGTAGTAGCTGGTAGGATGAGTAACCAGATGGGTGAGTAGTAGAAGTAGGATGCAGCAAGCTATACACTGCACACTGCACTAGGGTGTTTGCCAATGGCATCAAGGATTTTGGTAGTACTGCTCCTCTCAAAAAGATGGAGACGTATTTTCCAAAGTTAGCTGGTGACTGCAGCCTAGGAGCTTCATGTGACACTCAAAAGCATGCATACTCTTGTGCTTGTGTTGTGTAGGGTGCCACCAGCCCAGGTGTACTTTTTACTGCAGGTAAAAACACTTTGCAGGAACAGAATCAAGAAAGGGAATTTTGCTATATATTAACGTACAGTGATGACACTACTAATCCTGTAAGATTAGTGATGAGTACTAGTACTAGCTAGAAGTAGTACAGTAGTAGTACAATCTGAAACTTTTTGCAGTGATCCATGCATAAAATGACTTTACCTTAAAAATCATGCTTTGTGATCTGATGGTTTGATCCCCTAGACTAGAGAACCTCCAAAAGATTCATGGACATGCATAAGATTCAGACTGAAGCATTTCGACAGCCCCAAGAAGACATTTGGGAGGCATCTTAAAGCTTATAGGAGCATAAAAAAGAATGATGTAGGGTCTCTGGTTAAAAAAAAGGATTTGGACATTTGACAGTCCAATGCAAAGCATGCACATGCAACCACTGGCTTAAATATTTTTAGGGTCTCTGGTGGGGGTCACCACATATCACAATGTGAAGAATGAGAGGGTGGGGCCCACAATGTCAGCTATAGTTTTCACCTGAAAGAGATAAAAAAAAAAGTTACCAAGCCTTTTTTTTTATGCATGTTGTTGCATGCTACTGTTTTTAGGGTGGTGCCAGTTATGTGATGCAACATGCTCCATTGAACAGTGTAGTAGGAGTATATTTTTGCACACTCTTTTTTTTTAGATATGGTGCATTTATGTGTAGATGGGGAATCTTGACAGAAGCAAATACTAGGCTACATGGGCCTACAGTACGTAGTGCACCGAGTGGAGAAATGGAGTGTATTTTTTGCAAAAATATTAGGGGATGTTTAGATCTAGGGGTGTAAAGTTTTGGCGTGTCACATCGGGTATTATATAGGAAGTTACATGGGGTGTTCGGACACTAATCAAAAACTAATTACAGAATCCGTCAGTAAACTGTGAGATGAATTTTTTAAGCCTAATTAATCTGTCATTAGAAAATGTTTACTGTAGCACCACATTGTCAAATCATGGAGAAATTAGGCTTAAAAGATTCGTCTAATAAATTAGTCGCAATCTGTGCAATTAGTTATTTTTTTAGCCTATATTTAATACTGCATGCAGGTGTTAAACGTTCGATGTGACAGGGTGTAAAATTTTGGGGTGAGATCTAAAATTTAGTAGTAGTTTTTGCGTCAATTCAGATGTTCCTTTTTTTCATACTCCCTCCGTCCTATAAAAAATCAACCTAGTACCGAATGTGACACATCCTAGTACTACGAATCTGGACATACCTCTGTTCAGATTCATTGTACTAGAATATGTCACATCCAGTATTAGATTCGTTTTTTGGGGGACGGAGGGAGTAGTTTCTAGTATCATTGTTTTGGGAGTTCCAACGATAAATTTTTCGTCCATCACTGACACGCCGAGATTGTGAGTGAAGAACTTAGGGGGCGGGTAAGAAGATTCAGTCTAATTGTCTCGTGACCTGAAACTTGTAATTGCACAAGTATTTAGAACTTTAACATAGAGAAAATAATAAAAAAAAAATCTTCCAACCTCTGCACAATTTCTATATGCGGGGGCGGAGCCAGCCAGAAGCTAAGCCTATGGCTCAACTTTGTTATCTTATCCTAATTCCTTATAATTTTTTTACTAGATTTCACAAAACTATATATATACTTCGACCAAACTATTACAAAACTATAGATTTAAGGTGGTGTGTCGAAAAACTACATATTAAGGGCTGAAGTTATGAAATAACTACAAATTTAAGATGGAAGATCACAAAACTGTATGTTCTGTACAAAGTTAAGTACTTTCTCCGTTTCACAATGTAAGTCATTTTAACATTTTCCACATTCATATTGATGTTAATGAATTACTAGAATGACTTACATTATGAAACGGAGGGAGTACATAACTACAATATTTGTAACTCTTAACATAATAGTAGTGGCATCTGTGTTTTGTGATAACTCCAATACTCAAGCTGTAGTTTTTGATACTAGGCCTTAAATGTATAGTTTGGTGATAAATCTTATATTAAATCTGTAGTTTTATGATACAACACCTTAAATCTATAGTGTAGTGATAATTTAGTCAAAGTACCTGTAGTTTTGTAAAATTTACTCTAAATTTATATGCTCCTATAAAATTTATATGAAATTTACATAGAGTTTGATTCCTAGGTCTAGGGCTTAAGCCTTTATATGAAATTTATAGCCTGAATTCGCCCATGTTTATATGCATGGGCCAATTCTATTTTTTAATAAGTCGTAAAAACAATATATATTAGGTTATTACCAATTATAATTCCTCTTATGTAATCAAATGTTTCCGCTACTTAAAAAAACATTTTCACAGGTGGGTAAAATCCGTTTGCAGAGGTAGGTCGATGGACTGTCTCTAACAAAATGCCAGTGGAGAAACTGCCATATGTGCAAATCAACTTTTGGATAGGGTTTTAGACTACATAACCATCATTGTTATTATAAGAGGATTTTCTTATAGCTCATCAGTAAAAATGAAACCCATGTGTTTGTGAAAATAGTTTCTAGTGTCCCTCTATGAAATATCAGTCATGCTGTATATCCATACAATCAGTTAATAAAATTTTAGTCCTTTACATATGTGCACAAGATTTAAGATATACTGCTAGATGATACCCTGCACGTTGTTGTGAAAATCTTTATGAAATTAAAATAAGCAAATCATTGAGATGAAATTAGAAGATATTGTGTATATTATAAGCATGTCACAACTTGAGTCAAATCAACATGAACTAAATTTATTAAGAAAAACATGATATGAACTAACAAAAGATATAAGATCATAATATGCTGATATAATTAATAATCGATTGCTAGTCCATTTGGTTGTCAAAACAGAACTGAGTGTTGTCTTTTTTTACATGATGTTTTTTAACTGTTTCTTTACATGATATTAACATGACATATAGCAACAGTGGTCTAGAATTGATGATGGATGTGGCTGATCAACTTCTAGATTAAATAGAGATACTTATATATGGCTATGAGGTAAATTCAAGCGGTATAATGTATAAAACTGAAATAATCTGCGAAGAATGATCTAATGGTCAATAGTAAAGGTACTTTAATTTGGGGTGATCTGGAGCTCTAAACTTTGATCTAACTGATGAAATTTATTGAGCTAATGTGGTGCAATAAGAGAAGAGTAAAACAGTTTTAATTGTATTTAGTGGGAATAAACTATATAGACATATATATAGGATAAAATATATTTAAATGACTTTCTACCCTTTCATCCTTTGAGAAAAGCAAAGGGGAGAGGAAGTCTAAGGATGACTTCTACAATAATTGATGGCTGGTATAGTGCAGTGTTACTCTGCCGTTTGCACCAACCGAATAACAGTTCCATAAATCAAACGGCTTCAAAGTTCAAACTAATATAATTATGGTGTAAAAAAATGCATACACGCATACCAGCTTTCCTTGTCTGAGCTGTAAAAAACAATAATACATTCCTTGATCTTCACCACAAAGTTTGTGTCTGTATTCAAAGCAAAGTGTAAAAAAAAGAATGTATTGTGCACAACTTGTGCTAAATGAAAGAGAGAGAACTTTTTTTTAGAGGGAGCTTGCACAAGCAGTACTAAACCTGATATATACTTAAATAATAATACCTGTAATTTTTAATTTATTTCTTTATAAAATGTCACATAGGATTCCATCCACTTGATAACATGGTGCATTTCTATCAAATTAATTTATCCGAGATAAAAATAAAAGCAACAAATACCGCCGCCCACCCAACATCCACATACGTGTACGTAAGCCAAGCTTAATTAGCCTTCCGTGTCTTCCAAACCCCTATAATTAACTAAGAAAAAAACCCAAAGATTCGCCAGGAGCCTAGTGCGAAAAGCTAACCTGATAATTAATTAAAAAGTTAATCCGGATTAATTTATCTTAATGCTTGATCTCTCAGGCAAACTAGCAGCTAGGCCGGATTAGAGATTAGATTAGGAACTTTTTGGAGCTATCATGTCGCCGGCCGGTTGCATCAGTGTGGGGCCCACGCGTCATCCCCTCAATGGTGATAACTAACGGGATTAATTAGCCATGGAAAATAAATATTAATTAAGCTTAACCAATGGTGATTAGCGTGAGGAGGAGCTGCCTAATCAGGGGCCACTGGAGCAGAGTGGAGCAGGGGTTAACACTGGTGATTAGCAGAGAGAGAGCTGTGGTCGCTGTCTGATTCTGCTGTATTATATTCCCCTGATGGCATCCGGACAAGCGTCAAGAGGGGACGGACATACCATGTGCCACCTCATCCTCGTGATCCATGGGCTTAATTGCTAGGTGCACACGGCGGGGTTCCGGTTCTGGCCTCGATGGGTGGCTGACAGGTGGGGCCGTCTCACAAACCGTGTGCTGACTTTGCGGAATTCTTGCTAGTATTTCTTTTTTTCAAAAAAGTTTAATTCAACACGCAAGGAAAAAAAAAAACGATATAGAGATATGATGTTGTAAACAGCTCAGACACGCTGGCTACATAAAACCCTAGCGGTCTGAGTTTATACCCGACGGTCCCATAAACCGTTAGTTAGCATACGCCCTTAATTAGCATACGGACTCGAGTATGTGATCTCCCCTTCCCGAATTCAAGTGGTTTAACCGCTGGGATGTCATTTGACTTGTGAATAGTATCTCATATGTCATTTTCCCCTTGTAAATTCAGCTTTCTTACTTAGTCAGGTCTCAGGTAGTTAGTATTTCCCGAATATATTTATCCTATATCCCGAAATAACTGATCACTTTATTACTTATGAGTCAATTATGAGAGAAGGTAAATGACCTAGATGCCCTATACTAAAATAGGGATGTCCCTAGTGGGCTGTAGTTGAGGGTATAATAAATATATATAATTTTTAAATTAGAGGTTGGAAGAAATTTTGGATTGGCAAACAATATTCACTTATTTAGGGATAATTTTTGAATTTTGAAATTTGAGATGGATTGACAAATAGTACTTGTTTTCCCGTTGAAACTGGTAGGGTAAATACTAGTAACAGTTTGTGTGTCATAAAACTGCTACACCTTCACATGATGGTCTTGTCAGAGGTTTTGTTTAAACACAATGTTAAATCTCTCACCCTTTTTGTGGAACAATAAAAAAGCATTACTTCCTGAAGCAATGGAACACTCCCAAATCCCAATTCACCTTTTGATCAGAAGCACATGTACATGTACATTTGTACACAAGCTGCCTGTCTTTTTTGCTTTGGTCCTTTTGGGCTAGGCTAGAAAAAGCACTCATCCAACACATGACTTCCTGATCCATCCAACGCTTTTATTTTATTTTTTTCTCTGCAGCAAATCATCATTCAGATGGTTTGCAAAGCTGCCATTCTTTAGCATCCAAAGAGATCAGATGCAAAAAACTTTTTCCCAGCTACTACAAGACGGCCAAAAAGAGGAAGCACACATGAACACCAATCATTAGCAGATAATTGGCACGGGCTTTGGCTTTTTAGTAGTGCCTTTGCTCTGAATCGAGTCAAACAGCACAACCAAAATAAGAGTTGTTTGCAAAGTGTGAGCATGCCATCACACGAGTGCAAGAATTGTGTATTTAGCAACCAATCAATCACAATCATTCTTTCATTCATTCAGACTTACCAAAAATTTCTTCAGAAGATGGTGGTTCTTTTCCCCTCTTCCTTTTCCAACCCATATCGACATCGATATCGATATGCTTGAATTTCTATTCATGTATGATTTTTTTAAAAAAATGCGGTCAAGGCGCGAATTATGAGCCAGAATATAAGCAAAGTCTGCATCAGGACAAGGACATGCTCCTCCCCATCTTGCAGTCGCAGTTTTTGAATCTGGAGACCCTGAAAACACACCAACATGGAGAAGAAGAAAAGCTAAGGATTCAGCAACAGGGACCCCTGAAAACTGGATCTTCTGATCCACAAGGCAAACAAGAACACAACAAAATTGGCAGGACGAATGGTTAGTTTGTTAGTACAAGAGATGGACATAAGAAGATGATAGGAGGAGGAGGAGGATATTATGAAATGCATAACACCTTGATGATAATTGCTTGCTTGGATTTATTTATTTTTTGATGAACATGAGGACAAGCCACTGATCAGGCTTCACAGAAAATCGAATTCGTCGTTGTCGCCAAGTTGTAGGTGTTCTTGGATGCTTGGCTCCGTTTCTAACTGAGAATGTAGGGTGGTGACAGCAACCTTAGCTGCAAATCTGTCCAAGGAAAACTGTGGTTTGGTAGGATAATATACTGATGATGCCATTGTTCTGTCACTGGTACAGATTCAAGAAAGAGATGTACAGTACAATATGAGCTAGATGGCACTGACAATTGGCCAATCTCCAGAGGTTTATAGACCCATAATTTCCTAAACCCTGCTGCTCCAAATGACTAGCCAGGGCCAAGTCTATCAATAATAAAAGCTGCTAGCTGTTTGCTCATAGATTTCCTTCATGATAATCTGAGGGGGAAAATAAAGACATGAATGGTCAAGGCTATGATTTGGACATGTAAATAAATACACATACTAGAATAGTTAATCTCGGATTTGATTCAGACATGTAAATACCTGAAATATGGCATTTAAAGTTTCTTATTACTGACTGACAAGGCATGAAAAAGACATGTAACTAACATCATTATTCTTTTGCATTCGCCCCCCGATCTTCTATCTCGCGCTGTTCTTCCTATGTGCATTTGGCTCAATCATATAGAGCAGAATAACCTGTTTAAATTAACCACAGTTAAATAACATTGCAGTACACTGTACACCATACAAACAGGAAGTATCCTATTAGCAATTTAACAGGAGCAGGCTTGTCCCAGGAGAACTGTAGCAGCTGAAATGCAGAGAGGCCTTGGACTTCAGACATGAACTGAAACGGATTCAGGAGGAGTTGCTGTTTGCTGAGGGGAGGGTGTGTGCCAGTTTGATGAAGCAGATGTCCCAGTGGATCTGTGTTTGTCAGCCAGCCCCTGTGGAGGATTAATTCAAGTGCAGTGCAAGTGAGAAAGACAAGAAATAAAACGGTGTCGGGACAGCGATCGCCGATCAACGAATGTAGGCGCAGTCAAAATTCAGCTCTTTTTTGAAAACTAGAATGAAAACATTCTGAATATTCAGTTTGGTTTGGTCCCATGAGACAAAAACAGGTCAGCAGAAAAAGGTCAAAAAAGAGAAAAAGTTTGCACATACCATATAGTTATTGAAGTAGAACTGATCAAGACATAAATGGACTCTGGAATTTTCTGATAAGTGGTTAGGTCCAAAAGCTTGTAGTACTAGATAATGCCGCGAAGTTCAGGTCAGCACTCAGCAGACAAATCATGTCATATGGAACAATTTATATCCAGGAAGAAGGACGCAAGCTCATTGTTTCCTAATTTCTAGCCTTTTTCATTTTGAGTGGAGGCATACCATATCTTCTTCTTCCTTTTTCCTTGTTCTTTTGTGTGAAAGAAATGACAATTCATAATATAGCTAGAAAGCAGAAAGTGTCAAATGTCATGATTCTGAAGAAGGACAAAACAAGAAGGAAGCTGAGGCAGAGATTCATGATGAATATAAATGGTGAGCAAAGGCAGAAATGACTCAACAAGTCATTTCCCTTTTCCAAAAGAACTAGGACAAGCAGAGAGCTTTTGCTATGATCATCCTAACATGCATTGGTCTGTTTTAATGAGTCAAATCGTTGACTGAATAAAAACAGCAGAAATCTTCTCTGACATCTGCTGCTCAAGATGACAAAAGGGTAACCTGCCACACACACACACACACTAGCAGCAATCTTGAAAGGAGCCAAGGGATTTATTGTGTGAAGCAGGTTTTCTTGAACTGAAACTGTTTTTGAAGCCAAGCATGCATGTGAGCTACAGAATGGACATATTTATTTTCCTTTGTCCGGTGAAATGAATTCGGTTGTCAGTGTTGCATATTTTGTCGAGGGCAGAGCTGAATTGCAATTACTGGCCACCAGCATGTAAACAAATGGAAAAACGAAAGAACGAAAGACGAAAGAGAGGGAGAAAAAGAAATGCATTTTGCTGACTTGATGTTCGCCATTGTTAGGGGAGCGAGAGAGATTCTTGAATGATAAAAAAACTGACCTGCTGATGCCGGAGGATTGTAGGTAGCATGGGCCATAGTGCTCGACGGCGAGAAGGCAGAGAGGGGAGCGCCGCCGCCGTGGCGGTGATGAGGCTGGCCTCGCCGGCCGGCGTGCTTAAATCCGGCGGAGGTGATCGGAAGAGGCTGCAGGGTAGTTGGACAGTCAGCGGTGGAGATGGGCAGTAATTTCCTATTTTATTCTTTTTCACTCGTTTTGTTTTCCTTTGGGTTAATTTTGGGTTTTAAAGCTTAGGGGTATTTGGACTTTTTTCTTCTTCTTTTTTTCTCAACTTCTTCATGTCCTGTGTGATTTTCAATTTGCTAGCCACTAACTACCATGAAAAAAAAATTAAGGTAGATGATATTACGCATAAGGATGTTATTGTTTTCACTTTGGAGAGATACCTACGAATATTACACACATCTAGATACTATTAGTAGAGAATTTAGTGAGGTTGAATATTTTATTCTTGATTGATTTCCATTTATTGCGTGTCCTGATAGGAAAAATAGTTAGTAAATTTCTTTTTTTAATCCATATTCATCAATTTCAGTTTTGAGTAGAGTAAATTTTATAAAAAAATAGATTTAACTAAATTTTATAAAATTTTAAACTATTGTAAAATTATATATACACTTTAAGACAGTGTCACGAAATAGATATTTGACACTAAATTTGTAACAAAACTATATCTTTTGTTGCTCCAACAAAACATTAGTACTAAGATAAATAAAACAAAACATTAATGCTAAGGGTTTAAACTCTAAATGCAAGGGTTTAAACCCTAAAGTCTATAATTTCATGATAATTTAATCATTGGAACTATAGTTTTGCAATACTTCGTCTTATAAATGTATAGTTTCATAACAAATTTGGTACTAAATCTATGATAACTTTGTGACATACATACAACGCCTTATAAATTTACAATAGTTTGATCTCAGATATCTATAGTTTTGCAAAATGTACCCTTCTTTTTTCTATTATATCTAGTTTCACAATTTGGGCCGGATAAATACTAAAGGATTTGCTTTATCTCCAACGCAGACACAATGATAATATCAAGGAAAGCGACCAAGTAACTACCCTCCACAGCTCCATTTCTTTGGGGCATTCCGTTTTCGCCTGAATTGACATGCCAAGGAACTTGCTTATCCATCTCCAGTGTCACCCAACGCATACAGGTCGTTCAGGTCTTTTCTAGTCGGTTGCTTTCACCACTGACACAAATATTCGAGCAACTGACCACCGAGATAACAAGCCAACACAGCCACGACTCTCTCATATACGGTGGTAAAACCAGGTAAAAAAAAACTGACAGTTCCATCTTAACTACCTCTAATGAAAAGGCCATCGGAATGAACGGACGGTTGCTAAGATCAATTCATTTTCATCAGGAGCAAAAAGATTTGACTGTTTAGTGAGATAGTAGACAGTCGCTGTCACTTGGGCATGTGATAGCAGCAGTGGAGAGGGACATGTAGTTCAGGTGATTGCTTCGCATGGCAAGCCCGGACTGATGAAACGGCCATGTGAGCCCTCCCAGCGATCATGTGAAATGTAACTCTGAACCGATGCAACAACACCCGGGATTTTGACAGCAACTAGGCACGGACAGATCCAAACCATGTTTGAGATGTAGCAAGCAACGATCACACGTTCCAGCTCATAACTGGGGCCCCTTATCTTCTGCACTTGTGCCCCACGGCCTCCACGGATAGTTTCACAAGCAATTCTGAACCAAACGATAGGACGGAATCCAGATTCCAGAGTGCTATGTGCATGTAAAGCTTAAACCATTGCACTGATGAAACCAGAGGCTGATGCTGGTGTCCTGTGAAGGACCCATGGTTCTGGCAGAGATGTAACCCAAAATCATCATGTTGTTCGACGACTAAAACGGCAATCTTCTAGCTGCCATCGTCACATGGCAATGGAGTAAAGCTTTTGCCTCAAGAAGCTTGATGCCCTGAAAGCCCCCCAAAAGAGAGATTGATAGATTAATATTCCTTTTATTTTCTACTTCTGATAAGCACACTAAATGCTTGACAAAAAAAGCAGATGGAGAAATTGCTTTGTATAATGCCCATGTTCATGGCGAAGCATCTCTCAATAGACAGCGCAACAGAAAGAAATGTGTACCGTAATGAATCCACCCGACAACAGCGGTACCTCAAAAAAGCAGCCCTTGTACAGACATGAATGACACATCAAATCTCCATTGCTTTACTAAGTCATATGGCGCTTAGCATTTTCATAATCCCAAACAAAGAGATAAACACCAACTTTCCAATTCAAATCTGCACATAAATTCAACATTCAATTATCGCATGAAACAATTACAAGCCTGCAGTTTTTAAGTGTACATGATATTTGGATGCATATTTAACGTAAGAGTAAGAGCACACTAGTTTTTGAGTTTCCTATTATGCATTTAATCCAATAATATTGAAACAATTGTGTTTTGACCTTTATTTTATGGTAACTAGGTGTATTCAACAGTCACCTTTATTGAGGAACATACTTAAAACCTGTAAAAGAAGACTACGTAGTTGATTATGTTATAGAGGAACAAGCAACAAAACGATCCACCTAGGAATTAGAAGCCCATGTGCAAAACACTGGGGCCCTAAATTTTTAAAAACACTGTAGAACCAAAGTATACCTTCACTTAATATGGATTGATGAAATGAACAAATAAACTCCTATTTCATAACCAAAATCATACATTTCAGAAGACACGATCGATGAGGACTGATGAAATAAACAAATAATTTCCTGCTTGTTTATAACATGAATTTGAAACTTAGAGAAGAAAACAAATTGTAGGGAAATGTGATGGCACAGTGAACTCACGAGCTGATGGATGCACACGGGCATACTCCCTTTTGCTGCACTGTTGGCTTCTTGCTGCTGCAAACTAATGAAGATTAGGAATTGTGATTTGCTGTTGTATGCCTGCGCGACACCAAGCCATCGAGTAGCGCGTGGGCAGCAATGGAGGAGCCAACGATACAGTCTTTGGGCCTGGTAGTCCTTGTGGGCCTTTTTCTTTTTTCATTTATTAGGCCTTGTAATTTGCTGGTAATTAAGTATAGTTGATTAGTACTAATGATAGATTTATTTGGGGACCCCTAATTTTTGGGGCCCTGAACACATGCACTTTGCACCGGCTAATGTATGACCCTGCCCTTGAACTCATAAACCTCCAAAATAACACTCCACAACTCAGACAAATACATGCACACAAAATAAACAGTTGTTACTGGCATCATAATTCATAGAGTCGCAAAAGTATATGAACAAAGAAAACTTCCAGTATGTGCACGAGTAAAAACAGGGAAGCAGCAGCAATATGGGAAAGAAATTGTCACCAAAGTTCTAAAAAGATTCAATCACAATTTACTTTTATCATGTTGAACCTACTTTACTATCTGGTCATGAGAAGGAAAGAGGTACTCTTATAGAAGTTGTATTGATGGCGTGTTCTACACCCACCCACTCTTGAATATTTTTTGTGGCTATATACATGCAGGCATGTGTGCCATGTGCTATTTGTGTATTTTCATTTCTAAAAAATACTAACTTTAGTACGTGTATATATGTCGATGTTGATTGATTCGTGTAAAATTGAGTATTGTAGAATCTTTTTTAAAAAATTTGAGGGTAATTATTTTTTGATATTGTTAACCTAGAAACTTATAAAGTTTATAGTATAATTTGCCATCCATTGGTACAATGCTAATAAAAATATAAGACCAAAAGAAAAAAAATATGGGCTCTGTCTGAGGATGTAATAGTTTTGGAGTTTTCGTAGAATACAGTGGTTTCCAAAAAGTACTATAGTATTTAGTTTGAGAACAGAAAATACTGTAGTTTTCTCAACGCTATGGTTTTTCCACTCCTGGACTCCTTTTCTTTTGTAAACCAAGAAAGTGAAGCGATTCCACAGCAGTTTTAAATATTGCAAAGTCTTGGGGTATAATACTGTCTGTAAGGTAGTTTTAAATCCATCTCTTATATGTGAGCAAATCTGGGTTTACAGATTGAATTAGCTAATGATCGTTAATATGTGTAAAAGCTAGGGCTACGAGCCTACGACACAATGGTACATTGATACATAGGAGTTAAAAAAGCTATGCATAGAGACATCTGTCAGTACACGTTGATGCTTCACATACCCATCTTCTAATTCCATGCACCCAAGATATCTAAATAGAACTAGCCAAACAATTCTTTTTTGAAAAAAAAAACAGTAATGTGGTAAATACTGCAGTTGCCAAAACAAGAAACTATGGTTTTTGCTACAATGTGAAAAATGTAGTATTCAAAGACTGGCGTATTCATGGATGCAACAAACTTGAAGTATTGCATAGAGTAGTTCTTTAAATCTGTAGCATCCTAACAGGGCCTACATTTACAGGCCAAAAAACATGCATGTTACAATGTCCTAGAATTCCTAATAGCTAAGCACGAGAGAAGTTAAAACCATCAATCTAATCAATCATCTTCTAGAAAAGAAAAAAAAAGCAATCATTGAGTCACAGATAGTACTGACATATATGTTCGCATATCAACAATGACCTGGAACAGTTTAGAATAAACATTTATTTTATTATCCCAGTACTACATATAGGGCCTGTTCACTTTGATGCCAAAAAAAACCTTACCAAATTTTAGCATTGCCAAAATTTTGGTAACTTGCCAAAATTTTGGTAGGATTTCTTATATAGTTGCTAAAATTTGGCAGCAAACTAAATGTAGCCACTTTTTTGGTAACTTTACCAAAATTTGGTAAGGTTGAAAATGGCATCAAAGTGAACAGGCCCATAAAGTGTGTCCCATGAATCATACGAATCATGTCAACTTTTTCATGAAACTACTGACTCAAGGAGTGCATTTATGACAACACTAGGCCTACATCTTCAAAACCATTCACTAAATGGAACTAACCTGTGGATTGAACAGAAGTGCATTCATTTGATAGTTACCAATCTTCAAAATCTGACAGTAAATATTTGCCCCAAGTTCTGCAAAATAAGTCCTGAATGAAATTTATTGGTAACTAAAGCGCAATAAAACACCACAGACAATGTTGTTCTCTTTTCGACATACCACATCAGCAGTTGCAACTTGCAAGATGGAGTTACAGCAATAAAACTGGTGTGCGGAATACAAAAAATGCTGCACAATCTCATGGGCACGGGTTCATCACTGAACAACATCCAAGTATGCTGCAAAATTCAAGGAACATTTATTTAACTACCAATGCATATATGTAGTCTACAGGTATCAAAGGCATAGTAGTAGATTCATACTTCTCTCTAATTTCCAGAACCAAACAAGAACTCCTGCAAAATCCTGGAGGCCTCTGAAACTTCATGCTGAGTGCTTACTGAGCTGGGCACTGCAGCAGTGGTAGGCAAACTATTTTTCTTTGGTTCTGAACATGGATGTAGATTAGCTTGTTTTGATGAGTCTTTTTCATCCAACAGTGGAGCTGATCTATGTCCATTGTGCTTGCCAAGTTTTTTCCCGTCTGCGGGTTGAGGTCTTCCAAAGTTCTGATGTGGACCACCAGTTGGATTCTTATGCTTCTCAGTGGACACAACATCCTGATGCAAAATGCTAGAATCTGGTCTGGCTTTATTGAAAGGAAGAAACTGTATACCCCTTGGTATACGAACAGGTACCTTTTGAGCATTTCCTGATATGCCAGCAAGGTTTTTAAGGATGGAATGATGTTTGATAGGAACAGAGGTTGCAGGTTCACCACTGTATACTGTTGAAGTTTTCTGACGACTTGTTTGCTCTTGGCAATTTGCTTTTTCAGGTACTGATGACGCATTAGATTTCTTTGCATCTGGTGTGGACGGACCTTCTGCAGTTGGTATCTGACAACGAGTGCAAAGCTTGCTTAATTCACAGCATTTGCTAATATTAAAATTTAACCAGGCTATAACACCAATAATTAAATAAGAGTGAATGATTTGTTAAATTACGTACCACATGAGAAAATTTGCATTTATCACCTCTGATGCACATTCCATTTTCCATAAAATTGTGGCAAGGGTACTTTGACAACTCATGATCATAAGGGCAATCATCTCCTTTCAAACAAGAACCACGTGCATAATGCGTGCAGGGCTGTCAAGGCAAAAAAAAAATCAGGATAAAATTCGCAAAACCTCAAAAGGACAGATACAACAGGAAGTTTAGTACCAATACTTGGATCAAGATTTGGGTACACTTCAGTTTATGATTTAGCACTATACTGATACGTATTCATAACATGTGCAGTGCGAACCTGTTCTGTGCATGCTTTAAAGTTCAAATTCAATATTGATGTCACATTTTCATCTAAAAAATAGGTGGTATGCATAGGTGCGTACAAAATGAGCTCATGCTTGCGTGTGGGCAGACCACATAGAATATATCCACACATATTAAACAGCATACATGCATCTTATTATAATACATTATGATTACTGCAAGCATGTGATAAACTTCTATGAAATGGATACCTTAGATTTTGTCAAAGGTGTCGTATCATGGGAGAACTTGCACAAATTGCCCTGCAATAAAAAAATAAGAAATATTAGGTACTACATCCGTTTAAGGTTATAAGACTTTCTAGTATTGCCCACATTCATATAAATGCTAATGAATCTAGGCACATATATATGTCTAGATTCATTAACATATATATAAATGCGGGCAATGCTAGAAAATCTTATAATATGAAACAGAGGAAGTATTTTATTAAAGTAAATCCTGTGAAAAGCATTTTTACAGTCTTTGTAACATATTTATATAGAAAACATAACACATATACCAAGAATAAAGTGGACATGTTACATGATGAAAACAATATGATTATATAAACAGTGTTCATCATGGTCTAAGCTCTCAGGCAGCACACCAGCGCCTAATCAGCAAATAGACAGACCTAGGCAGGGCTAATCGTTACCAGGTGCTATCTAGTGGACACTGAATCAAAATATGCATCCTATGCTACAGATATGGCTAATCACTAAATTACACAAATATAATCAGTGTGTCCAGAAAATCGCTACAATATGTTTCAAGGCCAGGGCATGTGCTGTGCAGTTTACAACAGCAAAGAATATAAATTTTTGTCGATCCAAAAGTGAAGCAGATGATGACTACCATCTGTCTGATCTGAGAGACAGACTCACCTGCTGGCACTTCCCATGCAAGTAGAAGTGGCAAACCTTCACCACTTTAGGCTTTATAACTGGTTGAAGTTTCAGTCTTTTCACCCCTTCGGCTTCCCGTTGCAATGCTCTCTTAATTCGTTTAGTTTTCTGCATATTAATAGCATTGAAAGCAAATCTTAATATTTCTAAAGGTAAAAACTATTTGAATGCACAGTTCAAAAATGTTTATACATTGGAACCAAATGGTCCTGAGATCAGAACATACCGTCTTCTTAGCTTTTCTCTCCTCTGTCAAGGTGCGCTTTCTTGTGTTTCCATGTTTGAGAGCCTGCAATATTAATATAGAACAGACTGAAAATCCATACTTACGTAGCTAAGAAGAAAATCTTAACACAGACGAATCAATTGTATTGTATATTGTTCTTAAAAATCTTGCATTGTAAATTGACTGTGATTAACTTGAAGTTACAAAGAAAGTCATGAAGTGTGAACACTCGAACTGCATTCATTGTACTCAAGCAAGGTATGTATGCGATGATTAAAAAAAGCTACTGAATTCAGTTAATATGAAACATCAAACAAGAATTAATCAAAATTGTGCATAAACAATGAAGCAACAAAACAGCGTATGGGTACCAAAAAAAGAGAGAATATGGCAAGCTTGTATGCATTTGTGGTTGACAAAGAAGCTATACCTTATCATCAGGCAAAGGTGTCTCATTCCAATCGAGAACTTCATCATAACTGACTGCTTGCGCCCTGGCAACATGCATTTGAGAATCACCCTTGCTATTACATAGCATGTTCCGTGCAGTGTCGCCATTTCCTTTTTGAGGTATCAAATGCAAATTGCTCTTTAAGTCATGGCCACATGACCCATCCTCCTCTATCCTTCTGCTATCAAAATCCTCTTCCAATTCCACATCATCTTGAAGCTCTGAATTGCCAGAATCATCTGCATCTAAATTCTGCGTGTCGCCCTCAATCTCTCCTTCCTCAAAACCACCACCACCATCCAGTGACCCATGATCTAAACTGCACACAGATCTGTCATTGCCAATCCCAGCTCCCAATTCTTTCACCTCCTCAGCTACTCTGTCATCACTCTGCAGTTTATCTCCAGATACTCCACAGCTCTGCGCCGACATTACACAGGCACTAGCATCATCAATCAACCCTGACAAGTTGTTCATCATCGCATCGAGTTGCAATTGCTCATTGTCATTACCAACCATTTCAATCACCAATTCACTATCCTCCCCGTCTAAGCAAGCCTGCATCGACCTCAAAGCCTCGTCATCCCCCATCAGTCCAGCCCCAGCCCCCAACTCATCGCCATCGGCATCAGCCTCCCCGGAAGTGCCTCCGGCGAAAACAACCTCTTCTCACCCTTCCACCCGCTCGACCCCAGCGACTCTACCTCCTCCGCCCCTGCGGCACCACGCCGGATCGGTGGTAGGGTTCACGGCGGCGTCCGGGGACGCCGAAGTCGAAGGCGTCTCGTGCGGAGCATGGTTTCCCAGAGCCACCTCACCTCTAAGTTCTTCCCCGATCGCCTCCCACGTCTGCAGGAGGCGGCGAATCCCCATGGGGAAGCCCGCCGGAGCCGCCGGGAGGGATGGCGGCGGCGGCGGCAGGCTCGACCTCCGCGTCGGGCTGGCCGCGTGCCGCGGAGGGTGCAGGTGGAGGCAGTGCGAGAAGAGCCGGGAGACGGCGCGTAGGAGGCGCTGTCGAGATGGGCTTCCGGCGAGAGAGGACATCGGTGGTGGGCGGCGCGGCGGCGAGGGAGGCAGGAGCCGCCGCGGGCGGGCGGGCGAGGGTTCCTCCATGGCGGAAGGGACTGGATGGGTGGGTCGGAGCTAGGGTTTAGGGTTCGCAGCTGTGAGCTGTGCGTCGCCTCGCCGCGGCTGCTCGTCGGCGGCGGCGGCGGGCGACGTGGCGGCGAGACGAGAGGAGGAAAACCCATCGCAGGGAAAGGCAGAGGCGGCGGCAAACGAGGGCGCGGCCAGAAGCCCAGAATATAGGCCTAGTAATTGGGCCTAATGGGCCTTGCTACAGCTGGTTGAGTAAAGGAAAAAGTCCACTTAGACTCCTTAATAGTTACCGAATCTATTTCGAACTAGAAACCGTAGACGTCCCGAATTATTGAAACCAGTGCAATTTGACTCCTCTAGCGGTTTTGGAGGGCGGTTTCGCTAATGTGGCGCTGACGTAGCATTAGAATTAAAAAATATCTGTGGGACAATCTGTCATTCACACACAAAAATATATTGTGGGACCCACTGACATCTGGAGCCCACGTGTCATCCTTTCCCTTCCTTCTTCCTCCTCCCTCTCTCTCTCTCCCTTCTCTCTCTCTTCTCTCCCCTTCGGACGCACGCGAGGAGCGGGAGCCAGATCGGCGACGGCGGCGGCCAGGGGCTGGAGGGCGACGGCGGCGTGCGGGCGAGGGCTGGAGCGGCGACGGTGGCGTGCAGGCGACGGCCGCGCCACCGCCTGCCCCGTCTCCAAGCCGGCCCACCGCTGCTCCCCCTCCTTAAAGTCCCAGAGCTGCAGCTCTTGCTCTCCCCCATTGGTCGTCCGCCGCCGGAGCAGTAGCAGGAGCGCCGCCGCCGCCGCCTGCAAGGAAGAACGGGAGGCCGGCGACCTCAGCCGGAGCGGCGGCGAACCTCTGCAGCAGGCAGGGGTGCTGCGACGGCGGGGCGGCCACAGCGAAGCTGCGACAACATTGGACTGAAGTGTGCGCTGATCGAAGGCGGCCACCGTGGCGTGCTGCTGGTCCTGCGAGAACGCGAGGTGGGGTGGCATCGCCATCATCTTGAGGTGGGGCAAGCAAGCGTCGCCTGCTTGCTGCTCCTGCTGATTGTTGCATTTGCAATGGCTTGCTGTTGCTGATGTTGCAATGGCTTGTTGCCGTTGGTGTTCGAGCAGTGGAGGAGCTCGGCGAACGCGCCGCCGCCGCCGTTGTAGGCGTTGCCATTGTTGTCGCAGGGGGCGTTGGCGAGGGAGAGCACGGTCCGCCGTTGCCGATCCGGCTCCCGCTCTCCTCGCGTGCGTCTGAAGGGGAAGAGAGAGAGAGGGAGGAGAGAAGAGAGAAAGGATAGACATGTAGGCCCACATATCGGTGGTCCCATAATATATTTTGTGTGTGATGCCAGATGGGTCCCATAGATATTTTTTTTAATTCTAATGCCACGTAAGCCCCACGGGATGAAGGCTGGATTAGCACCGCCACGTCAGCAAAACCGCCATTCTAAACCGTTGGAGGAGTCAAATTGGACTGGTTTCAATAATTCGGGAGTCGTCCTACCCAGTTTTCTAGTTAAGGGTCATGAATATTCGGTGAACAATTAAGGAGTCTAAGTGGACTTTTTCCTTGAGTAAAACGGGTGGCCTTTTTACGTCGGAAAAAAATACGAACGATTTTGCTAAACGTTTGTCGGGTGAGTTTTTTCTACTATGATATTTGACATTTTATTGGCCGTAGAATCGTGCGTCAAGATTAGTGTAGGAATCAGCGACGTTTCTCACTCATTCCCCACTTCGGGCCTGTTTGGCACAACTCCAGCTCTAACTCCACTCCTCCTGGAGCTGGAGCTCAGCCAAACAGTTTCAGCTCACCAAAACTGGGAGTGGAGTTGGGTGGAGCTCTCTCACAAAATGTACTGGAGTTGTGGACGGGTTTAGGCAGCTCCACAACTCTACTCCAGACTCAACTCCTGGAGTTATATTTAGGAGTTGAAGCTGTACCAAACAGGGCCCTTCCTTATCGCTCTCCTCTCACCCTTTCTTTTCTAAATAAAAATAGATAGGCAGCCCCCTGTCGTCATGTAGTCGATCTTGGGCAATTTGCTTTCGAATTCCGATATATAAACGTGGAAATATTTGCAAGGCATGGGGCCCTGGTCAACCAGGAGCTCGGCGGCTCGCGCACGGTGCAAGTTCAACAGCAGCAGCAGCAGCCGGCGTTGGACTTCCAGGAGAACATCCTCCTCCTCGTCGGCGACCTCAACGCGCGCGAATGCCGGCCAGAGAGGAAACCATCGTGTACGAAGCGGATCCGCACGCACTCACCGTGGACCTTGTCGACGATCCGTTGGTTAAAGAGTTCCGTGACAGGTTAGTGGATGAGGTCCTCACCATCGATGCCGGAGATATGGAGGCACTATTCGAGGAACAGCAGGAGATCCGGAGCTGGAGAGGACGCTGATGCTCTCTCAGTCCGACCAAGACGCTGATGCCGCCCATGGCGACACCCCATGAGACTCTTATTACCTTTCTTTGACGTGATTTGTCTCGGACTTTCATTTTTTCGGCCCAGCATGTGTTGGGCTGTGATTGTTTCTTTTCTTTGACCTTTGTCAAGTTTTCTTTCAGCCTTAGAGCAACTCCAACAAACTCTCTATTTGACTCTTCAAGTTAAAATTTAGCAAACAAGAGAAAAAACGAGCTCCAACAGCCTCTCCATCCGGACGGCCAAGCCATCTGGATGGTCAAATTGCTCCTCCGGCTGGCCAAATGTAGATAGCCTCCTCCACTGGCCAAAGGTGGGTCCCACCACCACTCCATCCCCATCCATCCTCTCTCTCACCATCACGCACGAGCCACCGTCGCCATCGCCGCTGTGCCGCGCGGGAGCCGCCGCCGCCGCCGCCTCGCCGCTGCGGCGCGCGGGGAGCCACCGCCGCTGCCGCCGCCTTGCGCCTCGCGCGAGCAGGGTGCTGCTGTCGCCGCCGCCGCCTTGCGCCTCGCGCAGGCAGGGTGCTGCTGTCGCCGGCGCCGCTTGCGCCTCAGCTCCTCACGCGCGGGGGAGCCGGCCGCCTCTAGCCTCGCGGCGCGGGGGCGTCGCGCCGCCTCGAGCCTCGCGCGCGTGGGGCGCTGCCCGCCGCTGGAGCCGTCGCCGCGCCCGCGCGGGTAGCCGCCGCCCGCCTCGCGCGCGGGGGGAGCCGCTGCCACCGCCTGTCCGCCGCCGCCTCCGCCCTGCCTGCCGTCGCGCCGAATCGATGGGCCGATGCGGCCACCCGAGAGAAAAGAAAGGGGAAGAGAAAGAGAAAGAGGAGGAAGAAGAAGGGAAAGGAGATGGGAGGATGACATGTGGGCCCTTTGTGATTTTGGAGATGTAAATAGAGAGACCGTTGGAGTGCACACCTAGTTTGACTACCCAATCAGTTGGAGAGTTGACTAAATGGGTATTTGGAGAGTCTAATGTGGAGATGCTGTTGGAGATGCTGTTAGTAACTCTTCTTTTTTTTTTTCTAGATCACAGCCGAATTCCTTCCTTGGATACCCTACACGTACTACTCTACTTCTGCGGCCGTGGATACGGCGGCGGAGACGGACCACCACCTGGCCACACGTGCCTGCAGGCGCTGCGTCTTGAAAATTCTGCCAACGGAGAAAACCCATGAGGAGTTTATATTTATAGGACGTGACTAATACTCGAAACTATACTCTATATTGTCTTAACTAGAGACTAGGGTTTCCAAACCGCGGGACGGGGTTACCGCGCACCGGCAGTAGCACGGTTACCGCGCAGTAACCGTGAAAACCGTACAAAACCGTGCAAAATTTTAAAAAATTCAAATTATTTTTTAAATTTATTTGAATTTAAGGAGGTTACCGCGGTATTTATATTACTATACCCCCGCGGTAAGCCTGGTAACCGCGGTAACCGTGTGGTTACCGGCGGTAAGGGAAACCTTGCTAGAGACTCATTTCAAACCTTGTTGCCTACTAGTACACCAAATGTATACATGTGTACAAATTTAATATTTCAGAAAAGATTATCTGTACAAAATATATCTATTATAAAGTTTCTATGCGTAAACTTTTCTACGTATAAATATTTATTTTTCTAGACCGGAGTAACACGCTGATAAATTCATTCTAAATTTAAACGTACAGGTTTCATAGGTACAAAAATTACATTTAAATTACTCGTACAGGGTATCTGAAATTTGTATAAGTATAGATCGGTGTAAAAATATGTATATAATCTCTATATTCTTTTAAAAAAGTAGTGGTGGTGATAATGAATTTGCCACCCCACCTACCTACTTCTATTATGAATTCTGCAAATTATCTCTTCGACTTGCTAATATTTAAAACAATCAAAATCTGGATATAAAGCCACATATAAATCAAATGGATAGCCACATGCCACACATTTTCTATAGCAAAACGATGGGTAACATGTTTCATGGGAATTTTTTTGTTTATTTTATTTTATAGCAAATATGCCCATGTGTTTCAACGGGAGATGGCTCTTTTGGTTGACCATATCGTCCATGTAGAATGTAGCATCGTTAGTTTTTACTCTTGGTTAAAAAGACAATAGGCAATTATGTTCTTAACTCTGTTTTCGTTCTATGATTTTGTCCTTGCTTATTAACTAAAGCTCAAGTTTGCCTCCATTTCATTAAGATGACTTAGCGGTGTTGTAAATTTAGCCCTATTATTTTCTGAAGAATTTATGATTTTGGTCTTGATTTGACAAAAGTGTGTTTTGACACGATTTTTTCCCAACCTGAATTTTCATATTCTGATCAGCTAATTATTAAATTTTCATATTCTGATACATGACTACTCATTCATATTTAAAATATATATATGAAAATAGTACTCTGATAAGCTAGAGTACTATAATTTGATAGTACTCCGAATATGAGTGAGTGTCGGATCGCCATTGCAGTGATCAACCTTCTCACCGTTGGCCATGCACAACATGCAGCTGAATTTTCCCTTCAGCGTTTGCTAGCATGCATGTGTGGTGGACTCGCTCCGCGCTGACGAACCTTGTCTTGAGGCACACCCACACTTGTTTCGCCGTCTTCTTCTTTGCCACCCGCATGAAGAGATCCTTTGGAAGCGCATGGAGCAAGTGCGACCTCACCTTCTTGTCAAATGCCCTAATCTTCCATCATCGCCTGCAGCCCTGCACCCGGATCACCTAGCTGGTATAGGTGGTTGCAGTGACCAGTGAGCTGCGGGTAGAGGAAAGCGCTCCCCGTGCTACGCCGTGCCGCGTCTGCCGTCGTGACGATCGACATAGCTCTGTTATCTTTTTTTGAAACCTAATGTGGAACTTAGTTCCACTTTTATATTTAGAAGAATAGAATTGGCCCAGTTCATAAGGAAAATTGGGCCCAAAAACCATACAACTGCACGGTTAATTACAAACCCACCGCTACACAACTAACAACGACGGCGGAACCCAATCGCAGGACGTCGCCACAAAGCTAAACACAAAAGCGACACAACAGCTTCCACATCGCAGAAGAGGTGTTATCGTTGCCGAGCTAGCCGCCCCAGCGACCCAGCAGCGCCGACTTCACAACCGCAACGACACTGAAGACGAAAGTCGCCAAAGCGAAAAGCGGCTCCGGCATCCAACAATAGACATCAGCCAAGCCACCGAGGAGCCACTTCCTTCACACGGCCAGCACTAGAACTCCTTGGAAGAGACTGCAACATGTCATCGTTGCCAAGCATCGCCGCACCCCATCAGCGAGCAGCTTCGACTTCATCAGCAGAAACAACCGAAGAGCGTGTCGCCCACCACAAGAAAGAAGCAGACCCAAGAAGGCAAAGCCTCGCCGAACACAAGATATGAAAGCTTTTGAACCGAAAAGGACCATCAACAGTCATCGATGCATTGGAACTTCTCCGAAGCGACGCCCCAAGGAGGATACGACGCATGACGCCGCTGCCGCTCGTCCGAAAATCGGAACAAGGTTTTCACCTGGAGTGATTTGTGAGGATATAAAAGAGTGCCATGACAACGCCTCCAAGGAGGGAAACGACACCCACGGGCGCGTCATTGTCGAACCGGCCAAAAGCACGGCAAGGCTTTCGCCAGCATCTTCACAACACCCACACAAGCACCCCCACATCGATGGCCGCAAAATAGTTCATGACGTCTCAGAAGCAATCATACCTTGATTGTAACCAACGGCAAAGACGAGCCCTTGGCCACCCTCGAAACGCCATCCATCCGCCGCAAACTTCTACAGCAAGCCGGAGCCTCCGCCCTCCCCCTAGCATTCCCCATGACCAGAAAAGGGTCTGGCTAAGGGGGGAAACCAAAGAGAGGGAGAACACTCGGCCGACAATGAGGAAGTCACCGTCATGGACATCAAGCCCTATTCCTGCTTCATGCCAGCACAAGCCGTCGTCCCGCCATTTCCACATCCGCACATCGCTGCCCATCAACAACGACGAGACCCTCCACCGGCAGAAGCCCCCTGCCGAGTAGGAGGCTGGCTGCCAGCGAGCCGCCGCCGCGCTTGCCGTCCACACGCAGCCGTCCCACTGACCAGCTGCCATCCAGCGTGGAGGCGACGGATCCGGCCGCGGACGGCCAGATCCAGCCAGGTACAGGGGATGACCAGCTAGGGTGCACCGCCGCAGCATTATCGAAGCCAACACCGACGCTTGACAGACGCCGACGGCGGCGCCGCGACCATGACGGGAGCGAACCGCCCACTGCCGTCGCCCGTCCACCGCGACGCCGCCCCTGCCTGCCGGTTTCCGGCCTCCCCGGCGCCGACACTCCCCAGCCCGGATTGGAGAGGCGAGCGAGGGAGCGCCGTTGCCGCTGCTCCACCTTTCCCGCCGCCTGCATCTCCCTTCCCCGCCTCCTTGGGTGCCGCCGTCGTCCCGGGAGGAGGCCGGACCGCCGGATCTGGCGAGGGACGCCAAATCCGGCGCCGCGCCGCCGCCCCCGTTCCGCACCCAGCTGCCTCCGCCAGCTGTTCCGCACCCGGTCGCCTCCGCGCGCCAGCCCGACGCCCCGACGCCGACGCCGATGCCGCCGCACCCGTCGCCGCCCCAACTGGTCGGGGTTGTGGGCACCGACCCCGCGCCCTCGAGGGAGAAGGAAGGCCCCGCCGCCGCCTTCCTCGCAGCCGCGCGGTTTCCGGCAGTCTACTCGGGCGGCGGCGAGGTGGAGGAGGGAGGAAGGCGGCGGTGGTCGCGCCCCGTGTCGCCCCTGCCCCTGGAACGACACGGGGGTAGTTCTCATGGCTCTGTTATGATCACTGGTTGCCTAGAACCTCAATCGAACACCTTGCGGGCAGGGACTCTAGTTGCTCGGCAATGCCAAAGAACAAAGAACTTAATTTGGGACCAATCTTTGTGACTTTGTGTGTCTTCTATTGAATAGAACAAGTTGGGATACGATTTGTGAGGAATGTTTCCTTTCTTTTTGTAGCAAAGCTAAAAAACAGAATCCGGCCGGCACACATGCGTACACTAGCGCGATTAACCAAACAATTTTGCTATATATTTGTCGATAAATTTTCTCCCAAAATTTGACAGATGTAATTACAGTATAATCAAGTGTAATTACACTGTAACTACAATGTAATTTGTATGTAACTTTCAAAAATCTCTCCGTAACATGTTATTTGGGTAAAATGGAGGTCGTGGGAACAAATCCTTTCACATCATGTGTGTGCTGTGATTTTTTTCTTTTCTTACCAGAACAAATCTTGTAATAGATCTAACGATTCAAAATTACGTGAAATTTATATACAAGTTACACTATAGTTACAAGCAAGTTGCAGTGTAATTATAATAAGTTACAAATAATTACACTACGATTATACATAATTAAATTTATCAAATTTTTAGAAGAAAATTTATCGAAAATGGATATAGGTGGTCTCAATCCGAAAATTCGGAAACCCACGCGCACGCCCTGATCGATCGCGCTCCGGCATCTAGCTAGCTCCAATCCGTTGCACGGCCGTTGGCACCCACCGAGCCCTGACACGCCGCCGGCGAAACAGCAAGACGACACGCGTGATCAGGTCCGGTCAGCTAACGAAATGCTGCCAGACGACACGCATGAGGCCTTCGCCGTACGAAGCATGCATGGTTTCTGTTTTCTGTAAAAAAAAAATAAAAAGTCTTCTGCATTTTCCTGGTATATATTCCGATCCGTTCCCTGGTTTCTTAACAGTGAATCCGACTCGGACTTGTTGATTGATCGTCTTTTTTCTCGACGTGCGCACGCACGTACGTACACAGACCGAATCGGATTATTTGTGGGCGAGCAGTGTCTATATATTTGCTCCGGTGGCCGAAGCGAGCGAGCCGACACCACAGATCGATCTCTAGCTCGATTTTTCAACGAGAACCCCTCGCTGATCGACCGCACGCCGCGCGCGCCAGTCGTCGTCGTACGTCGTCGTACTCGATCGTCTTCGACGCGGCAATGGCCGACCCGACGCCGCCGCCGCCGTGCGCCGCGTGCGCGCACCAGGGGCGGCCCAGCTGCCGGGCGGGCTGCCCGCTGGCGCCCTACTTCCCGGGACCGGCCGGAGCGCTTCGAGTACGCTAACCTCCTCTACGGCGTGGACGGCATCCTCCGCCGCCTGGAGGCGGCCGGGCCGGACCCGGGGACCCGGCGCGCCACCATGGCGTCCATCGTCTTCGTGTCGGACGCGAGGGCCGCCGACCCCGTGCACGGCGCCTACGGCGTGATACGGAACCTCCAGCAGGAGCTCGCCAGCGTCAAGGCCGAGATCGCCGCCATCCGGCAGAAGCAGCAGCAAGCCCAGCCGCCGCCGCCGCCGGAGGACGGCCACTAACTAAGCCTACGCACCGCCATCCGCATTTATATATGCATGCTGTGGAGACGGTTCAATTAGATTATGTTTTTCTTAGTAACTCATTAGATTGCTGCAATATTAATTATCTGAATTCAGAGTTTAGCTCCATGTTTCGGAAATAACTAGGATTAGCACCCCCACACGTTGCCGTGCAGTGGGTGCGACGGTATTTCCAAAGGATGTCAAATTACTCCTCTATTTACTGTATGTCATATATGATTATATTTGTATTTAAAAGTGTCTTATAATAATATTATTATGTTGAAGGGCGTGTAGAAAACTTTGCACACTTCTCCGTCTTTATCTCTATATCTAACTCTACGTGTGGCGTTTGGGTTCAGACCAGAAGTTCCAGATTCAGACCGGAAGTTTCAGATTATTTACTTCCCTGCAAAGTATGAATTTCAAGGAACGCCTATTCACCTCCTAGATAATACTAAGATCCTTTCAACGCGTACTGTCTCCTTAACATCAATAATATTGTTAGTGTCTTCAATGGGGCTGGACAAGAACCTGAGCACGGGTGAAATGTGTAGGATCCTCGGTAAATTTTGTTCTAGGTTCGCTGCTGACCACGGGTGGCTCATGCATGCATGCTGTTGTCATCATGTAGCGCATCTAGCCATGTATCAGTGACTCTAGTTTGATTGTTTTGACGAAGATCATTTTAGTGCCTGCCGTCTATTTGATTATTGTACGGTAAACAGTTATCAAGGCTTCATGGCTATGCCATTTAGCTTTGTTAAACAATACCAGATAGCTCATAATTAATTAAGATAACCAAGACTAAGAAAAAAAACAGAGAACAAAGGCTACAAAATTATAAATACTCAGGTAGATGATAATTAAGAGAACCAGAGCTACAATACCAGATAGTACAATTTTTATATTGGAAGCTAAGCTACAAAGCTAAAAGTTACATTCACAGACACTAAACATTCATAAATGATGTACCAGCTAATGTCATACTCCCTCCGTCTCAAAAAGAGCCAACTTAGGTACCAATGAGACATTACATAGTACAACGAATCTAGACATGTCCTATCTATACCTAGGTTGGCTTTTTTTTTTTTTTTGGGACGAAGAGAGTATTTTTGAGCCTGAAAAACAACGACTAGCATGCATAATGTGCAGCTTTCAGAACAGGTAGTTTGTGATGCCATCCCATCACTAGCACTAGCACAAACTGAGAGCAGACATCAACAAAAACACCAGGCATTACAGCTTAAGTTCCAGGAACAAAAGAACAAGTTTAAAGCTCTAATGTTCAGCAGGCACTTTCAGCGCTTGAAGTATGTTTCTTGTTGATCTCCCTCCTGTATTCTTCAGATGTTGTTCCCTTCTCTTCCAGCTGATCATTGCTCCAGGCTCCTGGAATTCAGCCTTCCTCTGTTTCACTTTTCCTCCAATTTCTGCAAAGGTAACCGGGATTTAATCCAGTACCATGTAAAGTATAATAGACAAGGTTAGTTGGATTTTAAGGCATTTTTCTGCTTAAAACAGGCTGCATTTCGGTTTTCCAGATCAGTGCCATTATTCCCATCATCCTCTTGTCAAGTTTGTCAATGTCTCTATGAATCAACAGCTTCAATAGGACATTTGCAATGGCATGTGAAACTGGTTTCTCAGTTTAAATATGAGTAATCTCATATCTCATCCAGTAACCTTGCAATTCTGCTTACAGCTTCATGAACTCTCTTCCTCCATGTTATCTTCACTATCTATTAACTGAAGTGGTACCTTTTCTTTTACGTAAAACTGATGTGGTACCAATCATGCAAAATAAGAATCTGAAGAATGCAAATGATAGCGCAAGAATAAGAGGTGAAAACTATGAACAATATAGAGTAGCAGGATCTTATAATATACTCACTAAAAACAGATAAGATGTATATATACTGCTCCAAACAAAATGGCATAGGAGAACAAGGTTCAGGAATCGGGAGATGAATTAGCTTAAAAACTTGGTAGCTTCAACCGCACATTATTTACTTAAAGTTAAAGAAGTGATCATGAAAAGAATCAGGTAGTAATCCGTAGTTTTTTTGTTTTTTTGTTTTTTGGTCTACCACAATAAAAATCAACTAATTGGAAGCAACAGTTAGCATAACGTATATGCATCAAATTTCTAACATGAATTCACAAGAACTTGTACTAAATTACTAGAACAACATTATGTTGAGTGAGTAGGCAGGAAAGTTTTTCAATACAATAGACAGCAAGAAAAAGCGCAAGAATCTTGCAAGAACTGAAACCCAACAGCTTCGCCTCACAGATCAATCATTCAATCCCCAAATATAACATCCGAGAACAATTTCAAATCAACCGAATCGAGGGCACACAATCCCACGAGAAGCATGCACAGCAGGGCAGGGAGAGAAGGAGATCGAAGAGATTGAGGGGAGCGACCAACTCACAAGTTGACGACGAGCGACGGGGAAGGTGGCACCGGTGAAGGGAGGAGGCCACAGGGGAGGTGGCACCAGCGACTGATGGGCGGCGAGCGGAGGAAGCGGTTGTCCGGCCACGGGAGCGGACGGAGGCATCGTGTTGTGTCCACAGCTCGGCGCTACCGAGCTCGCCGCCGTGCAGCACCAGCCCGCGATCGCCACCATCTTCCTCCCGAATCCAAGCCCCAGCAGCCACCCCATCCTCCTCCCGCACACTCCTCCTTCGGTCCTTCCATCGTGGCCGCGGCGGCGGAGGCGGCGGCGGGGAGACATTTTCTCAAACAGCTCGTGGGCAAGCCAGCCGCGCCCGCCGGCCTTGCACAACTTCCTCCGCAAGTCGCATCCCACCGGGGGTGTGGGGCCCACAAAATCTCAGGGCCGGACATGGAGCAAGTGGTCCCCACGTAACTAACCGACTGCCAGATCAGATCGAACACGCAAGCCAAGCGGCCAACGCCACGTAGGCCGGCGACGGCGAGAGCTCGAGCTCTGCCGCTGTATATATTCGCTCGCTCTCCTGTCGCCGCAGCGAGCAAGCCGACGCCGCCCTCGCCTCGCCATTCCCGTACCACAAGTCTTGGTCGACCTCAACGCAATGGCCGACCCGTCGCGATCCACCAGCAGCGGGGCGGCGAAGAAGCCGTCGCCGAGGAATCCTCGGTGCGCCGCATGCAAGTTTCTCCGGCGTGCTTGCTCGCCGGAGGAGTGCCGGTTGGCGCCCCACTTCCCGGCCAGCCAGCCGGAGCGCTTGCAGAGCGTGGAGCGCGTCTTCGGCATGAGGAAAGTGCTGGAGCTGGCTCACAAGGCCGGGCCGGAATACCTCGACGACATCCTCAGCTCCATCGTCTACGAGGCCGAGGCGTGGGGCAGAGATCCCGTCTGGGGTCCCACCGGCGTCGTGGGAGCCCTCGAGCTCGAGATAGGGACCGCGCGCGCCGACCTCGCCGTGCTCCAGGGCCAAGACCAGGACCAGCCGCCGGCGGTGGCCACGCTCCCCGAGCCCGAGCTCGTCGTCCACCCGCCGACGATGGCGCAGGATGAGTCGAAGCCGTCCTCGACGACCTCGTCATCAAGCGGGACGACGACGACGACGACGACGAAGAAGAACAAGCCTAGATGCGCCGCGTGCAGGTACCTTTCGAGGAGTTGTTGGCCGGAGTGCTTGCTGGCGCCCTACTTCCCGGCCGGCCAGCCACCGGCGCAGTTCGGGAACGTGCACCGCCTCTTCCGCCTCAACAACGTCCTCCGGATGATGGAGGAAACCAGGCGGGAGGAGAGGGACGATCTCATGGCGGCTATCGTCTACGAGGCGGATGCTTGGGCCAGGGACCCCCGGTACGGCGTCGCCGGCGTCGTGCGGAGCCTAACGAACGAGCTCGCCCGCGTCCGCCTCGACGAAATCGCCTTCCACCTCCTCGGCACCGACGAGACCTACGACGGCTACAAGGAGGAGGACGCGCTCGCCGTCGACCCCGTGAGCGGCGCCCAAGCGGGCATCGGGGTGCTCGGTGGCTCGGGCGCGGACCTCCAAGAGAATACCGGCATCCTCCTCGGCGCCGACGAGCCAGGCCCAGGCGAGCTCGCCGTCAACCCAATCAAAGACGTCTTCGACATCGACAGGTTACTCGCCGTCGACGATGACTTGTCCTCCGGGACCCAGCCCTGATACCACCGCCGGCGACAATTAATGGAAGGTCCGTCCTGTCCGATATCCATCAAAATGCTTTCGTTAATTCCTCGTAATCATCATGCTTTGGTGAATTCTTGATAACCTAGTCCGTTCGATTAGAAATCATGCATAAACACGACTAGTGAATATTCTTGTAAAACATTGATCTACACCGAAATTCCCCTTAGTTGTTGATGATGTAAACTTCTTGCAAGACAATGGCCTACGATAAAATTCTCATAGTCCGTGATGGGAAATTATTGTAAACCGAAATTTTTGCTTCTAGAACAGTTCGGCCCTCCTTTTGATTGTACTGCTAGAGATCATCTCTTCCTCTGGGAGAAGCAAAATACTGAAGCTTTTCCTTTTCATGTTCAGAAGTTGCAAAAAAGGCTCATGTGCAACAGAACAGTAAACTTCCTTGAGCATTGAGGAGATAAGTAGATAACATATAGTGCTATATATCAGTCATAGGCATCGGAATATCACAGGAATTGATAGACAGTGTGTTCCTTGCAAACTACAGCATGTTCAACACTTATTTACTTATTTGGTGAACAGAAAATTGGACCCACAATGAGGTGCCTCACCAGTTACCAGCAAGTTTGCTATTGAACTTAAATGTCGCTGCCAATTTGAATCAATAGGGCGTATTGAATTATGTTTTACAAGTTCTAGTTTTATGCACACATGTTTGATCCCTTCCAACAGTGTTACAATCATCAGCCAGCAGGCGATCATCTGGTTGGCACTGAGAAACAGCATTTTAACTAAAGATAATTTATTTGAAAGAGGGTCTTGAAAAGGAAGTAAGAAATGCCAATTTTGTAATGAAGAAGAAGCAATAGATCACTTGTTCTTTAAATGCCAATTAGCTCGGTTTGTGTGGAGTGTAATGAACTGTGTTTTTGCCTGTGGCATTCCAAATGGAATGAGGGATGCCCTGGGAGAATGGATGAAACAATTTAATAGGACTCAAAACTGGTGGCAGTGGGAGTGGCTGCCCTTTTTTGGGCAATATGAAAATGCAGAAATAAAGCTTGTTTTGAAAATCTGCTACCAAGAGACCCTGTTGACATTTTTTTTTTCAGATTACTCACTGTATATCATCATGGGGAATGTTGCAGAGCAAGGAGGACGAAGCAGAAAAAGCAGGTAGAAATGAGGTGTATGGACTGCAGCATGGATGGTGTTTGAGAAGAAGGATACAATGGTCAAGATGCAGAATGGGTTTTTGTAGCCTGGAATGTGGTACTGCCATGACCATGCTGCTATCTTCCATGAAAGATGCAGAAAGTGTTTTTTTGTCGCCTGGAATGTGATATTGGGGCTCGAGAAAATGGATATTTGGCTACGTTCAAAACTGGGTTTCGCTATAATGCCATCCTCAAAACGTGATTCGATAAAATACTATTTTCGAGCACGTATTACTCGCCAAAGTGCCATTTTTGCTGTTTTATTCATTTCCAAAACGAATTTCACTCGGCTGTGGGGTGATGGGACGAAAATGCCCTGTTGACAGGTGGGACCCCGGGCTTGTTATCCCCTTGCAGCGAGCTCAATCTTTATACTGTACAGCAATGAAAGGAAACGAAGAATTGTCGTCGGCGCGCCGCACGGTGGCCTTTCGGTAGAACCACTTCCCTACCACCGACCCCATCATAAACAACATCGACATTGCCACGATGTCTCATCCCGCGTCGTCACCGTCACAACCAGCTTCTTCACCGCCGCTGCCGGCTTCTTCACGTAGATCTCATCTCCCCCTCCCCCACCCGCCTCTTCTCTCCCTCCTGCAGAGAAAGAAGTGTCCGCAAACGTCCCCAGCAGCCGCCGCCTCCGCCCCCTTGAGCTCCTTCCATCTACGTCGTCGCCGTCGCTGCCTCCTTGAGCCCCATCGCCATGGACCTCCCACCACCGCTGCCGCCTCCTACGGACGCGACGGTGATTGCCGCCACCAACCACCTGCTCCAGATCACGCGAGCCTCGCGACCAAAGAGCTCCGGGCGCAACGGTAACCCGCCGGTGAGGGAGCTCGAGGAGGGAGGAGGGATTGCCAGGAGGGAAAGGGATGAAGCGTCACCATCCGTGGAGATAAAGAGGAGGGTGGGACCCACTGACATGTGGGCCCTACTAATTTGATGTTTTGTTTGACTGACATGTGGGACCCACATTTAAAAAAAAATCAATTTCACTCCTAGTCCACGTCACTACCACGCAGGACAAAGACAAAGTCAGACTAGTCACATAGACGCTACGTCATCCAAACCGCCTTAGAACTTTATGTGCACTGATTTTGTAAGTTGGGGGATGCCTTGTATCCGGTTTTGCGTATCAGGGATGAAAATCAAACTGGATGACAAATTGAGGGACCTAAAGTTCAGACTGGGCGATAAATTGAGGGACCTAAAGTGAACTTATTCCGAGTAAAAATGGGTGGACATTTTATATTCAAGAAATAATAATAATACCAGCAAACTTTGCAGCGAAGTTGCATAAACACAAACACATAGGAACAATTATCTCTGTAATTCGCAGATCCATTATATTGTCACCTGTTCTAATAACTTAACAGTATAAAGTATTCGCATTGATAAGACTGGCATTCGTATTTTTCCTCGGCTACATTGCAGAGACAGTATTGTATATCAACATCACGATTTTTTTGCTGCGCCCAGCAGAATTTACAGTAACAAATCTTCAATCCTACAAACTCCTGGCTTGCATTACCTGAGAGTGTTCGTTTTCTATATTTAAGCTCTGTTCCAGGAGCTTATGCTATTCATAGTACAGACTTCTATCGAAGTGGGTAATTGATATACAGATATTCAGACGTTATAAACACGTTCCACTATTCTAAGGACAGATTGTATTCTTCTCATGCCTCTAGTGTTCCACGAACTGCATCGGCTCCACAAGGTATGGGCAGTCATCAACCCAACCACAAGGCCTTCCGACGAACTCCTCGACATCGAAGGAGCCAATCCCAGCCTTGTCTTCCTGCTCCATTCCAGTTTCAGGTAAGGCGTCCAGCTCTTCCCAGACATCATCACACATATTCTCAATATTCTGGAAATTTGCACATTGGAGTGGTCTCCACTTTCCCAACTGTGCCACAGCCAGTGCTCCCTGGAGAAACATCAGCTTCCATCACAGATGCAGCTTCCATACCTTTGTTCAATGGCGAATCAGCATGCTGTTCTTCGTTTTCCATCAGCCGTTGTCTTTTCGCGGCGCCTCTTAGGCCATTCTTGTTCACATAGTTGAGTAGAACCTGCTGCACGAAAACCGGGTTGGTGAGTACCTTGGCAAAGAAGCTGATGGTCTGCTGTTGCCTTCTCTCGATGTTGCGGACCATCTCCTCCATGGCAATGAGCTGAGATTTACAGGCGTTGTACTGCTGCTTAAGCATGATGACCTCAGCTCTGAGGGCTGCACGGTCTCTCTTCAAGCTCACAACCTCACCAGGAGCCTCAGGCTGTCCAAAAACAACACTGGTTTTATTTCTTAGTTGTGAATCCATGAGAGGCTTGGAAACACGCCTCCTCTTGATGTTTTTCAGCAAATGCTTCTGACCAGCTAAGAATGCTTCATTTGCAAACTCCCACCGATCTGGAGTGACCTTTCGGAACCCCTGCATAGCAACAACAGGTAGAGGCCGGTAAGTTTTTCTAGAAGCAGCTGCAGGGAACTAAACCCAGTCTAGAAAGTCAGCAGTATTTAAGGATTGAAAACTGTCAATGGTAGGTATAATCATATTAACAAAAGAATCAGTCTATGGTTTTAGTCTATCAGATATTAAACTAGCAATTTCACTTCTGTCTTCTACCATTGAACCACAGGACCAGCATTACCCAGAAGCTAGAAGGTTCAGTTGCCTGATATGAAATGTCTATTTACATCAAGAAAAGTATATAGATAATATCAAAACAGCAAGAATGGTGGTGCCATTAGCAATAAACACAAACAGGCCAAAGAACCGAGAACACACTGCTAGATGCAGTTAGTGGTAGCAAGAACAAGGTAACTGTTCTGTACTTCTGCAGCTCATCGAATCAGATAAGCTCATGTATGTACAAAAGCACGGAGCTCCACATCATCAAAAAAGACAAAAGAAAAGGTGGGGGAGCATAGTTCACCTAGATCATGTTACCATCACCTTTCCCTTTTAACTATTAAAGGTATGGACAGGTCATGAGGTATTTGGTCTTTCAGAGTGGTAGAAAAGAATTCAAGATTTCGAGTACGACATACGAGCTACCTGGACACTTGTAATGCCCACAAGAAGGAATATTATCCACTTTAAGTATTTTAGGGATCAGTATCTTGGATTGCAACGTGAACAGACAGAACATAGGTCATATCCAGTGACAGTGGAGCAGATGAAATCCAATCCAAGTGCATCATCACAAAGGGGCTAAAAACCAAGACAAACATTTGTCCCGTAGTACAGATGGATGCAAGTAACTAGCATGACTTTGCATCGTACAATACAAGTATACCATCACTGAACATTCAGCATAGTACAAAAAAACATGGCTGAGGATTCCAATTTCTTGGTAAGACAAAATTTCTAGTATGCAACAACCTAAACTAGAGGTGGAACAAAATTGCATATACAGGGGATGGATGGTTCTATACCATTTCAAGTCCAATCTTAACCAATTTAGGCATGATTTTTAAATTCTGGTCAAACTTGAAATAGAATTCTCCTGCTATCATCACCAATTTTGACAAAACACGATGAATGGACTATTGTTTATGCGAGCGCATTCGTGGACACGAACAAACCACAGCATAGGACAGTACCAGTTCATACATGATACGATTCTTGATTAGTACGGAAACGCAGTAAGGATTTCCCACGAATTTGGTATCAGTCCTTTTCAAAATTTCATTCTCATAATCAGTTATCTATCATGTTCGATCAACTAACAACTATTGTCTCACCAGCATCAACGATTCAATTTACACGGAAACAGAAGCACACGAGACCGATCAGCGATCACCGATTCACAGAAAGAACAAAAACTGCGATTAGGGGCAAACAACAGATCGCGATTGCAGAGCGGTGTGTGGGGAGGGGGCGGCAGATTGGGATACGTACGTAGGTGTTGAGCTGGCGGACGAAGGAGGAGAAGTTGGCGTGCTTGAAGAAGCGCGGGAGCACGCCGGCGGCGAGCGCGTGCGGGTCCCACACCACGAAGGAGTCCCCCGAGCCGCCGGGCCCCCACGACACCACCGCGTCGGTGGCCGCGTCCGCCACCATCTCGTACGTCTTCGCCACGAACGGCGCCGGCCCCGCCTCCCCGA
>CM020178.1:22071729-22085277 GCA_009805545.1 Oryza longistaminata | reverse complement strand
ACCCCCGCCCCACCCCTCCCCCACCTCGGGCTTCACCTCCCGCTTCACCGGCGCCGCCGCCGCCGCCGCCATTCCCCCCTCCCCTCCTCCGGAGAAGCGGCGGGTGGTCGGCCTGGGGATGAGTAGTCGGCAGAGGGAGGAGGAGGAGGACGCCATGTGGGATGCGCGGCGCGGCGAGCGCGAGGTGTTTGGGGTTTAAGCATTTGACACGCTCTTCGCCTCCGCTATAATAATAGTAGAGAAAGCCGTTGGTTAACCCCACGGGGGGAAAGCGGTGGCAATGCATGGCTAACACGAGGGCACGGATTGCCACCTGACTCACCACCCTCCCCTCCTGCTGCCGCTTGTGTGCACTACTAGCAAGTGTTTTCCACGTTCACACTGATTCATTAACATCAATATTAATGTGAAAAATGTTTACATTGTGAAAGGGAGAGAGTAGAAAACTTCTCTAGATAATGAGTGTGACTTAATACCACATCCGTCCCAAAATAAGTGCAATCGTGAGTATCCGTGTCCTACGTTTGATCGTCCGTTTTATTTGAAAAATTTATAAAAAAAATTAAAAACAATTAGTCACACATAAAGTACTATTCATATTTTATCATCTAATAACAATAAAAATATTAATCATAATTTTTTTAAAAAATAAAACGAACGGTTAAACTTTAGACATAAATAGTGTAAAACTGTGGACGGAGGGAGTAGTTTATACACATACTCCTTTCGTCCCAAAGTAAGTGCAGTTTTGTATGATTCATCTCTAATGTTTGACCGTTCGTTTTATTCGAAGAATTTTTATGATTACTGCTTTTATTGTTATTAGATGATAAAACATGAATAGTACTTTATATGTGACTAATTTTTTTAAAATTTTTCGTAAATTTTTTAAATAAGACGGACGGTCAAATATTGGACATGGATTTTTACGGCTGTACTTATTTTGGTAGAGATGTAGTATATATTGATTTGAAAGAAGCATGATGTTGGCAGTTTTAAGAAGATGATGGTACGGACTACGGAGAGGTTGCCAGTTTTAAGAAGAATATAAGTGTTTGTGTCTCGTCTACAAGAACGTGCATAAATATAATGGTTTGGTAGAGGGACTGGTAAACTGTAGAAATGCTTTTAAATACCGATATGTCTTTTTGTAATATAAAAATTCAACCGAACGGTTTCGATCAGCCCGGGTAGCTAATATTGAGATTAGCATAATGGCTATCACGTACGGAGTAGCTCATATGGCTATCGTAATGTGGCCAATGGCATGATTTTCGACTTTGAGGGCCTTTTCACTTTGATGCCATTTTCAATCTTACCAAGTTTTGATAAAGTAACCAAAAAAGTGGTTACATTTAGTTTACTGCCAAATTTTAGTAACTATATAAGAAATCCTGCCAAAATTTTGGCAAGTTACCAATTTTGGTGCCAAAATTTGATAAGGTTTTTCTTTTTTTTGCATCAAAGTGAACAGGCCCTGATACTTTGAGCTACAACCGATGAGCTGTGGAAAATTGAATGAAGTTGCATACGATGAAAAACTTTAAAATCAACTTAAAATTAGGTCCTAAAATTATGGCTGATAAACTAACAACAAGATGATGAGAGATAATATAAGAGAAATAGAAACATCTAGTCATAAGAAGAATGAATAGAAAAAAGAAGAGAGAACTATGGTATTGTCTTACACATCTTGAAGATGTTTTCATGGCTAGGCCAAAAACCATTTAAATTTTCAATGAGTTTTAGACCCCTTTGAAACACATAATTAGCAAAATAGAGAAACAGAAAAAAAAATGAAGAAAATTTACATAAATGTAAGTGCAAATAGAAGATTATGAAAAAAAACAATAATTATCATTTGGATAAACCCAGAAAAAACACATGAACTGGTCGAGAGAGATAAACTCTTCTAAGAGGTTAAAACTCTTACTAATTTTCTTCAAAATCTCTAAGACCATTCATTCCATACAAATTTAAAAGAAATTGATAAGATTCAATTAATTGATTCGAAGTTCTTTATAGAAATATTTTATATAGAATTAAAATCCTCTAAATTTTCTACAGATGGGGCTGCCCATGATTATACTATCCCTCCAAAGTTGGTGAACAAAACAACAAAATAAATCTAGCTGACACGTGCGAGCTCACGACCAGTCCGTCTAGCTGACACCTGCTTGACTGCTTTATTATCTCGAGGGCAGCACAGTTTCTCCGGCAAGTCATCCGCGGCAGGCACACACACTGGTATATCGCCTCCGGAGCATCCACGTACACAAAGGCTACAGCCACGTCGCACAAGGGTAGGGGAGCCAACGAGGCACAGAGCCAAACAACAACCTGCCATGCGCCGCGCAGGCAGCGACTCCATCCCCGGTTAGTCATCAAACCCAAGTATTTTTTTTATATTTTTTCAATGGTTTTTTTGAAGCGGCGGGGTACGTGTAGAATTTCCTGACGAATTCATCGGCAACAGGAGTCCGCAGCTTGCATTTTTCTTCTCATCTTCTGCTTGTCATTCACCAGTCTGAAAATAAAATAATCCTGGTTGGATACGCAGGGAACAAGAGCACCCAACAAGCAAAGCTCAGCATGGCGTCCAGATGAGAGATCATGATTAGTGTTCACGAATAAACTACTAGCAAAAGAATGGTTGAAATGGATTCAAGGACAGAAGGCAGTGGTTAGGAGAGCCAAGAAGCGCACACAGACGGCTGTTTGAAGTTGAACCCTGCCAGCTGCGATTGTGCAGATGTTGGATGTGTAAAAATTTGGCCAATCAGTCCAATTGCCTAGTTTATTTCGTAAAGATAATTCGGTACATGGCACTACCGCTTCTGCTGCAGCTGTCCCTCCACAGTGAGGGCGGTAAAGCGTGCAGAAACTGTGAGCTCTTAGATGTTCATGGAACGGACGATGTGAAGCTGCAGAAGAACTAACTTCCAGGGGGTGCTATGGGTTTTTTTGGTTACACTGAAATTCTGTGCCTGCCCTTGGCGATCCTGCGGGCAATCACCTTACGCCCACCTTTGGTTGATTTTCTGTTGATGAAAAAGAAAATAATGGAATATCAATGTACTGAACACACAAGCAACTGAATCACAATTATGTTCCAGATAATACCAACAAAACTAACACTGGTGGTATGATTGGATTTTGGTATTCAAAAATAATTTTCCCATAACAATGCAGTACAAAAGAGAATGATATTAACTTGAAAAACATAGCATCTTTTGCAGGGGCCTTAGCACAAGCAAAACAACGGAAAGTTCAATCAGATTAGTAGATATCAATACCGTGTAAGAAACCCATGGGTTCTTTTCCGCTTGATGGTACTGGGCTGATAAGTTCTTTTTGGAAGTAGCTCCAGGGGTTCATTAGCAACAGGATCCTTTCCTAAGAAGAGCAAAGGGAATAAGAAACAAATTAGAAACCATGGAGCCAGTCTGATTGATGTAAATAACCATTTCGCCCTAGCTCACCAGATCACAATCATACTCCTAGAAGCTAACTTACTAGCCATTTTAGTAGCATTCATGTAACAAATAAGACAAAACTTGAGCAGCAGTACAACAAACAATATTATATGCCACCACGCAGATAAACCCAGATTGCAAAATATGAGTTCTTCCCTATTTCTCAAAATATATATGGCCAGAATTTAGATTTGAAGTAATTAAACCACAACATCATAAGTTGAGTTGGTTGTATTACGGTTATGTATGCTAACTTTGAGTTGGTTGGTTGATGGGTAACTGTGAAATGTTCTGCATATGATGAAGAACTAGGTCCCGATCGGTGATGTCCTCATCAGCATATCTCTGGTTGCTATTCAAGCTACAGAAATTGCATCCAACTATCCATGAGATTGAAAATAGCATATACTGTATTACAATTATTGCATGATTCCATGCATAATATGGTGATCATTAAGTAAAATCTGAAGGTAATTCGCCAAACCACAATATGACCAATATCACTATTTGAAACTGCAAGTCATTTTTTATTATTTTCATAAAGCTGTTGGTCAAGACCTGGTCCATGTTATAGATTAACAATAAAAAGAGAACAACAGACAGTAGTACATTCTACGATTCACATGTGCAAAACATAACAAAATTGCATATCGATGACAACTCCTTCACAATTGCATGATATACAACAAAAGGGGAAACAATAGACATCTTCTCAAATCATAATAACTCCAAGCAATAAAATAGTTGCCAATACCAAATGCTACAAAGAATTAGGCTGCCCACGCACCAAATCAGCCAAACCAAGGGGCATTAACTAAAGTAGAATTCCTACACCACTCTCACAGCATTGAGCAAATGAACCAAATTTCATAAACATTCACACTGGATCGAGCGCACGAAGCATGATATGAACATATTATCCCAATTCATTCGTGCACACTCCGCAAGGCCTCAACCATAGTACATTCTATGATTCACATGTACAAAACAGAACACATGTGGACCAGATCGAACAATCACACAACTTATCATATCAATGACAACTTCTTCCCAATTGCATGATATACAACAAAAGGGGAAACAATAGACATCTTCTCAAATCATAATAACTCCAAGCAATAAAATAGTTGCCAATACCAAATGCTACAAAGAATTAGGCTGCCCACGCACCAAATCAGCCAAACCAAGGGACATTAACTAAAGTAGAATTCCTAAACCACTCTCACAGCATTGAGCAAATGAACCAAATTTCATAAACATTCACACTGGATCGAGCGCACGAAGCATGATATGAACATATTATCCCAATTCATTCGTGCACACTCCGCAAGGCCTCAACCATAGTACATTCTATGATTCACATGTACAAAACAGAACACATGTGGACCAGATCGAACAATCACACAACTTATCATATCAATGACAACTTCTTCCCAATTGCATGATATAAAACAAAAGGGGAAGCAGTAGACATCTTCTCAGCTTATAATAATTCCAATCAATAAAACAGTTGCCAAGACCTAATGCCACAGTTAAGCAGTAAAGGGACTGCAGAGAATTAGGCTGCCCACACACCAAATCAACCAAGGGACATTAACTAATGTAAAATTCCTAAACCACTCTCACAGCATCGAGCAAATGAACCAAATTTCCCAAACATTCTCACCGGATCAGGCGCACGAACCATGCCATTAACATATTATCCCAATTCATTCCTGCAAGCTCCTCCAAGCCTCAACCATACATAATAATCTAAGCACACCAACACGACTGAAACCAAACAGAGCAAGCATTTCTGTCGAAATCAGATACCGGCTTCAACTCATTATGTAATGTCCTGCACTATATGCATGAAATGGCATGGTAACGATTCTTTCCCCCCTTATACATCCCCCGTTCACCATTGATCCAACAAAAAGGATAAAGCTAACAGAAACCCTAGCTTTCCGCCCCACTTTCTGCTCGAGCTAATGGTGAACTGGTCTCGGGCCAAATGGGCCTAATTGACTGTGTGGAGCGGAGCCCACTTTAGCTAGCTAGGCCCATATAAGAAAATAAGCCCAGCCAATAGCAGTGGCCTAACTGTGTGACTTTTTTTTTCCTTTAGAAAATGGTAAATTTATCGAGATGACATTAGTACTCCCTCCGGTGCCAAATAATAGTCGTTTTAGATTAAGAAACACAGTAAAAACAACTAAGAAAATAAAATAGTTTTTTTTCTTAAAAAACATAGTCGCTCACAACGTGCATGCACAATATAGTCCTTGGACACCTTTAAAAGACTGAGCCAACATATCTTGAGATTAATAAAACCACTAGGACGCTTTGCTGTCGATGAGTAAAGTTGTCTATCACTGAAAGAACAACCGTTGCTCTATATACTTATTTTGCAGTGAGAAAAATCCCAATAACAAAGTTATTTTAATGTTCTAATATAATTTAAATATTATTTGATAAAATAGTATTATTGGATTGATATTTCAAATTATTTTCCTATGGTTATGATTTTATTGCTATAAAGATAATAGTATATGAGAAATTTAAAATAAATATTAATTTTAGAAACCATAAGATGGAAAGGATCCTAAAAGTCCTAAAATAACCTCTGTACAGCAAAGAGTTAGGAAGACTGAAACGACTTATATTTGGTATAGGATGAAATAAAGTAATTGTAGCGACTACTCACCGGAAAAATACTATTAAAAAACCTATGGGCTTGGACCCATGAAGACCCAGCCCATATACACTGATTGCGCCTACACTGAAACATTTCATATACGAAAGAAGGCTATATAAGGAGGAGAGGGGTGCTCATATTGTACGCTTGATGTTAAAGGAATGAATGAGAAGAGAGTCTCACCTCACGTCTCCACTTTTGTAAACATTATGCGACCCTCTGGACTATGGATGTAGCACATGGTTGCATAATAAATACTTCGTCAACAGTAATTTTAGTGCTAGTGACATGCTAGGTCAGCGCTAGAATATACAAATCAATTCATAAAATCAGATCGATGAACAAAGCATAAAAATTAGTACTCTACAAATTAACGAGAGTTGTGCATGGTGAAAATAGCATATTCCAGTTGCTACGAGGGAATCAAATTAACTCTAATCCGATATAGGTTTTCCGGATTAATAATCGGTCTAAATGCAACACAAAAGAGAGAAGAAATCACGGAGCTAAGCTAAGATTATCCACTCGTGCACGTACGCGCTCCTCGTATACGCATCCTACTATACCCAAATTAAACCTTCGCTAATTACGTGCAGCTACCGAACAACCATGACGATTACAGCTTGTCTGCTTCAAGTAATCAACTTGCATTTACTTCTGAGATACAGATTGAATTTGAAAAATATGCCGCATTTTCAGTGACACATCGACGCTGTTCTTCCATTTGTTCGATCGATCGATCCATCATCCATACTGATTAAATTAGTATCAGGAAATCGATCACTGTAGACTAGGAAGCAAAAGATGTCAGCATCAATATATCCAGGGTGCTTAGATTAAGGGCTGTAAAGTTTTAGCGTGTCATATCGCGTATTATGTAGGGTGTTGCATGGGGTGTGCGGGCACTAATAAAAAAACTAATTACAGAATCCATCAGTAAACCACGAGACAAATTTATTAAGCCTAATTAATCTGTTATTAGCAAATGTTTACTGTAGCACCACATTGTCAAATCATGCAGCAATTAGGCTTAAAATATTCGTCTCGCAAATCTTTTATTATATACTAAAAGTCCATGAGACTTCCAACAAACGCTCATAAACCGACACATGGCGCTCCTATAAACGCTCTTAGATCGCCACGTGGCATTTTAATAAATTCTAAAAATTCTATGAAGAAAACAAAATATCTAACCATCGGATTTCATTTAATCTGGTGGACCCACTATTTTCAACCATAGTTACCAAATCAAATTTATCTCTTAAAAATCTCACATCAGTCCGCATAGTACATACTTAAAGTACGTACGTACGTACGAATCCCCCTACCCTACTTTTTTTTCCTTTTTTTTTTCTTCCATACTTATATCTATCCATCTATTATATACTTAAAAATCCATTAAAATTCCTTAAACGCACTCAAGCTGCAAAAACATCTACCTCTTAATTTTCACTTAAATCTATGGGTCCCACCTCTGCAGCAACGCAATCCCACCTTTCCTCCCATGCCATAGGGATGTACGTACACTTCCCTCCCTTTTTTTCTTTCTTTTTTTTTCATGTATACAGTTGATATAAGTTATTTAAAATAATAATAATTTTACAAACAAAGAATATACCATCATATAACTCTTTAGAAATGCATGTAACTAAATTAGCTCTACAATGTTTGAAAAATAAAATTTACACCATTATATGTTTACCCATTAAATTAATAATGTAAAATAATTTCCACTTAAACTGGTGTACTCATTACTTTGCACTATTATTTTCAAATAATACACTATTTTAAAATAAATTTTACAAAATTATATTTTGTACTTATCAAATTAACAATTTAAGATATATATTAACCACTTGAAGTGTTGGACCCATATGATCTATCTTTTATTATTTTGGACTATTATTTTCAAATAATACACTGTTTAAAAATAAATTCTACACCATTATATTGTGTGCCCATTAAATTATCAATTTAAAATCTATATTAGCTAATTTACACTTGCACTTACACTTGAACCGGTGGACCCATTATTTAAATCATCGGATCTATTATTTGTTAATAAATAAAGCATCTGGAGTTCTCTTTTTAGCCCGTCGCACTATGCACGTCTGTACCTCTGCCTTTAGCACGCGTGACAAAGCGTTGTATCTGAGGCATCTAAGGTGATCATGACCGTTACAGCGCTACCGCTTTACCACATATCAAATCATATATGGATCATGATTAATTTTGTTAATAACATAAAAAGAAAATTAAATGTGTGATGCAGCGAGAGAAGAATTAAGCACAGTGGGTTGAGTTTTTCCAACACTTAGCTACGTTTATACTGAAACCGAGAGTTGATTACATAATAATTATAATATATCATGCTATGTCGTATTTAGATTTTGTACTATATATTTGTTCGTGCAGGTGAAATAAATTATTATGTTATAAGTATAATCACATTATTAATGAATATGAATAAAGCTCTTACTAGGACAAAGGTGTTATAAGGGAGTTTAAGGCATTTTTTTTCATGATTCTTTATTTTGGATTTTTGTTTCCATGCTTTCCATGTTTCTAATTTTTTTAAACAACTTTTAATTTTTTAAGAAGTTAATTCATTCGTTTTTACCCTCAAATAGCTATCACATAAATAAGGTAATTCATCAATTTCAGCTGTTCTAACCCTAAGTAGTACTATATTTTTTTTCATGCGAGTCATGGTGATCAGTAAATTGGTCATAAACAAATAATCAAAGTCATAAGATGAATATGTAAGAGCTACTATGAACAATTGTAAATAGGTGTCAAAATTGATTACTATTAATTAGACATATAAAGCATTGCTAGCAACATAATTAATTTCTCTCCGGACGAAACTGGAATGAATATTAACACATGTCCCATACATATATATTACATGGCTAATTACATGCGTTACGTCCATTAAAATTCCTTAAAACACTCTCAAGCTGCCACGTGGTGCTCTAATAAATTAGAGAAAATCTTAAAATTCTAAGAAAAAAAAAAGGCAAAACATCTATTAGATGATTTTCACTTAAATAGGTGGGTCCAATATCATCAACCATTAGATTGAAATTGATCTTAGAATAAATTAAAAACTACGAGGTCCCACCTCTCCTCCCGTGGCATAGGTAGACACCTACGTGTACGTAAATGCTTCTCTCCCTTTCTTACTATATCGTGTGGTTTCATGAGACGATTGTTTTTTTTGGTATGTAGCCATACTACACAGTATGTGTACAGACAGTATGTATGATAATTAACTAGCAATACTTTATTACTTTAGTTGAGAAAGTAAGATTATTCAAAAGTCGTATGTACTTAATCCATCTACTATTCAAAAGTTGGTGAATGATTTTATTTATGTTACCTTGAGAAAATTAGAACCCTTAAATTATTATGAAAGAATATTATCCGATCTTTAGTTTGCCCATGATCTACGAGGCAAAATTTTTAAACAAGCAATAATCTTACCTTTCAATAATATAAGTGCCCGCGCATATACCGTCCTAGTTAGCCATAATTTGTGTAACTAGTTAAATTTTTGTGTGGGACTAAACATGGCCTCCAATTCTCGATGACAAACATGGCATCGATGGCTCGCTAAATTTCTGATTTTGATTTTGATGCCCGCAGCAAGAACCGACATAAACGTGTTCATCCTCCGATTGGCCGCGAGAGACGAGCAATGATGATGGCAGCGGGAGAGCTTCTTCCTCTTCATCTTCTTCCTCTTCCTCGTGTTCGTTAAATCCATTGGAATTGATGTTTTTGCAGGTCTTAATCTCTCGCTACTGGCTAATTAAAAGCGCCGTGAGCTGTCTGCCGGCTCCTTCTTCTCTCATCCCCTCATCTGCTCCTGCTTAATTATCTCGATTTAAAGGCGCCTGCCGTTCCTATCTCTCTTAATTTTCAGATGTTTCTGTCAATCAGGAATAGTCTTTTTTTTTTTTGTTTTGTTTTCTGATAATAGGGGAGATCTTTGGAGCATGAGTTGTTTGGCGATGAAATCTGCACAAAAATGTACATTTTTCCTGTCATTTTCAGTGTTTTTAGAGGTGCTGTTTCTGAATAACAAACCAGAATTCCATCAAACTGGACAGACAAATTCATATAGCGGTGTATGTTTCTGAAAATGGGGGCAATAATTTGTCCGGGTTTATCTGAATGATCCAAGGTTGTATCTGAAGTCTGAACATGAATTTTTTCATGAAGTGACAGCATAAGATAATTTAGGCAGATCAAACTCTCAAGATACACGTGAGGTATATCCGTATATATGAAGACTGGTTCAATTGTCTGTGCTGCTGCAAGAAGCAAAAGAAAGTGTACAAGATAGGTCAAGGGGACTCCTTGTGTAACACTTCAGATTCAACTTACATTTTTTTACTTAAATACTTAAGATATAATCTGCATGGCATGTGTTCACCTTTCTTTGGTGCAACAACCTCTCTCTGATAAACATGATTAGTTGTGCTGGTTGAGTCAAAACACAGGATGACATATCTACAACAATATCAGAAATTAAACAGAAACCAATTAGTTTTGGTCTCATGTTGTCGAGTCAATAAAGAAATGAAATGTTCAGCTCTGCAAGTTATAGCCAAGGGAAAAAAAATCAAGAAATTAGAGGCTAAATGGTTGCTGGTTGAGGCTTTGAGGGTACCTGTTGACTAGATTAAATTGTGGCAACAACCAAACAGCTCCATAAAAGGGGGAGCACTTTTTTCCTCTGCATATCCTCTCTCTTGTCTTCTTCTCTTCTCTCATCATCTCATTTGCAAATTCTCTCTCCATTTGCTGCTCATATCAACTTATCAAAGGGAGGTAGGTAAGATATGCATATGCCCCACAGGCTCACATGCTTGTGTTTCTTGTCTTGTTTCTTTTTTTACTTTTGTTTTTGTTGTGTTACCCTGAAAGTTTAGTGGAATGAATGAGTTTTTAGCTGGGTCGGTTGAATGATGAGTTTGTTAGGTGTTGTTTGCCATGAGTTAAGGGCATATGTGCTGTTCTTGGTCACCTGATTAGATTAGACCATGTTTTTTCTTCATTTGCAATAGTTTCGGCGCATTTGGTTGGGATTCCTCCCTCAAAATTTCAGTAACTAGGAATAAATTGGCCTGAGTTATGGATCAGTAGAAACCATTTTGCAAAACCACCATGTGTGGTCCATTTTCTTCTCTTAGTCCAAACAACACGTGAACTAGAATGAATTGAAGAAATTTCTGGGTTTTATATAGTTTTTCAGATGAAGGAGCTTGGCAGTGCTGAAGTTAGCATGAACTGCATTACATGGCTGTTCTGAATATGATCCAGGCAGTTCTAAGAAATAAAGAAATTAATCTTAGGCAATAAAATTGATAACTAGATTTGATAGATGGTGCTATAGGTCTTGGCGATTGCAACAACAATAATATATCAAGAGTTAATACAAATATACAATCATCTCTTTGATTTTCTGAATCTGATTCTGGTGGATTGCTTACATTTTCTCCCTTTCTACATGAACTGTTGTAGTGCAATAGGAAGAACAAAACAAGATGTTTTTCCAGAGAAAGAATTCAAAGAAAGTGAAGGACTCCAATGGATCGTCGTCGAAGAAGGACAAAGATAGCCGCGGGAAGAACATTTTCGACAGTTCCAAGGGAGGACTTGGTGCCCTTGCAGGAACTCTCCAGACAGCAAAGAATGGTTAGCCATTCCATTCATTTTTAGCAACAAAAAAACTACTTTACAGGAATGCTATTTATGTTGAAACAAACCTGCTCGTCCTTTTGAGTTCAAGTATTAGCCATGATAGGAAGTATCTTGGCATGTTTGACCAGAGGACAGTAGGTGCTGAAAACTTGCCAATGCCAGCTCAGTGGCATCGAATATCTGTTCACAATGAGCAGCTTGGTGCATATGCTGTTCAGAAACTGGTCAAGAAGTAGGGCTCAAAGCATAAGATTTATTTTTCTTGTATGATATAGCATCTAAACTTTAGTTCAGAGTGTTAGTGTTACTAAGGGTACATGGTCATGGTGTCTTGTTTCAGTTCTGCAGTCTACGTTGAGGGTGATATTGAGACCAGAGTCTACAATGACATAATTAATGATCAAGTGAAAAATATACCAGAGATCTGTGTGCGGCGTGATGGTATGTATGCCAATCTGAAATTTAAATGAATACTCTCTTTTGTTCAAATCATTTTCCTGTAGCAACACTCAATAGTTTTTTGGCTCATAAGCCATGAGTCGCGACTGAAGCAACTGAAAATATTTTTAGGACAGGACTGTTCTACCCAAATTTATTATATATGTAATATGTTTGTCTCGCCTTGTACTGTGGTCATATAATTTCTTAGTTCTTACCATTGTCACTCTCTACAGATGTTATATATTTTCTGCTCCTTTATCTGTGTATAAGCTTTCATGTTTATTATTTTTAATCTGTGCAGGCAAGATTCAGTTGATGCAATCTGGTGATAGTGATGTTAGCAAATCATTGGAGGAGTTAAGTAAGTGTGATTGTTATATTTTCGCAAGTCTGCATTCTAATTTTGTAGATTTGTTTTTCTGTGCTGTTACTATCAGATTAATGAATATATCTATGAATTGATGTGTATAAATGTATGGATGTAAGATGTGTTCGTTATGAAAGATCACCGTAATTTTGGTGGCAGGGGAAGGATTATTCTAGTTGTGAAGCAAAGGGTTATCAGCAAAAGTAGGCAGAGCCGGTGAAATGGAATGTTATGTTCGCTCCTCTCGCGCAAAGATCTGCAGGTAATTTTGTTAGTTTGAGCAGTAGTAAGTTTGCATGAAGGTCCACATGCACTTCTGTATCCAAATAATGTGCTTCATGTTCTTTTATGTCAGTTTAGCAGATGATGATACTCTTCTAATTTAGATTATGGAGTAAATCATTCTGTATCGCTTTTTTGCTTGGAAGAGGACAGAACTGGACGTATCACCATGTTCCAACTTTCCAGCGTTTGTGCTTGATAGTCACATGAAAGATCAGTTATGTTTGCTATTAATATGGTAGTTGTATCATCTCTGAGATTGGTTATAATTTTGTTTTCATAGTTACTACTAGTTCTTAAAAGTTGATGATACTCTTCTAATTTAGATTATGGAGCAAATCATTCTGTATGTTTTTTTTTCCTTTCCCTCGTCGCTTGGAAGAGGACAGAACTGGAGGTATCACCATGGTCCAACTTTCCTGCGTTTGTGCTTGTGCGTGAAAGTCACATGAAAGATCAGTTATGTTTGCTGTTAATATGGTAACTGTATCATCTCTGAGATTGGTTATAATTTTGTTTCATGGTTACTACTTACTACTAGTTCTTAAAAGTTGATGCAGAAAAGCACCTGCCCGGGCAATAGCAGCGAGCAG
>CM020178.1:22035348-22071629 GCA_009805545.1 Oryza longistaminata | reverse complement strand
GGCGTGTTAAGAGCCAAGCTGCCTGCAGCCGATGATACACAGCAGATGAAGCAAAGAAGTTGCAAAAGGAAGAGCGTTGTATACAGCCACCGATCAACATGGTCTTTTATGGCTGCCAGCCGAGTTTTTGGAATCAAGCCAGCCGATGTCGATGGAGTAGAGGATGAATCGGCCAGTTGGTCCATCATGCGGAGCAGGCGGTGTCGAGAAGCCCGAGGGAAACGGAGAATGGGCATCTTAAGCCATTGTATGTAAATGGCTACGTCAATGGGAAGCCGATGGTCTAAAATGATGGTCGATGGTGGGGCTGCGGTTAATTTGATGCCCTTAATCTAAGTTCAGGAAGCTGGGTAGGAATTGCCGAGGATCTCATCAAGGACAAATATGGTGGCTCAAAGATTTTACGTAACCCATCAAAAACCAAAGGGTTTAAATGTGGAGTGACAGTCACGAGGCAACAGGAACTATTCCTACCACGTTTTTTTTGTCATTGCATGCGGGAAGGGCTTCATATAGTTTATTGCTGGAAGAGATTGGATTCATGCTAATTGTTGTATCCCTTCAACTATTGCATCAGTGCTGATTGCAGTGGCAAGGACAAGATAGAGGTTGTGCCAGCCGACAGGGTCAGCAATGTGCTAATGCCGATTTAGCTCTTTGGGAGATGGATGGCCTTGATTTGCTTATCCTGGAAAGGTCTGATGGAGATTTTCTAAAAGTGTTCGAATTCTGAATACAGCCTAATGAAATGGAGAACCCCAGCCATTACTTTTGAGGGCGGTGTGGAGGTCAGATACCTGTGCTAAGGACACAGTAGATGATCTCGATGATAAGCAGGGTCAAGGTTTTTATGTCGCCGATGATTTGGAAAAGAAATTGATATTAGGTCCGCGGTGATGACCAAGGCCGCATTCATTAGCAAAGGTTTGTCTTCGGAAAGTTCAGAACCGAAGTTGATAGAGCCTCCTAAAAGAGTTAGAGATTGCTTCGCTTGGGAAACTATGCAGATGCCCGGACTCAGCCAATCGATCGCGAACATCGGCTACCTATTAAACGCAGGAGTTAGCGGCCACATCAGCAATCCTTCGAGGAGATGTAAAGCCGAATATGCTTGAACCTGTTAAGGCTGAGATTAAATGGGTTATAATGAACGCTGGTTTTATTCTCCTTAGCCGATATGCAGAGTGGGTCCTCCAGCATAAGTTCCAAGTTATTAAAAAGAATGGCATGGTCAGGGTGTGTATTGATTTTCTAGATTTGAATAAAGCGACACCGAAGGACGAATATCCAATGCCAGTACCGATGCAGCTTGGTCGATTGCCGCATCAGGAAACAAGATTTTTGAGTTTTAGTAGGATGGGAATGCAGGGTTATAATCAGATCTTTATGGCTGAGGAAGATATACTAAAATGGCCTTTAGATGTCCTGGTGCAATGCGGCTTTATTTGAATGTGTTTGTTATGAACTTTTGCCTAAGAGTGCTGGAGCAACATTATAAAGGCCATGAACTATATATATCAACGATTTGATCGGCTCGTTGGTTTGAAGTTTATATTGACGATGTAGTTGTTAAATCTAAGAAAGTTGCTGATCATATAGCCGATTTTAAGAAAAGTCCTTCGAGAGAACCAGGAAAAATGCGTTGAAGATGAATCCGACAAAATGTGCTTTTGGTGTATTGCTGGCCAGTTTTTGGGGGTTTCTTGTTCACGAAAGTGGGGATTGAGGTAACTCAGGCGGAGCATTAACGCAATCCAGAGGATTAAAAACCCCCAGAAATATAAACACGAGTTACAGGAGATGATTCGGCAGATTAAACTTGTCAGAAGGTTTAATCCCAAATTTATCCGGGAAAGTTTGGACCTTTTCACGCCTTTATTAGAGGTTGAGTAGAAGCCGATACAGCAATTTTACTTGGGGGGCAGAGCAAGCAAAAAGCTTTGGATAATACAGGAATATCTTAGCTCTCCTGCCTGTTTTGATTCCTCTACAGAGGAATACCGTTCCGATTGTATTTATCAGCTGGTGAGAAGTCAATCGGCTCGCGTTCTGGTTCAAGAGCTGGAAGGGAAGGAGCGTGTTGTGTTTTATCTTAGTCGACGGTCCTGGATGCTGAGACTTCGGTATTCTCCTGTGCGAGAAGTTAATGCTTGTGCCTTTATTTTTGCGTGTACGAGGTGAGGCATTATCTATTATCTAAATGAGTGCACTATTATAATGCAAAGCGATGTAGTCAAATACATGCTGTCGCTTCCGATATAAAGGGACGAGTTGGAAAATGGATATTTTTCTTTAACCGAGTTTGATCTTCGGTACGAATACCAAAGGTCGATTAAGGACAAGCTATGGCCGATTTCATTGTGGAACAATCGTGATGATTCAATCGGCTCGGATTGAAGATAGTGCCATGGACTTTATTCTTTGATGGATCGATCTGTGCCCATGGTTATGGCATCGCTTAGTTATAATTTTCCCTAGGGGGGCATGTTTTGAGTTTGCTTATACTATTAAACCATATGGCAACTAAATAATCAAGCTGAATATGAGGCAGTGCTCAAGGGGGTTAAGCAGTTACCAAGGAAGTTGAAGCCAATACTATTGAAATCATGGGGGATCTTGCTAGTAATCAGCCAGTTGGCAGGCGAATATGAATGCAAGAATGATACATTGCTGGTTTATAATGAGAAGTGCTTAGAGCTAATGAAAGAGTTTCGGCTGGTTACTTTTGAAGCATGTAGTTCCGAACCAAAATCTTAACGCTAACAATTTGGCTCAGGGGGCATCGGGGTATAGAGGATTTATAGGATGTGAGGTTGCAGATTGCAGCAATATCAGCCCGATGATTGGAGACGATGTGCATCAGTATTGAGCACAATCCTTCTCAATCGGCTTCTAGAAAATTACGATATAAGCGTTGAGTATACATTGTTTGGATGATGAGCTCTATATCGGACGATGATGGGTATTACTTAAGTGTTTGAGTGCCGATCAGGGCTAAGGTGCAATCGCGTGAAGTTCATGAGGGATCTGTGTATCAATCCAATCGGCTCAACAAATGATGAAATGGTTGCTTCGACGTAACAGGATCTTTTGGCGACGGATGTTGGAGATTGTTTCCGATATTATAAGGTGTCAAGATTGTCAGAAGTTTGGAGCACTTCAAACGAGCACCGAGGCGTTCAGCTATGAATCCATTAATTAAACCGTGCCTTCAGAGTTGGGGAATTGATATGATCGGCATGATAACCCACCATCAAGCAAGGAACATAAATTTATATTGGTGGCGACCGATTATTTACACAAATGCGGTAGAAGCAATTCCCTTGAAGAAAGTTGATTGGGAGATGCATTCAGTTTTGTTCAAGAAGTATATAATCTTACTCGATTTGGTCTACCTCAAACTTAGTATACGGACCAGGGTTCCATATTCGTGTCCGAGAGTTTGTTCAAATTTCGCCTGAAGCGTGAGTATCAAAGTATTGAATTCTTCACCTTATTATGCACAAAGCTAAATGGGCAAGCCGAGGCGTCTAAAAGAGCTTGATCAGTGATCAGGCGAAGATTTCTGATTTATCCTCGGCAGTGGCATACTCGTTTGGCCGAAGCATTAGGTCTTATGGATGGCTTGTCATGGATCGATCCAAGGTCTCCCTTACAAACTTGTCTATGGACATGAGGCTGTTTTTGCCTTGGGAGTTAGAATCAGTTCGTCGAACGGAATTGCACAAATGATTTGTCAGCCGGAGTATTAAATCTTATGGCCGATGAGAGGGAGGATTTGTTCAGTCACGTTTGCGAGCCCTTGCGAGGTTACTAAGGATAAGGAAGCATTGCTCGGCAATTATAATAAGAAAGTTGTGCCTAAAGATTTTTTCAGAAGGCGAACTTGTATGGAAGTTGATTTGCCGATTGCGTACTCGTGATAGTAAATTCGGCAAGTAGACGGTCGCCGATTGAAGGGGGGGGGGGGAAACCGTTACCAGATTCAAAAGTTGTTTTCTAAGGGAGGCTATTTACGTTGCAAGGGATTTGATGGAAGTTTATGATGAGCGCTTAATGGTAAATACTTGAAGAAGTACTATCCGAGTGTATGGATTAATTCATGATCGGTCCTCGTGTCGATAATGATACCGATGTGTGTGCATCGCCTTTGAGATGGCCGATATTGTTATATCGCCCTTAGTTTGTTTTATATGTAATCGGCTGACGTTTGCCGATTTTGCAATGGCCGATATTGTTTATATCGCCCTTAGTGTGTTTTATAGTTTTATCAATGCCATTGAAATTTGTAAACTAGGGGGCATTATATATCTGTAAAATGCAGTAAATACAAAGCGAAATTTTTTGAGCGAATTTTACATTTATATTAATCGCATAGAAGGATGTTAAGTGATGAGTATCAAATGTTGGCCGATTACAAAAAAATTCAAGTCCTATTATACATTGGGATTACTGTGATAATATTGCTGCGATAGCGCATTAGTTTTTGCCTAATTTTGCTCTACTTCTTCTATGGCTTGAGTATCTGAGCGTCCGGTTTCCAGGAATAACTTTTAAGGGACTCCTGGTCAGTTCACGACATGACTTAAAGCCGATTTCAGTCTGGCTGTTTGCTCTTCAATTGACTTGGGGAGATCGGCTAGTTTCTTGCGCTCTTCCATATCAGCTCGGCGTTGCAAATTCCTCAAGTTGTGCTAGGAGGTCAATCTTGCGTGCTTCAAGCCGATCAAATATTGGACTTGATTGGACCTTCAGATAATGATCGAGCTTGGATTTTCTTCATGCACAAGTTGTCGTTGGCCGGGATAGTGGACTCAATGTTTCTGCATCTCGCCGTTCGGCTAGTAGTTAACTTGGCTTCTCCAACTTTGAATATGATGTTGTTCAAGGTAGACAGCTGGAGTAAGGGACATCGGCCAACTCATCCGGGTTAAAAGCTTTGGATTTCATGCAGCCCGAGCTCTGATTGGGCCACATCAACTACCAGCTGCCTAGCGATTGATGCTTCCTAGCCATCAAGATACTTTTTAGAGTCTTCTTGACATCATCAGATTAAGGGAGCCAATGCTTTGCTGTAGTATCTTCTTCTCCTTCATCAAGATAGTCTCTGATATCAAAAGAGAAAAGATCGGCTACGGACCTATGCGGATAATATGAAAGTGGTAGAAACCAAACCAATTGTAGCGATTTTGATGGCTTGCAGAGAAAACTACTGGGATAGCAGGAGCGGCTGGTATGTTCTTTCTTCCTCAAGTGTGATGACTTCCCAACGGCCGAAGGGGTCTTGATCACTCGGATGAGTGTTGGGACGAGGGAGAAGGAGGAGGTGAAGCCTGAAAAGAAACAGAAGCATTAAAGTAGAGCCAGCTAAAAATTGAAAGTTTAAATCTATCTTACTGGTGAAGCTGGTTAGATGTTTTGCAAGCCGATCTCTTTTCACTGCGGTTCTTCTTTTCTGCAATTATATAGACTCGGGGTGATCAGCTATAAGGTAAAAGGGTCCAAAAGGAAAGTAAGGAAACACTTACCCTTGAGAAGTGGACTGGAGCAGATGGATTTGGGGAAGGGTTTGCTTAGGTGATGCGATGGTGTCTTAAGTATCGCTTACTTTCGGCTGCGGCTTGATCGACTTCATCTCCGATGGCTTCTTCATCTAAAGCTTGTTCGATTGGATGGATCCAAGTCAGGCCAGGAATCATTCGGCTGCTTGTCATCTGGTTTGGCTCTCTTGACTCTGGTCTTTTTCTTGGAGCCAGGATTGAGGGTGCTTTGTGGTTGAAGCTCTGGTCTTCCTTTTTTGGCCGGCATCGGCTGGTTCTCTAGTGAGGGCCATGGAGGAGAAGTTGAATGTCTTTGGGGCATGTAGCGGATGACAGGGGAGATAATCACACTCCGTTGAATAAGCCTGCAGCATATTCGATATCTTTACGGCTGTTACTTTGATGAGGAGGGAAGATTCTGTTGTCTGGCAAGTGGGGAAAGAGATTGGTTAAGTAATAAATTGATATGACTATACAAACTTGATAAATGACAATTATTACCTGGGGTATAACGTCAGGGATAAGATTGGTCATATACATCGTGGCAACGATTGATGAACAGATGTAGCTTCCATTCACGACCCACCTCTGTCGAAGCTTTTTGCTTCTTGAAACCGGCTAACTCAATGTTCTCCAATAACTGCCTTAGAGGAGAGTCCTGGTAGATTGATTAGCGATCCATCATTAGAAGTGGATGTGTTTGCCTCGGCATTGAAATCTTGTCGGCAAAGAATAAGCCAATTGGGAGTTGGCCTAATGCCAAGTTTGCATGCTGAGCTCATTGATGATACAAGGCCATATTTGAGTCAGCTTAGATTATTATAATCTTAGCTTATTAGAGTAAGCTGAAAACAAACAAGTAGATTATTATAGCAGATTTATTATAATCTATAAGCCAGATTATTATATCGAATAGCGCTCTAGAGGAACTTTTTTCAGATTATTAAGGGCCTAAGAACCACTCCCCTACAATACTGAGAAAAATTACCCACCTATGGCCATCAACCGAACAGATAGCTACAGGGCATTATAGGACCTTTAGCCTTTCAAACCCCATAATCCATGCCTCCAATAATCCAGACAAAACAAAACTCACAGCTTTTCTATGTTAGTTTATTATAAATGCCAGCTTATAAGTAATCTGGTTTAAATAACCAGATTATATAATCATAAGCTGAAAACAAACAGGCCATAAATTCATAGGACACTTGGATGTTCTTCCTTGATGGATGCGCGACGGAGAATGCAAGGGCTGATTGCAGACTATAAGGACTTCTCTGGATTCTTGGAATTTCTCATGATTTTTGTCTCGAAACCTGAAAGTCTAGATGGGAGTTTCAAGGTCTGTTGAGTCTTCATATGGGAACCAGATTCGAGGCATGATTCTTGAAACCTTCATAGAAGCTACAGAACCCAGTCCTTGAGCAGCTCAGCCGATAGCTTTGCTCCAGCGTCGGTAGGTGTGGATGCAATTCCCCATATGATGTGCACTGCGATGTGTGCGTTCTTCTCCATCATCACCGTAATCGGCTCTGGCAGTGGAATTCAGCTTCTGTTTCACAGGAAGGCGATGAACAACCTTCTAACCATCAGGTTCTAAACCAAGTCCTGCAATAACCACCAGGGTCACCTGCTCAACTCCGAGGCCGACAGCGATTCTAGCCGAATGCAATTGTTAACATTGGTACAGATAGCCAAAGGATTTTTCCTAGAGGAATTCTTTTCTTTGACTCCAGGCTCGCTACAAATTGCCAGTTGGTTGTGGGCCAACAACGGATCCACAGAAAAGAAATTTTTCCACGTACACATGAGCAAAAGGCTACATGCTCTCGGGGAGGTGACAGACCCTTGAACCCATGGTATGCTGCTACATAGCCGCGACCAACCACTTATTGCTGCTTCGGTCCTTGAAATCGAACTGGTTCCGAGTGTTCATGCTCATGGGGTTGGCCGATGAAGTCACATCTAACCGATGATCATGGTGATATCGATTAGGGTTGAGTCAGCGGCCCTTGTTTGAATAGGAAGGCATTGATGGTGTTTGACCAAAAGTAAGTGGCCGGCAGCCATGAATGGTTCTTCTTTGGCAGAATTGGCTATGGTTAAGGCAAAGTGCTTGCCGATTCCAATCTCGTCCGCAATGAACTTTCTTGCTAGCTGTTACACGCTGATACCTAGTAGACCACCTCCATGTCAGGCGAAAGTTTTTCCAAAGATGGCCAGGAACTTAAAAGGTGTTCTCCATGACGTAGGTTGGGTTAGCTAGCCTGAAGGAATCCGGTTGGTTTCACAGTAATGTAAATCGGTGGGTCGAGATTGCCAATTGGCCGAGGAAATAGTGGTTTCGATGGCGAAAGACTTGGAATTGCGACTGATGAGAAAATGTGCTAAAAATCCCAGAAGCAATGGAAAAAAGAAAGCGGTATAAGGTGGAAGGAAAATCAATCTATTGCTGAAAAAGAAGATTTAGCCGATTAGAACTTACCTCAGCAATATTCAGTGTGCGCACCCGGTGGGCTGGCGAAGAAAACATAGCTGCGGGCGGAAAAAGGATTTTTCCTCGTTCGAAAGGGAACCCCCTTTTGGGTCGGGAAATGACTGCGCGGAGAAAATTCCGGCCCGGAGAGGAAAGGGGGGGGATTGGATTTTTTGGCTTTTAAGCGGGTGGAAAAAACGGGGGGGAAAGTTACAGTGTGAGGTTTTCCGGGGGTGACGGTTAAATATTTAAAGCCGGCGGTAAACGGTCGGAATACAGTAAAGTGCGAAACTTACTCGAGTCGGCCTTATAGCAAATCGTGGAGAACATTTTGTGATCGAGGGTGAAAGTCCTTAACCTATGCACACGATATGGATTGTAGTATGCTATTGCTAAGACATCTCGCATTAGGGGAGAGAAATGCACATTTTGGAATGCTGGAGATTTCTTTGAGTGAACGAACTGAATGAGCTGAACTTGTATGTTTAGTATCATACTCCTGGTTTGCTTGGTGCACGGAGTTTATGCAAGAAAATCATATGAGAACAACAGGAAGTGTTTAAAAAAAGAGTAATGCTCTCAATTGCGGTAAATGGGATAGACCCGGGAATAATATCGTCTGCGGGGAACGCCTCCCCCCCTATAACACGGTCCGTGGGCCCTTAGTCTGAGCATAAGAGTTCTCATTGGAATGGTGAGCATACTCCTCTGATTCTCGTGGTGGGGAATTCAACCTATTGGAAAGGTGATCATACCTGTTAAAACAACGCAAATTTTGGTAAGTATTCGTATCAGGAAAGGGGATTGATCAGAGAGAGTTGGAGGCGGAATCGTAGTTCTGGGAACCAGAGCGGGAATCGGCTGGAGTCTGGATCGGCTAGTGACTAGGATATCGGCTTAAGGTTGAGCTAAGCTAAGTAAGTTGTATAGCCGATTCTGACAATACAACTTGGCGTGACATCGGGCTCGGGTGATATGCCCTTCAAGATTGATTGCACGCATGGATAGAGTCATGGAAGGCAATTGTAATCTATTAGTTAGGATTATTTATGTAAATTCCTTTATAGATAAGTGTGGGCAAGAGTCTTGCCGCAAAGACTTTATGGTATTTTTTAGAGTCTGTTTAAGAAACTAGGTCGTGGCGGTACGGGCATATCTTGTAATCCTCAGGTATAAATAGACCCCGACCCTAATGTAAAAATACACACACACTTCAATACAACTCCAAAGCGCATCGCCACCTTTTGCTTTTGTTTTATTTCGACGAGTTCTTGCTTTCGCGGTTGAGCTGCATCGTTTCGATCTTCAACAAGAGGTAAAAACCGTTATGACGAATATTATGTTCTCAGGATTAGTGCTTACATCTCATGACACTCTAATCTCGTTATATAAATTCGCCGAGTTATCCATAATATCTACATAATCTTAACAATATCTCTATTTAATCTATTATCGGCTAACATTTGCATGCAAAAGACAGCCGATTAGGTTAGATCTTGACGTTGATTTGCGTTTATATAAGATATCTTACCATTCTATGAATCTTCCAGTAGCTGGATTGTCTAGATATTGTTCTTCTCTTTCATACTTAATGCTGCATCAGTTGAGTTTGATCTATTAAGTCGTGCTTAGAATATCAATCTCTAGCCTGCTTTCTGTTGCCGATTAGGCGTAGCATCGGAGTTTCAGCCGATCTATTCGATTTAATACGTTTGCTCTATATGCTTTATTGATATGTTAAATCTGCCCTTCATGTCAATATATTATAGCATTTACGTATATTAAGCTTCTGTTTGGTATATTCTGCATGTTTTCAATATCTTAACATAGAGTTTGCATCGGAGTATTAGCCGATGCATGCTAGATCTATCTGATCGGCTATGCTGTAAACAGTATATAGTTCTGTTATTAACATACTATTTCAATCTAAGTGATTTATATGTCTCGGCATGATGACCGATCTATCACAATCACTTAATAAGTATATGTCGTATAAGAATTATATATTTGTAATATCTACAGCGATCGAATAGATTATAGTTCTTTATTATCTATTTCCAATTGCCCGATCGATTACAACATGACATCGGCTCAACGTAAATGATATGTCATCGGCATCCGGCCGATCGGCTATCATTTATAGATTTTAACCACGGTTCTTTTTGTCTTTATTTCTTGTTGATATAGGATCAAATCAACGGGCACGCTCACGTATCCGAAGGCTAGTTTTGGACCTGTACTGGAGTTAACATATCTCCCAGGCCTCGTGTTTTCTGTCAACAATACCTCATAATGATGTTCGTCGTTGGAGACGACATATCCTAGAATGCGGCGCATATTATGGTGCTAGGAATATGGAACAACCATGGATCGATCTTTTGGAAACTGATGAAGATCTGGTTAAATGTGTAAGTGGGAATAAATGGTGTCGGACACTATGTCGCCTCTTGCTAATGATTCTCTCTAGAGAACCCGGATCCGGAAAAAGTCCATGGCATGAGCATGCGATGCTCAAATTACGGGTTCAAATGGAAATGCAATTGAGGCTGAACCGAATCGCCAATTGAAAATCACAAACATTGTTCGGATTTTTATGGGTCATTATTGATATAATGAGGTAGTGACGTGCAATGGTTCAAGTAGGTCCTAGATGAGGACCTCTCCCACGTGAGTTGAATGTTTCCGCAAACAAAGGTATGGCAAAAAATGGCATGAAATTAAATAATGCAGTTAATGGATTTGGGAAATCCATAAAGAGGTCTTGAATAGACTCCGTAGTGAAATTGCAGGCATGCAAATTCTCGTACCAATAGGTATTCCGGTAAGGAGTACCCATCTCCCGTTGGGAGAAAATCTCATTGACGGAATCTTTCTGAGGGGGAGACCTCATGATGAAATTTCCTCTGAGATACAAAATAATTAGTAAGTCAATAAACACACCAATAATTGTGTAATCCCCTGGGAAGGATTGATGACCCATTGTGGACCCGATAAGATTGCAATGAGGAACCCACCTGATGAGATCAAACAGACGAGGTCTATAAAGCCACATGTGCATCTCGCGATTATCACTGGAGGTGTGTACACTTGTGATATCTGTTCTACCCTATGGTAGGAACGCGTGGTGTCCTCTAATACCTGTTAAGGTATACTGTGTGTTACCCAGGTTGTCTATATGTCTCAGCGCTGTGCTTTACTCATACGGCTTCGATCGTTCTTCACATACCTCACTCCGATGAGTACAACTGTCCTTTGGAAGATATTGTGGTTGATCTTGTGGATCCCTAATTGTTGTTGACACACGTCAGAGAAGGTTGCAACGATCAGGCCAAGTGCTTGATGCGGGTCACGCCCAGGAGGGCGTGCCGTTGTTGACTTATTTATCCCTAATCCTTTGGAAGGATGAAACAGATTGTGTTGCACAACAGACTATCGTATTGTCAGGTACATGATAGTGATGGAATGCATTACTCCCTAGTTCCGGATTCTCGTTTTTTGTTGTGAAATGAGATAAGTCTTATAAGACTAATCGCTTTAGGATCTTAAGGATTCTTGCCTACCATACATCTGAGAGGTGTTTTTTATGCTAATGGGAACATGGTTTGTGAAAATGTTGTCGTCAGGGGGAGTATGGCTATTGTGTTGATTGTCATTTGCGAGGCATGAAATCTCCTTAGAGTATGGTAGGGGCACTCGACTCGAATGATGATCAATTTAGACCTGTTTATAAGCGTCCTAATCATAAGGAAGATCTTCTTGATTGACCGACACAAATATAGTGCGCTACCTCACAGACAACTGAGGCGCAGGTGAGGTGAGTAGCAATTCAAGCTGAAGTGATAATCTAGAAGATTGATCACCTAGTCTCTCCCAACGCTTTAGTTCTCGGAAGCTTGTCTGGAGAATTGGGATGAGAAGACTTGAGGTGCCAGGTTTAGGGTGAGAGCACCCTAGAACATGACCCACAATAGGATTGCGTTAGTCCACAGTGTTGTACTATTTTTCCCTTTAGTGAGTGGAGCTGTTGCTCCCTAACATAAGGTTTTATACGAGGGCAACAACTTGCAATGCACATGAGCGATAACTATGTACTCTTTCTCCCTAGCCTTTTTCCCACTGGTTTTGGTAGGAGTTTTGATGAGGCATGAGTTAGTACGCGGATAGGTCCCAAGGGGGAGTTTTATGGAATATTATGTCCTGGGCGAGATAAGCATCCTTTCTTGTGGGACCAATCCGAACCGGAGTAGAGATAAGATCTAATCTCCTCCTAAGACCCCTATATTACAGGGGCAGGCGTGTGACATCTAAGGTTGGCTTGTACTCCATATAAGATTCTATAATGAGAGAGAGCTCCATCCTACATATATGTTCATTATATCTACTTCTGCAATGTTCTTGAGGGCAAAAGGATTGGAACGCGGGTGTTCTACGTCATCTCACGCCTCTACTGTTGTGGGAGGATAGGGAATGATCTCTCGATGATCTGCTAATAGGCGCGTTGGTTTACAACAAACAGAACATAAAAAAAAAGTAGCAGACATAAATTTCTCACATTGGTGCATCTAAAAATTGGGATAGGTGGGGGCGAGATTGCTAATTTGCAGCTAGCCGCGTGCGCGACGGCCCTGAATTTTTTAGTTTTCTGGACCAGGTGATGCTGCCCGCACGAGATCAATTCAGCCTGTTTACCCAATTTGATCCACTCGTTTTCAGACTTTCCTTTTTTAAAAAAAATTTCTCAATGGGCTTCATTATTTATCAGACCCGAATCGAGCATTTTCTTACTCATGTGTATAAAGTTTGTAAAAAGGTCCGTCCTAAAACACCATAAGTACAAATACAAAGTTTGTATACATATATATTTTTACAAAAATATATGGGAACATAAATTTATATATATTTTGTTTTTTTTTTTACAATATATATAATACGTATGTACCGTATAATAACTTTATATTTACGTATTTATAAAGTCTTAATATGTACTGTAACGTATGTACGTAAAATGGGACTAAAGGGGCGCAGTGGTCCGTGCGCGGCATCAGCGTCCCCCAGGGTGGGGTGTGTGGTGAATCGAGGCAACAGCCATGCTTAGCCCGTTGCAGAACAATTTTGACATCGGAGTTTTTAAGTAGACGAGTTTTGTGCTATAAATTGTTGCTGCATAATACAAAGAATGTTTTAAAGGAAGGTATAGAAGAAGAGTTAAAGTTTACCATTCTAGTTTTTCTTTTTGTGTTTTCATTGTTGCTCAGTTATGAGTTATGGGCAAGTGGTCAGATATATCATTTTTTAGTTACGATTTTACTAATTAACATGTCTAATTCTATAGAAGCAATCCTACTTAAGAGCTTCAATTCCGAGTCAGAATCGCGACTTTATTTTACTAACTTGGTATGGAGTATAATAAGTGTTTCTATATATCACCGGTGGAAAAATGCTTTTTACCTCCCGGTTTAGAACCCTTTGTAGTCCCGGTTTCCAACCGGACTACGATCCGGGACTAAAGAGGGGGAATTCTTAGTCCCCCGTTGGTGTTACAAAACGGGACTAAAGACCCGCGAGATCATTTTTTTATTTTTGTTGACTTGCTAATGGTTAGTGTTAATCCCTGTATTTTCTCCCGAATCAAATGGGATGCACATCTCCAAATCAACATCCCAAATTATTAAGTTACATTATACACACAGATCAAACACATCACAAATCCTACACACAGATCAATACATCACAAATCCTAAAAAACTACACATAAATTAAATAACATCACAGATTATAATACATCTCAGCATCCATGCGCTGCAATGAATCACAAAATCTAAAATTTTACATCCAGTGAAACACAAATTACCAAAAAAAAAAAAAAAAAAAAAGAAAAGCAAACGCCGGCCGCCGGCCGCCGACTGCCCGCGCGCAACCGCCACCGCCGCCACCCGCCGCCCGCCTCCCAGCGCGCCGCCGCGCCGCCGCCGCCCGCCTGCCCCGCCGCCGCCGGCCTCCTGCCCGCCGCCGCCTCCCCCGGCGCGGCCGCGCCGCGCGGCGCGGCCCTCCCGCGCCCCCCGCGGCCGCGCCCGCCGCGCGCGCCCGCCGCCCGACTCCCCGCGCGCACGCCGCGGGCGCCGCCTCCCCCGCGCCGGCCCGCGCCGCCGCCGCCCGCCGCCCGGGCCGGGCTGATGGAAGAGGGAGTAGAGGGAAGAGGAAAGGGTCGGCTGATGGGAGGGAGGAGAGGGAGGAGGAGAAGAGGAAGGGGAGGAGGGAGGAAGAGAGGGGAGTGGCAGGAGGAGAGGACTGCGATCTGAGAAAGGAAGAGAGCGGGATGTTCCAATCTTATCGGACTTAACCGATCAGATGTGGGGAGAGAAATATTTACTCCGGTTGATAACTCCAAACGGACTAAAGATCGATCTTAGTCCCAGTTTGATATTACCAACCGGGAGTAAAGATCGACTGATCTTTACTCCCGGTTGGTATCACCAACCGGACTAAAAGTGGTAATCTTTAGTCCCGGGTGTAGTATAAACCGGGACTAAAGATCCTCGACCCCCTGACATACATCTGACAGGGGATGAACCGGGACTAAAAATCATCTTTAGTCCCGGTTGGTGTTTTTTAACCGGGACTAAAAATCGTTTTTAGTCCCAGTTTTTAATGGGAACGCGGACTATTGTTGGAATTGGTCCGACCGACCAAAGATGGTTTCCCACCAGTATCACAACCTTTCCCTGTGTATAGCCATATTTGCATATATATAATAGATACCAGACTTTTAATTCATTATTATAAAAGAAAAAAATTGATCGATTAATCTGGGTGTACGTGGAGCACACACCTAATTAAATACTTGGCACTTAATATTTTGAAATGGTCAAACCACTCAAGTCACTTAAAGTGCTTACTGCACTTGATAAGAAAGCATTTTATACCCTAACATTAACAATCATCAATACACAACCCATCAATTGTAAAAAAAAAAAAAACCATCAATTGTCATGTGAATAAATAAATTATTTAACTAAATATACACACAAATTATAGTGCCTTCTACACATATAGATTAATACGGAGTAGTAGATAGCATCTCTACCCTTTTATCGGCGTGCTCGCCGCAAGTGGAGACGAAGGCCATCGTGTTCGTCGTGAGCTCTCTCTCTCTCCTCTCCCTCTCCCTCGTTTCGGCCTTCCACCCTTTTCTCGCCTCGATCACCAAGCTTGCCAAGCCGCCGGTTCATGTGCGCCTCCACCACCCACTTGTAAAGCTCAATTATAAGCTAAGCCTCTCTCCTCCTTATCCTCTTTTGCGGGAAAAGAGAGAAAAAGGGAAAGCTATAAAGAGAGATCGATCGGCTTCGATGGCGAGGCAGACGTCGTCGGGCCCGCGGCGGCAGCGGGATGGTCGTCATCATCATCACAAGGCGGTTTGTTTGCGGCGGACGGCCGGCTGCGGCGCCGGGGCCGGCGTCAGCTGGTGTGGGACTGCGGCAGCGCGCTCTACGACTCGTACGAGCCTCACCTCCTTCCGCCGCCAGTCCGACTCCGCCGTGCTCTCCTGCGGCGGCAAGGTCGCTGTCCATGCCGCACCTGACGTCGTCGTCGTCGACGCAGCAGCACCAGCAGCAGATGCCCGGCGGCGGAGGAGGAGGAGGAGGCGGCGGCTGCCCGGCGAATGCTCCGAGGCTGTTCGGGAAGGTGCTGCTCCGGCTGAGGTTCCCCGTGGCGGTCGAGGGCGGCGAGGGTGGCGTCGGGACCTACGGGGGGGGGCCGGGAAAAACCCACCGACGACCGGCCCCCCCCGGGCGGGTCCGCGGTGTCCGGGGCCGCTTGACGTCGATCCGGAGGAGAGCGCTAGCCCGGAGAACGGGCCGTCGTCCGTCCCCACTGATCGACGCCGGCGACGGGCGAGCGCGGCTCCGCAGGCGCAGTCGGAGCGCTTCGTCCGGCAGGCAAAGACGGCGTCGTCCATTGTGCCGTTCGAATGTCGTCTTGTAGCCGACGCTGCTCTAGCTAGTCTCTGCCCACGACACTACTTGTGTGCTACTATTGGTAGTACTGTTCATGCCACACCTGTATAAATTAGTATAAAATTCAGTAGCTAATTTAGTTGTCATGGAAAGTAGCTGCAGGTTTGTGGTCTTCGTCAAGCAGTGCAAACAATGGGGATTATTGAGACATTGTTTGTTGTTGGTTTGAAACAATTGGATATACATGCAGGTTGTAATTTCCGGAGGTTTAAAATTATGGCTGGAAAATCTCTGAATTTTTTTTTTCTCCGTCAAAAGATTTCTAGACAACTGTAATTTGCCAAGTTTCTCCATGCATGAATAAATATCTTCCAAATATTATTGCTTCACATAAATAACTATCTATAACACTGTATAAAAAGAGTAAAATTATAATATATTTAATTTTTTTAGATAATGATAATAATTTAATTAGTACTAGGAGCTTCCAAAACCAAGTGAAATTCCCTATAATTTGCTCAAGTAAATATGTTTTTAGGACTAAAAATTTGGTCTGAAAATTTTCATTCAAAAATTGGGAATTTGATTATCCTCTTCCGCACCTCCCACCCAGCCCCCGAAAAAATGGAGTTAGGGGTGCATCATGCGAAAATATAGAAAGCGATGGCAGATAGAGACGGCAGAGCCCAAATGGTTCCACAAAATGTGCGCGCGCGGTCGCTCCATTGTTCGTGGCAGGGTTTGAAAATAGAAGCACAGGTAGCTGAGCTTAGTAGTTGGGGAGGTTCTTTCTAGTTTGACATCACCAGTGAGAGTGTGCAATTGTTTTTTGCGATTCCTACGTACTGTGAGATACTATGCAGGCAATTAGGGGTTGTGGTTTTTGTCGTAATATTGTTTATCTGGCGACTCCTCTGGTAATCGTCACGCCATGTTGAATTCGGACACGCAACTAATTAAAACTTGGAATGATTTCAGGGAAAAATGATCTCATTGAGGCCTTGTTCATGGGAAAATGATCTCATTAATCATATCCCCTGTGAGGGAGGGATTAGAGGAGATTTATTCCACACCCTATTGTGGTGTGGAATTATTCACTTTCAATCCGCCTTCAATCATCTTCAATCCCCTCTAAATCAAACAAGGCTGAAGGATCGGGGATCGAGACTGGCCTGGCCTTATGCCGGATTACATTTTTATAAATGATTCAGCGATATTTTTGACCGTACTTGCTTAGTAGGTAGGAAATGTTGTGCCCATAATCATGTTTTTCATGAAGAACTTTAAGCTTCTCTCTCTTGTTTTTTTTTCCTTTCTTTGTGTGCTTAATTTGTATCAGAATACATTTTGTTCTAAGTAGGGTCACAATCATTTATGGTCTTAGTTCTCATACATTCAGTTTTACAACAAAAATTTGCATTGTAAAATTTGAAATTCACAGGGGACCGTGGCCGCGACGTCCACCAAGCTCATGGTGGAAAGCATTGAAGACGACAGTGGAGAAGGTAGGAGCAGAAGGTGATAGGGGTGTGGGAGGACGGTGGATCGGTGGAGGTGGAGGCGGAGGTGGAGACGCGTCAAAGGAGGAGGTCGGAGACAGACTGAGGTCATCGGAGTTCGAGTCGGAGAGGGTTAGGAGATGGATGGATGGCCAACGAATGGAGATCTGGAGAACTAGGACTCAACCGACAGTGGGTGGAGGAGGACCTGCTGTTGCACAGCACCCTTAAGGCCACCATCCTCGAGGCTGACCACCTCTTCAACCCAACCCTCACCATTGGCGGTGCCCCCAGGATCTTCCGCAAGGTTAGTTGATTGCGTCCATGGGAGATTCCATTTTCTTCAACCTCAAAATTGAATTAGTTTTCTTAACAGTAAGGGGGTGACATGGCTATACTCGATGATCAGCCTCGGCCAGGCATAAGCAGGGGGCAAATGTGGGTCATCAACGACAAGGTGGTGAACCCACGGTGGTATGAGGAGTTCCACATCTACTCAGCCCACTTCGCTACCAACATCGTATTCTCCGTCAATGCCGTACAGCCCATCGGCGCCACGCTCATCGCCTGCACCTAGCTCCCCATTGAGCTCCTGTTCAGCCAGGCCATCGAGCGCCATCCCAACATCCTCGACGCTAGCAGGAAGAGGATCTCATATATATGGGTCGACAATACATGTCCAGCTACAGTTCCACGTCTGACCTTGTCCTCATTGACATAGATGCCAGGGCAATGGCTGGACGTCGATTGAAGGGGAGAAGATAGGAGAAAGAGGGGTAGAGTCCCAAGGAAGAAGGGAATTCCAATGACAAGTGAGTCCCATTTTTTTTCCTAATTGTAACATGTAACGTGAGTGTCATGTTAGCCAAAAACGCCATCTATAACCACCGAGAGACTTAATTTGTACTGGTTTTAGAAGTTGAGGTATATCTGGTTTGTGGTTGAGGGATATGATTAAAACTCGACCCCTATTTGATGGACCTAAAGTGGACGTTTTCCATTTTAAAGGAATAAGTTCACTTTAAATCCCTTAATTCATCGCCGAGTTTGAAATTCGTCTCTGAACTACAATACCAGGTATAACACACCCTTAATTTGCAAAACTGGTGTACCCGAGGTCCCATAGCAGTATATTGCCCGGGTTGATGTAGTGGGTGAGTCAGTCTGGGACCCACATAACAGGGCAATTTAGTCTGAATTAAAAAAATAAAAATTAGTGGACTCCACATGTCAGTGACACATCCTCTCATTCTCTCTATTTTCTTTCCCTTTTTCTCGGTGGGGTTGGCGGGAACAGGGTGTCGGTGGCGTTGGAGCGGGCACTGTGTGCAGCACGCGAGGCCATAGGGAGTGGGCGGCGGCGTGGAGGAGGAAGTCAGCATCGGCGGTGAAGGTCGTCATCACCTAGGGAGCCCTTGGCCACCGTGTGCGCTTGCACCTACCTGCCCTCCCAGACAGCCCTCCTAGCGATGACGAGGTCGAGAACCTTGCCGTAGTGCTCCGTGGGAGGGTCCAGCCCCGCTGCCAAGCGGGTGGTGAGTAGGTGGAGGACCTCCCACAGGTCACCTTCCCGTAAGAATGACAGCATCTGCCACTGGAGTGTGTCTAGGGATCGAATCTAAGCAGCTGGAATTCGCCCTCGTCGCCCGGGGAGTCGTGACGGAAGATCAACAACAAGGGTGCCGTTGTTTCGAGCAGATGGACACGTCACAATAAGGCCATCGTGGGGGCCCGCATCGACATCGACGGCCGAGTCCACCAAGGCCATCCCCAACCTCGTCTGTGCCGCTTGCAGTAAGCCCTGCCACTCCTAGACCGTGAGATCCCCTTGCCCTCCCTCCCCGGTTCCCACCGGTAGCAGCCGCTCAAACCACCGCCACCCCTTTCCACGACAAGGTGTGCTCGTGCGGGGCCAAGCCTCGCTCGCATGGCCTCACCCGACCACTGCCGCACAAATCCAAGCTGGACCAACCCCGGTTGCTTTCCACCCACCATGAACACCACCTTCTAGAGTGCACCTCCGCCTCGCCAGTGCTGCCACCACTACCGCAGCTGCTTGCTGGCTCATCAGCACCGCCTCCATAGTCGCCGCTTACATCATTCAATCACGATTTCGCTCCTTTCTTCAGGTCCCTGGGGCAGAATGGCGGCGGTGTCTACACGGAAAGGGAGAGAGAGAGGAGGAAGGGAGAGAAAAAGGGGGAAAGAGAGGGGGTGATGACGTGGGCCCACTACAATTTCTTTTAATCGAACACTCACTGACATGTGGGTCCCATGAATTTTTTCTGACTTGTAGTACCACGTCAGTCAAAAACCGCGGTCTAAACCGCCTTGTGACCTTATTTGCACTGGTTATGAGAGCTGAGGGACGCGTCGTATATGGTATTACGATTCACGGATGAATTTTAGACTCGGCAACAATTAAGAGACCTAAATGTGAACTTATTCCTATTTTAAAACTTGCTGCAACTTCAATCCCGTCGAAATGAAAAAGCCCACAGAACTCCGTACTCGTTAGCATCCTCGTTCCGACAGCCCATATGTTTCACATACGGCCCATCTAACGGCCTATATTGCCTGGGAAGCTGAGTCTATCACAGAGGGAATAAGTCCACTGTGACTTCCTTAAAAGTAACCCGAATCTAATTCATGACCCTAAACCGTAAAACCGGATATCTCAACCCCCGAACTATCGAAACCGGTGCAATTTGACTCCCTTGGTGGTTTTGAAGGGCGGTTTTGGTGACATGGCGCTGACGTGGCAGTGTTTACCTAGTCTGTGGAGTTGACGTGGCGCTTAGGTGTCATTTGAATTAAAAACGAATATGTGGGACCCGTTTGTCATTCACACCTAAAAAATGTGGGGCCCATTAACATGTGGGACCCGTTCTTCTTCCTCCCCTCTTCCTCCCCTCTCTCTCTCTCTTTTTCTCCCCTTTGGCCGGCCGGGCCGCTGGGGGAGCACGGGCTGGAGCGGCGGCGGGTGGGCGCCAGAGCAGGGAAAGCTGAAGCGGTGGTGGCGGTGGGAGCGGCGGCGGATGGCGCTCGCCCTGCAGGCCGACTGCTTCACCCGCGACCTGAGCCAGCTCATTATCGCCGACGTGATGTCCGGGTCAGTGCCGCTCGACGCAAGCACGAGTATCTCCGGGAGGGTGGCCATCTTGGGTGTGTTCAAGCCAGACAAAATTAATTGCTCCCCTATGCCTACTCATCCTATTCTTCAGTGGATGGTGAACGACCTGCTAACCATCAATTTTATCTCTGGTTAGTTGCTAAATGAATCAATTTTATTTCTGGATTTTGTGATGCTTGTGGCCTTAGCAGCACCAGTTGAAGGAGACGCAATGGGGGATGAGCTGGTGGTGATGATGGGGCTGGCGCGGGAGTTGACGGCCACGCAGCGAGCTCGAGCAATGACTTGACGACGTCGTCGTTGCAATGCTGAATGGCGTAACTCGATGGCGCCCCTCGCCCCTAACTAGCTTGACACTTGACAGGCTCGATGACGCATACGCCGGATGCCCGGATCTTGTTGTTGCAATCGGCGGAGAGGCCAGAGCGCCGGATCTTGTTATCATGGACGGCGGGAGGCGGCGGAGGGAGCAGGGAGCTCGTTCCCCGGTGAGGGCGCCGTGCCAGTGGAGGTGAGGACTGGGGTTAGGGCGTTTAGGTGCCGTGCCATTGACTGCCGTCCCCCTGCTCGATCTCGTCAACGTCGGCGTTGCCGTCCTCTCCCGCCTCCTTGCCGGCCATCGAGCTGCCCGTTGTCGCTCTGGAACCCGCCGTCAGCTCTAGCTCGCCGCTACCGCCGCTTCAGCTTCCGCCGGCCACCACCACTCTAGCCCCCGCCCGCCGCCTCTCCAGCCGTGCTCCCCGCGGCCGGCCGAAGGGGAGAAAAAGAGAAAGAAAGAGAGAAGGGAGGAGGAGGGGAGGAGGAAGAAAAGAGAGAGAGGGGATGACATGTGGGGCCACATATCAGTGGGCCCCATAAATTTTTATGGGTGTGAATGACAAACGGGTCCCATGTATATGTTTTTAATTCAAATGCCACCTAAGCGCCACGTCAACCCCATAGACTAGTTCAACACTGCCACATCAGCGCCACGTCACCAAAACCGCCCTCCAAAACCACCAAGGGAGTCAAATTGCACAGAGGAGAAGAGACGGAGCGAGAGGGGCTGAGCTCGAGTTTAGTGGGCCTCGCCGTCCTGTGATAGACTCAGCTTCCAGGCAATATAGGCCGTTAGATGGGCCGTATGTGAACATATGGGCTGTCGGAACGAGGAGGCTAACGAGTACGGAGTTCTGTGGGCTTTCTCATTTCGACGGGATTGAATGTTGCAGCAAGTTTAAAATAGGAATAAGTTCACATTAGGTCTCTTAATGTTGCGAGTCTAAAATCGTTCCGTGAATCGTAATACCATATATGACGGTCCCTCGGCTCTCATAACCAGTGCAAATAAGGTCCAAGGCGGTTTAGACGGCGGTTTTTGACTAACGGTGGTACTACAAGTCAGAAAAAATGTTATGGACCCACATGTCAGTGGAGTGTTCGATTCTACAAATTGTAGTGAGCCACGTCATCACCCCTCTCTTTCCCGTTTTTCCTCCCTTCTCCTCTCTCTCTCCCTTTCCGTGCAGATACCGCCGCCATTCTTCCCCAGGGCATAGAAAGACGACGAATGTTGATCGAATGATGTAAGCGGCAACTATGGAGGCGTGCTGATGAGCTAGCAAGCGGCTTGCGTAGTGGTGGCAGCACTGGCAGGCGGAGGTGCACTCTGGAAGGTGGTGTCATGGTGGGTGGAAAGCAACTAGGGTTGGTCCAGCTTGGATTTGTGCGGGCAGTGGTGGGGAGGCCGTGCGAGCGAGGCTTGACCCCGCACGGGCACACCTTGTTGTGGAAAGGGTGGCGTGTTTGAGCGGCTGTACCGGTGGGAACCGGAGAGGGAGGCAAGGGGATTTCACGGTCTGGGAGTGGCAGGCTTACTGCAAGCGGCACAGACAAGGTTGGGTGGGCCTTGGTGACTCGCCTCGACGTCGATGTGGCCCCACGATGCCTTATTGTGACGTGTCATCTGCTCGACAACAGCACCCTTGATGTTGATCTTCCGTCGCGACTCCCGGGCGACGGGCGATTCTAGCTGCTTAGATTCGATCCCTGGACACACTCCAGTGGCAATGTTGTCATTCTTACGGGAAGTGACCTGCGGAGGTCCTCACCCTACTCACACCGCTCGGCAGCGGGCTGACCCTCCACGGAGCACTACGACAGGTTCTCGACCTCGTCACGCTAGGAGGGCAGGCAGGTGCAGCGCACACGGTGGCCAAGGGCTCCTAGGTGATGATGACCTTCACCGCCGATTGTGACCTCTCCTCCACGCCGCCGCCCACTCCTATGGCCTACGTGCTGCACACACGTGCCCGCTCCAACGCCACCGACACCCTGTTCGAACCCCCCTTGAGAAAAAGGAAAGGAATGGAGAGAATGAGAGGATGTGGCCATGATCGGGAGTCCACAATTTTTATTTTTAATTCCAGACTAAATTGTTCTGTGCGCCGTCAGCGAGTCAGATGTCCGTCACCCCGACCATCAAAACTCGGAATAATTCAGAAGGCCTAACGTCCAAATCCCCAATAGAGCAGGGGAGAGGCTTATGAACCAGGTCCGGTTTAGTCCACCATCCTCCTGTGACGCAGCCAAGACTCCTGGCATTTCGCTACCGCTAATAACCGCGAATCACTGTTATGGGACCTCGGAGTCTACACCAGTTTTGAAATTAACCCCGGGGCGCTGACAGGTGTGTTATACTCTGGTAGTGTAGTTCAAGACGAATGTTTAAACTCTGCGATGATTCTGCGATTTAAAGTGAAGAACCCTTATTCCTATTACCAAATGGAAAACGTCCACGTTAGGATCATGAAAATGGGAGCGGTCGAGTTTTAATCATACCTCAACACCATAACACCATATATACCTCAACCTCCCTAGTAAACCCCCCAGCCCAAAGCATTTAGAGCCTCCCGGTGGTTTAAGATGCGTTTTGTCGCCTCAACATGTACCACTCACCCTACATTGTTCAAAGGAAAAGGGATCCTACCTGTGGTCCTTCGTGACATTGCCTTTCTCGGTGAACGTCTACCCCTCTTGTCTTCCCTATGCTTCGCCCCTATCCGTGTGAGTGCGCCTAGGCATCCGATGTCCCAATGAGGAGAAGGTCCAGACGTTTACCCTGTAGCCTGGAACCCATGTATTGTCCCCGACAGATATTTATATGAAACGTGCCTCCTGTCCGTAGTCGTCTCCAGACTGTCCCGCGTCACCCGTGAGCTCTGAGACTTGCCGGCCTCAGACTGCCCTAATGGTGGTGACGGAGCTAGTGTACGGCCGCGGGAAAACACGCTCTTGAAGCACCACAGTTCCCGGCGCCGATGGGCTGCTACCGCGTCGCGGCCCTGAATCGGACGCGAGACACCCCGACCGTGTTTCGCCACGTCTGTCGTCTTACCCACCGGCAATGATTTGGCAGCGAAAGTGAGTCGAACTCTTAGACTGTTGGTGAAACTCCCTCATACCCCGTGTCTTTCCCAACCCAATGCCGATACAATGGTCCGTCGAAAAAGTACCCTCCCATTTTGCCCCACCTAGCTAGGGCTATGTATAAATGCCATTGACAACTGCAGAGCGCTGATCACGAGTTTCATAGCTCATCCGTCACCCGTACTGTTTAGAACGAAACAACTAATTCATTGATAAGGGTTAGCGAAAAAAATGAGCAATTCTGCATAGACACAACCAAAACTAAAACCTTGCGAAAGATCTGGGTGAAGAGCCGACCGCTAATGTATATAAACTGATAGGGTCTGGGTGAAGAGGGTCAGCCTCCCCGCCATCATTGGCTTGCCCTCCTTTATGAGCGCTCTGCCGTGCATTACTAACCGAGGCAGATGAGTCCCTCCCATCCCACTGCCCGAGTTGACTCCTAGATCTCTCCCCGAGGCTTTCTCCGAATCGTGTCTGCCCATATCCATCCATACCAACCCTCCAACTGCGATGTGACCTCGCGTTCGTCTCACCCGACCCTCCCTTACCTCAGCGTAACGAGCGCTCTCACCCACGCATAACCACCTCCCAATCCCACCATCCCTCCCGTCTCAGTCCCCCACTTCCTCTCTATCATCGTCATCATGCTCCTATCCCCTCCCAACTCGTCCTCATCCACTGCTTCTTGGTGCCAACAACACTTGAGCTTCTCTCTCCTCTCCGCACGTATGGACCGTCACCCACCACCCACTTGCGGGGCTCCCGGGTCTGCCCTGTGAATTTCAAATTGTATACTCAATGCAAATTTTTGTTGTAAAAGCTGAGAATGTATTGAGAGAGCTTGAGAGCACCATAAAGGATGGATGACCTACTTAAAAGAACAAAATGTATCTGAACAAATAGCACACAAAGAAGGTAAAAAAAAAACAGAGAGAGAAGCTTAAGTTCTTCAGAAAAAAACATGATTATGGCACAACATTTCCTACCTCATAAGCAAGTCCCGGTTCAAAAAATATCGCTGAATTCATTTATAAAAATGTAAATCCGGCATAAGGCCAGGCCCGTCCTCATCCCCGATCTCAGCCCCTTGTTTGATTTAGAGGATGAAGAATATTTGAAGGGGATGGAAAGTGAATAATTCCCCAACCACCCAATAGGGTGTGAGTGTGTAGACATGAAATCTGCCATGTATCCCCCGCCTCACAGGGGATTTATCGATGCCAGAGATCCCATCTGCCCCGCCAATGAACAAGGCCTCAATGAGATCCCATTTTGCCCAGTGAAGATACTTACCATGTGGAAGAGTGGCGTGTGATTCCGGAATTCAAGACAACGCCTCGGCATAGACGATTACCACGGACCCAGAGTAAACCTATCCACAGCCACCGACAACAACACTTCATAATTCGCCCCGCCTGGATCTCCACGAGTACGTCAGGAATGTCCCCGCCCAAATGTCCACGCGAAACACACCAAATCGATGCGCCACACCTCCACTGGTCATCGTCAAAACCTACATTCCCCGAAACCTCCCGCATTTACGTACTACCCTGTCTCGACGCTCCAACGACCTTCCTCTCCTTTTTCTAAAAACCCCCCTGCAACTACGACGACCCGATGCAGCAATCCCCGCCGCCCGCCACCATTTTTGATGAACATTTTTGGCCAATGGTATTCCGTCATGCGTCGATGTCCGCCGGCCTCTCCTATTTTCGCCCTTATGACTGCAGCCGTAAACTCCTTACTGTTTGTGCCCGGCCGTCTGATGGCCGTGGGGCGGAGGTGGGAGAGGATAATCACATATTCCAATTTCATGCCAAATTCCCAAGCAATTTCTTGTAGTCCTATACAAATACTATCTTCGCAGCAACTTATGAGGGCACGAGATTGGTTTTGAAGCTCCCCTCTTATATCTCACTTACAATATAGTGGTATATTATCTAAAAATCTAAAAGTTATTTATTAATTTTACTCCGTTTATTACATAGTTAATAGACAGTTGTCTCCTTATATGTGAGAAGATGATTTGGGAAGAATATAATAGTTCCATGCATCGGATACAACCCTGGTGCACTTAGTTTCTACAGCTCTGTCTTAGAAGATCTTAATGAGCGGAGCGATATAAAAAATTCAGAAATTATTCCAGCCATAATTGTAAAACCTCCCGGAAATTCCACCCTGCATTTCATATATCAATGTTCAAAACACAACAAACCCAAACAGCCATGCCCCACTAATCCTTGGTTGTTGCCACTAGCCTGCGTACCCGTGACGCAACACACTAGTCTACCTTACCTTGTAGAGCCCCTAACCGTTAGGCTACTAAATTTTCTTGTATTAAACCTTAACTTTTACAGGATCACCTAGACAAATGAACCAAGTGCCCATAGCACAACAAGTAATGTGTTCTGAGCCCCGAAGCATACCATGGGAGCCACGGTCCCGGCGTTCCCATATGGGAGCATAGTACTGCAGACCTCGCACCGCGGGAACCGCCGCCGCTTGCTGGCCGATCCGCGGACCCGCTGCTGAGCGCGCCTGCGAGAACGGTCCCCCACCGTCGAGGTGCGCTAGCTCGATCCGAAGTGTCGGGGAACGACGACGTGCCGTGCTCCGGCTAGACTACTGCTCTTCCTCCCCGGCTAAGTCGACAATAACCGTCCGAGAGGGCGCGTCCGCCGGCCACTGCCAAGCGGGCCTGCCCGGCCGTGATGGTGGTGCCCAGCCACGCGCAGCCATGGCGACCTTTCCTCTACACAACTGGCGAGAGCGTAGAGACGATCTCCTCAGCCCTCTTTTGAGCTGACAGTTCGGGCCCACCCTTATTATCTCTTAACAAAAATAATCGGTCGTTAGATGACGTAACACAAAATCCACCACCCATCGGCCAAGCCCTCACGCACAGGAGGACCCTCAGACCGGGGGTTAGCAGCCACCCTATCGCAAATCAGCCGGTGAACATCGCCAGGGTCGCCGACCGCCTCCTCCTCCTCTCTCCGCCCCCGCCGGCTATCTGACTGATGGTGCTGGCGTGCATCGACCTCACCCGACCAACGACCGGTTATAAGGTGCACCCTCGCCTTGGAGAATCCACCAGACCATGCCCTGCGCAGGAAGACGTCACGTCCTCGTAACTCGAGTCTGGGCGAAAGGAATTAGTGATGCTAGTACCACGAGTGTAACACTAGTGATGCTCCGCGCCGCGATATCCACCAACCAGCGCCAGCCACACAAGCGCTCTGACATCTCTCTCGCATAAACCAAACCGCCTAGTGCTATGATGATGATACCATTCCCGCTGCCGTCCAACGCGGCTCACTCGACATGTCTCATCGCTATTATCGATCCGAACTCGGACTCTCTTCTTGCGCCCAGTTTCTCCTGCTTTATCCCGCCCAAAGACGGATAAGGAGGAAGAGACCCCTATGAGCAAATATAAATTGCCTTTAACAAGTGTGTCGTGTGAGGCGAATGAACTCGACGCCGAATGGCATACCGCTTCCTCTGATCGAGCGAGAAAAAGTTGGAAGGCCGAAAACAGAGGGAGATGGGAGATGGAGAGAGAGAGAGCTCACGGGAATAACACGATATCCTTCGATCTCCACCTGCGGCCGGCGATGCACGCACGATAAATATAATAAGTATAGCAAATATAATATTCTATCTCACTTAACTAATCACGTGTAAAATAATCATATTGTTGATAAGAATGCAACATAAATTTGATTTATTAGATTTTAATAAAATATTTATGTATATTCACCCATGACCAATTGAATGATTCTTTTTATACTTGGACCCAAGTGGTGGTGTTATATGCAATAGATATTATGCTATTAAATTGGTCATATAGTTACAATGCAGTTTTCAGATGCAGTATAAGCACTGTAAGATAGGACATAGTGAGATTGTTTTTGAACCCCATTTCTTAAAATCATGTTATGTCGCCGAACATACTAAATTAGGTGTGCTGCTCACGAGCGATACACCCAGATTGAATTCCCGACCATCCTTTTGCTTTTTATAATTATGAATATTAAAAATGTTCATTGGTATCTTTCTAATTATTAATCGTACATGCAGAAATTAGGAGCGATATATCACCCCAAGTGAATAAGGTTGATTGAATATCTAGCGTGTGGATGTCCAAACATCTTGATTGGTCCCGGCGACCCCCCATATCTCACCAACAATATATTCAATTCCCCCCTTTCATGATCAGTCGATGTTGTCCTACTTAAAAAAACATGGGCGAACTATAAAGCCCAGAAATTTTATATCTAGTCGCCTGAGTTTTATAAAATAACAACTGAAACCGGAGGAATAAACAGATGATCTTGTATATTAGTTCGTACCCAGGCTTCATAATCACTAGTTCCTATTTGTCTATGACCTGTAGATGTATGTCAGGGGCGTCGGATCTTATGATAGTCCCGGTTATGACATAGACTAACGACATGCGCGGACTAAAGATGACCACTTTAGTCCCGTGGTGATTAACAACCGGGAGTAAATCAGTCGTCTTTACTCCCGGTTGGAATTATCAACGTGGACGTAATGGTCCGAAATCACTTTAATCTCCCAATGGTTTCATAACTCACGGAGTACATATGATTTTCTCTACACAGTGAATCGTTGCTAACCCCGACATAGATTGGAAAATCCCCCCTCTCTCCTCTTTCTCATCAAGTCACTTAGTTCCTCCCTCCAGCTTAACCCACCTCAACTTCCGTTTCCCACTACCCCTTACTCCCTATCTTTCTCCCCCAACAGCCTCCACAATCACCAAATAACCTCATGTTCCCTGCCGACTTCTTCTCCCTATTCTTGTCCAATAGAATAAGTCCACCGGCATTAACATATTAGGTTACCGTGCGCGAGTGCACAGTAACATCCATTTTAACCACATTACACAGAAAGTTCCCAATCAACCTATGCTTAAAACTATGAAATTGTTGATAAACATTCAAGTTAGATAAAACGCTAATTATAAATCTTGCGACCTCATTACGAGACTCACATAGACAAATAATCGGCCTGTACCATATAACCTCACAGATCTAACTAGGCCGGCGCCCTAGAGCGGCCGCGCGGAGGGGGCCGCGCGCCCATGGCCGGCGCCCGCCCAGGGAGTTGAATGTGAACCCTTCCCGTTATGGACCCTAAGTCGTATAATGAACAAGTAAGCCGCCGCCCCGCACGAGTCCTCCCCCGGTGAATTAAAACCTCCAGAGGGGCGGCCCCGCCCCATTGGGGAGGCGCCGCCGTGACGAAGCAATAATAGTGACGGGGGGGATGATTCCGGCGGGCAAGGTGATTGCGTGTGGATTCCTGAAGTTGGAACTAAGTCCGCAGGGGGGGTCCAGACAAACAGAACCTTTGGCAGTATAACGACCATTCTTGATCCCGCTGCGAATAGATTGCGGAGTGTGGAAGCGGACGGTCCCAGTATAAGCGTCCCGAGACTTAAAGGTAGACTAAGGTATCCGACAGGGATTAGCAAAATTGCGCCGGCATTTTCAGAGGTACTGTGCTAGTTAGTACCAGTAGAGCCATAATGATTATATAAAAATACATAAGAAAACCTTAGGCCCACTAAGCTTTCTCTTGCTCTCATCAGCTGGCTTGCATGCCCTATGTAATGTGGGCAGTCGTAGAGCCGCCTAACGACTACCTCCATCATTTTTCGGGCCGCTTAGCGTTAGTATTCTCCATGTCTATTTTTTGTGTCTTCTCTGTAATCTTGTGTGTTCACTGGATGTAAAATTAGAAGATCTCTTTTCAGTCCATTGCAGTCGAGCACTTGGCATCTGAGACTGTAAATCCATAATCTGTGATATGTGATGTTTAACATATGCTACTTTTAGGATTATGTGATGTATTAGATATCTAGTGGTGTAGGACTTTGATAGTGTCTGATCCTAGTGTGCTAAGTCACTAAATATTTGGGATTTCTAAAATATGTCGCTCTCCATCTATGACTGGGAGAATAATACTTGTTTTTGACGCTCAAACCTGAGCAACTGGTCATATCATAAATAAAAAAAATGATCTCTTGAGGATCTATTCAGTCACCGGTCTGGTGAACACCTTACTGGGACTAAGAGATTCCTCCCTCTTTAGTCCCGATTCGTAGTCCCCGGTTCGGAAACCGGGGTACTACAAAAGGGTTCTATACCGGAGTAAAAGAATTTATGTTCCTTGGCGTATATAAGGAAACACTTATTATAACTCCATACCAAGTTAGTAATAAAGTCGCGATTCTGATCGGAATGAAGCTCTATAAAGTAGGATTTGCCTATAGAATTATAACATTAATTTATGTTAACATTCGCGTACCAATAAAAATGAATACTCTGACCACCTTGCCCAGTACTCCATTATCGCAGCAATCACTAGAGACACAAATAAAGAAAACACATAGGAATGTAAACTTTTAACTCTCTCATATACCCATTCACGTTATAAAACATTCTTATGTAATTATGCGTTCTGAGCAAACATTTAAATAGCCACCCCAAAAACTCGTTTGATAGCTAATGTATAAAAATCGCCCGAAATGTCCACAAAAAATGTTCCTCCGCAACGCTAAGCAGGCTGTTGGCAACTCAGATATCAACCACACCAGCCAAACCTTAGGCACGCTGAAATTCCCCGCGGCCCAGCAACGACAAACTGTCCTTTTACTCTTCCCCATATACCCGTATTGCCCAGGTTACCATTACAATGTTATGATACCTTTATATACCCGTTAAAGATACCAGTTAAATGCGTATACGTAGCATCGGTAATATGTATATTCATGTTGTTATTATATATATACAATTTAAATATATAAACCCCATATATATTTTTGCTAAAAAAATTGCATGCTCTCTATGTATTACAAACTTTGATTTGACATATGGTTGTTTAGTAGGGATCGGACTTTTACATAACCATTTATACACATGAGCTAAGAAAATAGCTCCGATTCCCGGTCTATACAAAGGAAAGCCCATTAGAAAATTATTTTAAACAAAGAAAAGATCATGAAAACGAAATTATTGTGATACTATATATGAGCAGTAACCACAGACTGCTATTGGTATTCTCGCGGTTACCATATCACCTGGTCTCCTCAAAGAAACTAATAGAGATTTCACGGGCCGTGGTACTGCATGGGACGGCGGCTGTCATTGTCAATATCACTTATGCAAAATCTCGCCCCTTAACGCATATCCCAAATTTTTAGGACTGTCAACCATATATGAGAATAAACTCGTTCTGTCTAGCTTATACTTTTTTTTTATGTCTCGCCTTATTGTGAGCGTTATGACAATTAAGCCAAAGCGCCTATTCTTCAGATAGGCTATCTGGACTTACATTTTCCCTATCCCTCCACAACAAGTTTAGCAAGGCTGAGTTATGACTCGGCTTACACTAGAACACCCCGCGTCCTCCTTTCTTTGACCCTCCCATAACACATTAGTCCGCAGATTTGATATGCATGTAACGGTTATGTGTAGGAAGACTGACGCCTCTCTCGGTTCATTAGTAATGTTGTATATTGGAGTACAAAGAACCCAACCTGTAGTATGTCCCACACTTGCCCCCCGCTACGGTCATGTGGTGAGACTTTTATACTATAGCGGTCTTAGGAGGAGATAGAATCTCTTTAGCTTCCATGCCGGCCTGGACTGCACGTCCACATAGAAAATGGTATCTACTTCCCCCCATCAGGACAATTAATATTCTTCATAATTGAGACTTCCCCTTTGACCTATATCGCCTGGCGACATTAACTCATGCCTCATCCCCAAAAATGGCCTACCCTAATAAAGCCGCAGTGGTTAAAAAAGAAAAAGGCATAGGAGGAACTTAAAGACAAAATCTAAAGTGTATCGAAGCTAATGCCATATGTGTTGTCGCCAGCCGTGTAAAATACCATTATGCTGGAGGTGTACAACAGCCTCCTCCACTAAAGGATAAAATAGGATTACAACACTGTGGAGGCTACCCAAATCGCACTATGTTGGGTCGATGTTCTGGGTCTTGACCCTAAAACCGTGCAATAGCCTCCAGCTCTTCCTCATCCCAATTCTCCAGACCAAAGGCTTCTAAGAACTAACAATTGAGGCAGAACATGATGGTCAATCCCATAACCCTCTCATATTACCCACTAACCTTGCCAATTGATCACACTCAAATCCCTCCGACCCAAGTTGATCCCTCATGTCCCATGATAAAGGTTAAGCACTGAATTGTGATGACGTCACGCCCACTATATTTTGGTGTCAGGTGTCATAAAGACCAGATCTTTGTATGATTAGGTAACAACTTCGATATACACAGGCTTTCCTATCGTGTTCATCTACGAGTCGATGCCCTAGCATACTCTAGAGACATTTCAAATGCCTCGCAAAATATGAACAGATGCTAAATCGAGCATAGCAATACTCCCTGACTCAGGACCGAACATTTTGTTAACACTAAAACCCATGTTCCCAATAGCATAAAAACACCGCTCGCAGGCTCTATGCAGGTAGGCAAGAAATCCTAAGATCCCCTCATAACCATTCTAGTCTTATTACGACTTGTATCTCATCTTATCAGCTCAGCTAATAATACCCGAGATATCGTGGAAGCGAGTATGAGGTAGTGAGAGTGCATTTCCATACACTGTGCATGTACCAACAGATCCCTTACTGGTTCGTAGCCCCGAACACCATCTTTACACATCCTGTTCCCAAAAGGTATTAGTGAATAAAGTATAAGTCACAACGGGCACGCCAATCCCTCGCCTGGAGACGCTACCATCGCGGGATGCCAGACGATTGGCCAGCTGTTACCCGCAGTTTGCAATCAGCTCTCGATGCTGCCCATGTGACGTCAACAAGAGATTAAGGAGACCCACCCAAGAGAGACCAACCAAAGTTCCCAGACGGACGATTTGTAATCGATTCAGGAGCGTTCAGTCAGGTACTAGTGCTGAAAAACACAAGCACGCTATGGCGTGGGTATACACACCTCGGCCACCATACCCAAGTATACCTTAAGGCAAGGTTATTTTAGATAACACCACCCCGTTTTACCATTAGGGACGTCTCCATTGTTGGCAAAACCGTTAAATATTTAGACCAACTTATCACAAGTGTATCAACCACTTCTCCACCGTGATAATATATTGACCCGAGATGCTAGATCTGTGCCTTATAACGTATCCTCTCCCGTGATTTGATATTCGTCAGATTCTACATATGCCTAATCTTATCGGTCTAACCAAATGAGGATCACTCCTTCCACTGTGAATAACACATATTGGTGTTGTTAAACTTTACTAATATGGGTAAAATCACCAGAGGATAATGGTCTGACCCGATGCGAGGTGAATCCTGCACACACCCCTTATGAACATCATCTACGGTGGCTACCCAATAGAAATCTTACTTTCACGCTCGCTAAAACGCGCGAGGAGTGATAGATTGTAGTGTGTGCCGATGATCTAAAGTGTGTGACTATGAGAGCGAGGATAGCTAATTGTACAAAGAATTTGATGGGTAGCCATTATGCAATTTGCACACTACGTGATTTTCTATCCCGCACCACAAGTCTCTCTTATTCAATTCTCTCAGATCTTATTAACGCATTTGCAAGGTGATCATTGGCCAATGTGTTTTGCCAATACCCTTGTTTAGCGGAACTTCCACATCAGGGTTCTGCGAAGAGGGTTTCATCTAGGAGGCACCTCCCTTGCTAATCCTATGTGACGGTAGCACTATCCTATAGGGTATAAATACGATAGACCATAAAGAATCCGTGACCTAACAGTTCCCGTGTATCTCTTTCAGACTGGCCATTTCGGTCAGCCCGTCCAATATGCAATACTCGATATGTACGCGATTTTGTGAAAGAGCATCGCAAAAGTTCAATTGCCATGGACTGTTTCCCGGAATCCCGGGGATTCATCGTTACGCAGAATATCCTTCTTAGCAAGAGGCCGACATGTTCATTGAAGTGATCCGAGCCACAGCGAGGTACTAATTCGCCTACTTACACTTATCATGTTAACCCTAGAACTTTCAAATCTTCTCCCTCCCATAGAAAAGATCCACATCCCCGATGGTTGTTTCCGCATTTTGTGGTTGAGAGCATCGCGGAGTCAAATTGATTAATGCCCGCGTCTATCTCATACTGAGGGAATGTTGCGTCCTCCGGGAGGTCCAGAAAATCTTTCCCGTAATGAAGGAGGGATTGCGTTGAGCCAGAAGCACAAGCAATAGTATGAGGGGTTCACAATGTCGCCGGCAAGAGTACTGGAACCTACCTTCCCATGCCCAGTCAGGCTCGCCAACCACTTAGCTTCCCGGTACAGGGTGAATCGGTGCGGCCAGTATAAAATATCTTGATTATCCCTGTGTATGGATCCCAAACCAAGCAACAAAAGAACCAAAAGAACCGTTGGGGTAAAAATTTTTAGAAATGATAGGGGATTGGATTCCGGAACCGATTCTCGCTGGGTCTTATACTACAGAAGAGATGCCCCCGATGATCATATCATTTACCGTTTGGAGTCCCTGTTGTCGGAGATGTCATGTTTGGTAGATCCTAATCCATGCCAATTTTGAAAATATAGATAATAAAGTATAAATCCCCGTATAGTCGATCCGGCGTGGTAGAATATTAACCGAAATATAAAAATTCTGTTTATATATCCGACATATACTTAATTAAAGTTAACTAGAAGCGAACAACTAAACTCAAGCCAGGGCAAATCCATGCGTGAACAACTAAAGTTTATTATGCCTTTTATGAACTAGTCAATTCAAGTATGTTATGAGCTTTGTGAAGAAACTGAATAATCTTTGTTGATACCAGACCCATGAGCAGTCTCATTTACGCAAAGTAACCGATATATGCCATACTCCTGATTGTTTATTATTCTCTGGCGCATCATTCCTGCAGTTTTGTGTGTGGCTTGCTGAGGTGACTTTCTGTTATACTCATTGTCTGTTGCACTTATCTGTATTCTATATGTCAAGATATATTCTTGCTATCGCGCTAAGACTCCAATGCAGACTCTATGTGAAAGATTATTTAAACATCTAAGCCTAGACTATTATACCTAACAGAAGTTAATATCGTAAAATGCCATTATAATATTCTTGAACTATGAAAAAGGGCAGATTATAAGTGATCATAAAGGGACTATAGACAACGTAATTAATCAATAAGATGGCTGAAACCCGATTGGCTACTAATCCCGGCAACCAGAAACAGGCTAGGGTATTTGTATATGCCCTTAGCACGACTTAATAGATTCCCAACTCAACTCGATGCAGCATCTAGAGTATTGAAAAGAATAGAACCAATATCTAGACAATCCAAGCTACTGGAAGATTATAGAATGGTTAGAAGTGTCTTTGTACTATACCAAGAGAAGCCCTAAGTCCGTCCTCAAGAATCTACACCTATGTCGCCTGTGTCTTACATTGCAACATGATTACGACCGGTTAAATAGATCGTTAATGAGTGATGGTATTTTGTTAAAGATATAATGTAAATGACTATATGTATAACCTCGGCGAATATGCTACTCTAAACGAGATCTTAAGAGTTCATGAAGATGTATAAGCACTAATTCCCTGAGAGACATATTCGTATAGTACGAGTTTATTAACCTCTTTGGTTGAAGATCTGAAACCATGCAGCCTAACCCCTGAAAGTGCAAGAACTCGTACCGAAGATAAAACCAAAGCCAAAATGGTAGGCCCATGCTCGCATGGGAATTACCTATTGAGATGTGGTGTGTATTATTTCATTACATTAGTGTGCGGGGTCTCTAATTTATACCCTAAGGATTACAATGATATGCCCGATACCGCCGATCGACCAATTTATTCTAACAAACTCTTCAAATTACCCAGTTAGAGTACTGATGCGCAGACTCTTGCCCACACAGTATCGTATAAGAATTTTACGACTAGATCATCTGCATGAACTCAATAGCTGAAGCAATATCTGCACTCCCATAGACTCGCTATAATCCACAACTTGTGTGAGCCGTCTGACACCAACAGCTTGAAGTGTAATATATAAACCTCTAAGTCAGAAGTACAGCGAATATCAGATTCATCGTCACTCACGAACCAACTATATGTAATTGCCCCAAGATGTTGATGTTCTTGTTCAGAAATCGACATAATACCAACTTTACTTAGCTGAGGCAATACACATATGCCGATCCTAGTCATAGCACGATCATGATCCAGGGCCCATTCAGTT
>CM020178.1:22012387-22031016 GCA_009805545.1 Oryza longistaminata | reverse complement strand
GATATGTGATGGCTACGATGTTCATTGATCATCTTTGAGGTGAGAAGGGAGCATTTTATCTTCGGCCAATCTTTGGAGTTGAAGGGCGGGACGGCTGGGATGGATGTTGATGGAGTGCAACAATGCTGCCTCCGCTTCCTTGACGTCTTCTTCTTTGGCCAAGTGGCAGAGCACAAAAACCTTTACTGTGCGAAGAGAACTCGGGAGGTGCTCCAAGCCAATGTCAAAAGCAAGGTTACTGTCCTTGAAGAAGTGCACGTCCAAACTGAAGTGAAGTAATTCCAGGCATGGCATGACTGAGACAGGTGTTGTGACGGCAGCACTAGCAGCAGGAGGTGGTACAAACCGGATGGAGGTGGTGGCCATCGTGCAGAATCTCAACTTGCGGAACAACAGGGTGTCATGAATCCCAATTCTTATAATTGCATTCCCCATCGCAAATAGATCGAGTCTGCGGAGCATTCGCAGCCTGCCGAGGATTTCCATGTCCGCCTGTCGCAAAACCTGCAACGACAGGGACAGGTTGCTGAGGTTTGGCAGAAGTGACGGATTAACCCACGGCGGCAGGCTGGTGAAGGTCAAACACCTCAGGCACAGGAACTGGAGGCATTGAGGAGTGACGAATCCTTGCTCCCACGGCACACACTGCCCCACCGCTGCCCAACGGTCAAAGGCGTGCATTTTCTGTATCTTGCGCAGGCTTCCTAGAGACTCGGTAATGTCCGTTGCGGGGGCACCCTCGAACTGAGTACAGAGCACCCTCAGATCCTTCAGCTTGCCCAGCTCCTTCACAAACTGCCCTGCAGCTGCAGCATCAGGCCACATCCACAGCTCTTGCAGGGACGTCAGGCTCCCGATCCAGTCCGGCACCCTTGTTTTAATATCGGCTTGTAGGCACAGCAGCTGTGTCAACTTGCCCACGCTCGACGGCACTTGCTCTATGCCAGTCCCCCACAGATCCAGCGTCTCTAGGAACCTCAGACGTTCCGCTATTCCATTTGGGAGCTCAGAAAGAGGTGTGTACGTCAGTGCAAGGTATCGTAGGTGAAGTAAACTGCCAATATGCTCCAGGCCGTGAAGGTCCTGCAATGATTCACAATTTTGCAGTGCCAGTACACGCACAGCTTCAAATTTCGCCGGTGTTGGCAGAACATCTATGTATGACAAACCATTGGCACTAAATGACCGGATTGTCACTTGTGACTGTGCCGTTCCCAGGTTCACCACTGGGGGTAATCCATTCTTGCTGCTTAGGATGGCTATCCTTCGACCATAGCCCTGGTGAGATGTGTTGTATTGTTCTATACCCAATACGGTGACAAAGTTCTCGCTGCTTGACAATGACCGGATCAGACCGAGCACCATGTCATGAACACGACAGCCTAGTATGTAGTCTTCATTCTCTGCCTCTATTGGCATGATCATACGTCGTTTTACAAGCTCGTTGAAGTAACCCTCTCCTACCTCATATAAATCTCTTCCTTCTTCCTTACAGACAAATCCTTCACCTATCCACCTCCATATCAATGTCTGTTTACCAATTAAATAATCCTCTGGAAATGCGCTCAAGTACAATAAGCATGTTCTTAGATGATAAGGCAAATGATAGAAACTAAGAGACAATATCTTCATAGTATTATCCACATGCCGGTTATCTTTTGCGCCAAGAGCAATTGACCGATACAACTCAGACCAGTCCTCCCTTGGTTTACTCTCCAACAAACTAGACGTTGTAACAATGGCCAATGGTACCCCTTCACATTTCCTCAAAATTTCATCACAAACCTCTTCCAAATCATAATCATCATCGGGGCATTGGTCTTCACCACTTAATATTCTTCTATGCAATAACCTTCTCGAGTCAACATCAGAAAGTTGTTTTATTTCATAAACATGACCGACTTCCTCAGCAATTTCAGAAATACGAGTAGTTATGATCACTCTACTTCCACAACTACTGTCTCCCAGGACTTTTGCAATCATGTCCCAAGCATCGAATTTCCAAATGTCATCAATAACAATGATGTACCTATCAAGAAAACAATGCAAGAGTTTAGCAATGTATAAATATACGTTTTGCTCCTATAAATACAAGAAACGTGCCAATAACGGGAAAATGGAAACAAACAAACTGGTTTCATCTCTGAACCCTGATCAACAAATGCATCATCATAACGTATACACGAGCGATTTCATGAGCAATACTATAATGTTGTAAATACGTACAATGTTATGATGATGCTTAGTTTTTTACTATAGTTAAATTAAGTATCTGTTCTATCGGACCTTAAATACAATTTTGTAGTACAAGCTTTTGTCACCACTTATATTAGTTTGGAGACAAAGTGGAATTTTTTTATGATGATTGTTGAAAGTAGTTTGCCCTTCAGGACAACCCAAAAATCAGATTGCCTATCCATTCATAGATCAACAAGTCAACATTTAAAATATACGGAGTAGTTCAGTACCACTCCACCTCAAAATATAAGGTCTACAAGGTTTTTACACAGTCCCTAATGTAAAAGTTTGGGCATTAATTTCTTACATGATATATTATCAACAACTACCATATTAACATCATATGAAAGTACTTCAAAGTACAAATCTATTGATGTCAAATATCGTGAAACTAAAGAACATATATATTGAGAGTAATTTTTACTAGTCGAAAGTTGAAAATGCCGACTTCTCTTAAACAATGATTCCTTGTAATTTGGCACATACTAGGTCGTACATGCTTTTGTCACCATTTATTAGTTTGAGATATAATTAAAGAGTTATGTTTGTTGATGATCGAATTAGTTTTCCTTCAGTTATTGAGAAACCCCTACCAATAACCTCCAAGCTTGCGAATAGCGTACTTAATTACCAGCTAATAAAAGTTAACGAAATGGAATACAAAAACATTTTGCCGCAATTTCTATAGTAAAAAACTAAAGAGAAAAGAAGTTTATACAACAAAAACATTATCTAGAGGTGATGTTTAAATCTCCTTTAAAATCAAGATTTATATACCATGTAAAAAAAAAAATCAGGATTTCTACAGTGCAGAGACACTTTTTAGAGGAATTTCAAAAACTTCCTAGAATACATTTACCCAAAGCACATGCTCTTCTATTTATTCCTATAGAGGTATCATTTTGGCACTCTAAAATTTGCTCGTGCTTGATTTATAGTACCATGATATGAAAGTATAATATGCGAGGGCAATTAGAATAAGAATCATGAGCGCACCTCTTGTTTTCAAGGAACTCGTAGACCTCGTTCATGAGTAACCTTACATCCTTTTTTGTGCTATGGATATTGTCGAACTTTTCCTTGTCAAGATCATTTAGAATGTCCATGAAAACCCTCTTCAAGTCTTGATTCTGGCCAACTGGCACAAATGCCGAGCATTGGAATTTCCCCTTAACACTGTCGTACACTGCTCTGGCGAGAGTGGTTTTGCCCATTCCCCCGGATCCAACAATGGAAACTTTTATCATCTTCCCCAAGGGCAAGTTGTCACCCTCCAGGCAAAGGATCTTTATGATGTCATTCCTTGGGCCATCAATACCAACAAGTTTTGTCGCATTGTATTCAATAACAGGATGCGAGGATCATGGGTGGACGATTGTGTGGCAGCTGGGTTAGCCTAAAGATTAGAGGCTATGTATCTTTCACGCGCCTTGGACACCTCCTCTAGTTTGGTGTTGATGTCTTGGACGACGCCAGATATCTGATGGCGAACCTTGATCTTGGTGAACAAGTCGCACATCATGTGCACAAGTCGTTCAAGGCAGCCGGGGTTGGCAGGCTCGCGGCCATCTACACGCACCAGGAAGGCGTCGATGACGTCCTCCATGTCATACGACAGCTCTCGGACTTTGCTTGCCCAAATCCTGACCTGCTCATCAAGCAGGTCAGGATGCATGCTGCCAACCTTGCGAAGGGCAGCATGCATGTCCTCAAGCTCACTCTTGAGAAAATTGATTTTCTCCCTAACGCCCGTTTGCAGCTTGTACTCTTCTTTGAGCAGCTCGGTCAGTTTGGGGACAAGGCTCCCCATCGCCTCAGCCACCAGCGCCATGGCTCTCGCTCAACTTGCTCGATCGAGGTGTGTGTCTCAGTAGTGTATGGTACGCTCGGTGGGATGGCCTGCTGCCTGCAGTGGGGGAGTAGAGGTATATACATTTTTCTTGCATTTAAACCCTAGCTGGCCTGGGAACGAACGAACGCTGCGTGCACCTCGATGAAGGTCGGAAGCTGTGTCATCGATCCGTTACTTGCGGGTGGGGCACGTGCACCAACCGGCCAGCTGCTCTCAGCTCATCACGAATTCATCGATATATGCATGTCAGAAAGTCAGACCATCACGATCCAGCTGCTCATCAGCTTCCTTTCTTTTCTTGACGTACTAAAAAAACGAAACCAAGTCTTAAACAAATATCGTCGTGATCCAGCTCTGCTTAGCTTCCTTTCTTTCTTTTCAGAAACCAAGTCTTAACTAAAGGAAGTCAGATCATCACGATCCAAGTGTTCGGATTCCTTCTTAATTTTCTTGACTGAAAATCACAAGTTAATGTTTTTCCTTTTTATTATTCTTGACTAAAACTCTGAAGTATTTTGGTAAATAAATTATTGGCGTTAATCCTACAATAAATTAGGTTTGGTTACTTGTGTTCGAGCCTACACAATATTATCGCAATTTGTTAGTTTATTAAGGCTTCATAGTTTGTAGGATCAACGACAATAATTTATTTACACAATATTAACGAACACAAGTAACCAAGCCTACTATACAAGGGTGAATGGTAGATTACGTCCGCGGAAGTCAAATTATCGGTCCGCGGAAGTCAAATTATCGAACTCTGAGAGATAAAAACATACCATAACCTCAAAAACTAATGGAATACAGGTTTGGTGGTCTATCCAACCTACTAGGGTTAGTTTGACCAAGACCTGGCCTATCTGCTTCTATAAAAACATGATTTCTCCAATACCAACCATTGGATCGTGCTTTAATCTTTATAAAAAAAAAACTAAACAAACCAAGAACAACTCCACCGAACAGATTTTCAAACTAATAAACGGTTTAAGAGAAAACACCCTGAAAGTCAGTTGTGTTAGAATTTCAGTAAATCTAAACTAAACCTAAAACTTAAGCAAATTCGAATCTAGCAAGAGCCAATCAATAAAACCTTCTAGATCTGATCAATGAATTATTAAAAAGGTTTTAGATGGGTTAACTTGAACAAAATTGCAGCAAAATGAACAATCACAAGTGAATATCAAAACCGAACAATAATGTGAAACTTACGAAACCGGAAGAGATCGTCAATGCCTTGATGATTGTCTATGATCTTTAATGCTCAAGTATTTGTTCACAGGGTGCAGCCACAACACCCTCATAAGTTTCTCACAAAACCAAAATTCAAATGCTCTCGACTCTGTAATCTCTCAAATTTAACTTACCCTCAAGACATAGCCTCCCTATCTATTTATACAAAAACTTCCGACTCAAAGTAAAACTCCTAGTTAGGACTCAAACACTCAATTTCCAAACTTTTTACAGTTTACCGAATTGTCACTCTTTATTTCTCTATCAAACACCGCAGCCACAGCCAGCAACAGAAATCCTGGCTCTGGCTCGGACACCTCTGGACGATTGACACATGTCCCTAGCATCTTGTTTCTATTGAGATCACATGTTTAGTTGCTAACATTTCAAAAGATTTGAAATTTTAGCACCATTGAGAACATGTTGGTTTTTACCATCTCACTAGAATTAGTGGTTCGGATCTTGTTTGTGGTTTTCATCACCTCTGTGTTGTTACAGCATTTTTGGTACGGGTTAGACAAGGAGTCTGCTGCAAATTTCGATATTTCCGCCGGAGGATCGTTCGCACACAAGATAACTGCCGAAGGAAGAGAACTCTTAGACTTGATCTTAGAGAATGATTCTTTCAGCCGAAGCGAAACAACCCCGGAGGTCCAGATTATCCATGAGGAATCTCTGCACATCGAGTCGAAACCCGACTCAACTGTCGAATCCTCATTCCGTTCGCTGGAGCCGGAGGAAGAAGAAATTTCATTCCAATTCAGGCATGATCTTCATGAAGATTATGAGAACACGCTGAATTATTCCAGCAATACAAAGACTCATCCTAAGCATGAGCCTTTTGAGGAGGTGATGTTTGTATCTTCGTTCATTTCTTCTGAACCCATTGTCTATCTTCATGAAACTGAATGACCCTCATCACCCTCGATCAAGCCTAAGCCTTGTCCCTCTGGCCCTCAGAACATTGTTCTTGTTTATCACCAAGAAACAACCCGATTCTTGAACGATGCATCTGTTGAGAAGGAGAACCTTCAGGCCACGGACAAGCTTGAGACATCGACTCTGGAGGACGAGAGAAAGCATTCTGCAAATGAGCATGAAAGTTTTTCTTTCAAAATCCCCCAGAATTCATGCTCACATAAGGAATCCCCAGTGTCCTGTTCGATTAGTACCATTTCCCTATGCGAGGACCACAACCACCCTGCGGGCCTCATCTCTAACACGTTTAGAAGGTTGGTTGTCGATGCTTTTATTTATCATAAATACTGCAAATCTCGTATTTGTTTGTGGCACTAATCTTGCAGCACGATGTCCCCATGATCAAGCTTGTGACCATAAACAAAGCATTGTCAGGAGGTAACCCGGATTGCTATGGTAAGTTTCCTTTCCAATAAAAGCAAGAACCAGTTTCTAGGATAATATGCACCTTCGGGTATTCTTGGTCGCAAACCATTGCAGGTTGAGATTAAGAACGAGGGTCATGCGATGCCTAAGAACACGGTAGCTACATCAACTGCACACTTTGGTGATCCTTGGTATTGGAACAAACTCTATAGGAGACTCCAACATCACACACTTGGTTTTTGATGTCTTGTGACACAAAAGTCCAAGTGTGGGGGTGAAGGTCGATGAGCTTGTCATAATGAGTTCCATAAACCAAGGCCATCTTGGTTTGAAGCTGGGGTTAGTCCTAGCTTGCTAAAAAAAAGAAGATAAAAAAATAGAGGAGAAATGAGAGACAGAAGGAGAAAAAAACGATGGGAGAAAAGGAAGAGAGCAAGAGAGCTGGCAAGCTATATCTATCTACACCCAGTCTCTCTCTTGAGCTTATGTGCCTCCTTGGCTAAGCCTTTATCCACTCCTAGCCATGCGCAATTTCTCGCTCCCGCGACACCTACACGCATACAAGCAAGAGGAGATGACCTTCTTCCTTTCTAGGCGTTTGCTGCTCCACTCCAGTTGACACTTGCACATTTGCTCGAAAAGAGATGCTTCCTACGCATTGTGCCAACAGATCATGCTTTCAAGACACAAGGTTCTTGCACCCAAGCTATGTGCATAACCAAACTGCTCGCCTGAGTTGGTTTGATTAAAGTGCCTTCCTCTGCTACAATCCGCATTGAGATGGAGGAGAAATCAACAATCATATGTGACCATGCCACTGCCCCAAAGATTTCAAAATATCCATCATGATGGCGGTAAGTAAACTCAGGTTTGCAAAAGTTAAAACAAGGTTCACCAAACCTTTACTCAATAGTACCACTATGTGAATATGGCCTGATCATACAATATTATGTTTTCTTTGTCTATTTTCATATACTCCGGTTTGGGTGTTTTCGCGAGACATCTATAGGCTCTTTTTTTAAGCATGGTGCTTAGGTTAAACTAGTCTACTTTAATCGAATTAGACATGGAGTCGATTTTGATTAATGAATTCTCAGAGTTAATATGTTCATGGACATTGGATATATATCTTCTGTGGACTAACCCCTGCAAGAAAGTTTTCAAAATGACGGGTGAGTTCTCAGTTCAATTTACAATGGAGGTAGGTCAGGGCCGGGAACAAATCAATTGCTAACATGAAAGGAGAAACATATCACCTATCAAGGTGCACGGTGCGTATATTACTAATTGCTCATTTAACATGTTCATGCAAATTTATCTCAGTCTTGTATGAGTTGTACTTAAACGAAAATTTGGTGAATAATAAAAATTTGAAAAAAAATTGTTTCAGAATAAAAAGATTGTCTCTCGAAAAATGAAATAAAATGCTGTAAACTTGTGAGATCCACGCTTCTTAAAGTTTTGAATCCAATTTCATTTTAGCGTGAATGTGAACAACAAATTTCGAGGCTATGATAAAATCTTTTCAAATCTTTGTAGTCCCTCGGGTATTTGTTGTCCACTAACCTTTTGCAGAGAATAAAATGACAATCAAGGAGCAGTGTACAAAAAATTAAAACACTTATATCACGCTCCTTGGTCCATGGGAAAGAGATGCACAAGGAAGCAAGAAGAACAAATGCAAAACTTTGTTACATTCGATTCAGTTCTAAGCCTGGTAAGGTCAATCTGGTAAGGATTTTCAACACCTTGTGCATCCTCATCCCATGTTTTCATCCCCAGGATACCCACCATATCCATCGTTGCCATAAAAAAGACAAAATAAAACAAAATAAATGTGGCTCCTTGGTCTTCCAAACAAGTGAGTCCTTTTTGCTTCACTCGTGTCTTTGTTTTTCTTTTTGTGTCCAATAAAGAGCACTAGGTACAAAGACAAGTGTGGGGGTGATCTTGCACAACAACGCCGTAACCAAAGCAAGATCACCCTGTTAACAGTGAAATTTGGTAAGCCCCTAAAAGAATTATCACGTCGCAAATAGTCGAATTCCTGCTATATTCGGTGAAGGAAATTAATCTCTTGAAGGAAGCTTATCTAAAAGTGACCGAGTTCAAGGAGGATGCGACATGGCAGTTTATCTATTAATTAGGCATCATTTGTTAGTTTCCTTTTATTTTTAGGAAAGTGTGTTTAGTGTCCTATAAGGACTTTACGTTTTCCTTTTATCTTTTAGGAAAGTATCTTTATTGTCCTACAATGACTAGTATCTCCCTATGGGTATAAATATTGTCACGTCTTGATAAATTCATCCCGAAATAAAAATCATTCTCTAAAAGGAATAATAGAATTAATTAAAATTTGAAAAGAAATTGGCAAACCTTAAATGCGTACAAGAAAAATTCGAATGTGGCCCGAATAATTTTTGTTAAATTCTCCACGGTCTAAAAGGAGCCCTCAAATTTTACTTGAATTTTTAGAGCAACAGAGTTATTTATTAAGCAACAACAACACAATTAACAAAGTTTATTAAAAAGAAAACCTAAAAATAATCCCTCTCCAGTCTGGCCCAAAGCCTTTCCCTCTCTCCCTCGGCCTGCGGCCAAAGTCTCCTTCTCCACCCTCTCTTTCCCTCTTCTCCCGGGCCTCCCTCCTCTCCTTCCCGGCCCACTCCCTCCTCTCCCTCTCTCCCCGGGCCTCCCCTCTCTTCCTGGCCGGCCGCCCGCCCAAGCCGCCCCCCTCCGAGCCGCCCCAGCCGCCCGCGTGCACGCGCCGCGCACGCGCGCTGACGCCGCGCGCCCGCGTGGGCCACACGCCAGGTCGTCGTCCTCCTCCCGCCCGGCCCCTCTCTCCTCTCTCTCCCGTGAAACCAGCCTTTCCTCCCTCAAATCCGCGATTCAAGCCGGCCTTTCCAAAATTATTGGGGGTTTTAATCCCCCATTGCCTCTTCAATTCCCCCAATTTCCCCTTGATTCGTGCCCAATCGCCGGGAACGGCACGCGCTCCCGGGCGCTTTCCATGCCGCCGGCCGCCATTTCCGTCGCCGTTCCGCCCTCTCCCGTGCTCGGCTCGCTTCCCTCCGCTATAAAATGGAACCCCCTCGCCGTTTCTCAGTTTTAGCCCCTCCGCGCTCTCCGTGGCCTCCCCACCTCCCCCGCGTCCTCCTCTCTCTCCCGCCGCCGGCCGCCTCCAGCCGCCTGCTCTGCGCGCGCCGTGCGCGTCCCGCCGCCCGTCTCTCCCTCGGCCTCGCAGCGCCTCCTCTCCCGGTCGCCCTCCGTTTCGCGGGGAAACGCGAGACGCGCCCCCGCGCGACAGTGGCGTGCCGCCACTGTTCCGCCTCCGGCCGCTCTGCCGCGTCGCCCGTGCGCGGCCGACTCGCCACCACCTCCTCGGCCCGCGACGCTGCCCTCATCCCCGGCATCACCTCCTCCTCGCCCGAAGCTCGCCGGAGTGGCCTCCTCGTCGGCGTCCAGTACCTCCCCGCCCTCGGCCGGCTCCTGTACGTCGCCGGTACGCGATCGACGTCCCGCGTTGTCCTCTCCTCCAGCTGCTCCTCTGTTTCGCCGGAACGCCGTCGCCCGTGCTGGCCTCTCCATCCTCATCGTCGCCGACGTCCCTTCGGCCGCCCGTTCATCCTCGCCGGCTCGTCGTCTCGCGGCGCCGCCTCCGTCGTGGGCATCGCTGCGGCGTGTTCCACGCTGTCCTTGCCTCCGTGCAGCCGCTGCCGACTGCCCTCGTCGTCTCCTCGCCGGTCCCGGTCGTCGTCGTTGTCGTCCTCCCGTCGTTCCCGGTCGTCGTGGCGTTTGTCCCTCCGTCAAGCCGTTCTCGTCCGTCGTCCGCGTCCGTCAAGTGTGCCGCAGCAGCCCCGTCGTCGTCTTCGTCCTCGCCTCCGCGTCGTCAAGCCTTGTGCTGGCCGCGTCTCGCCTTCGTCCAAGGATCGCCGCCGAAGTCGTTCCCTCGCCGTTCGCCTCCGTCGTCCCCGAGCCGTCTCCGCCGCGCCCGTTCGTCGTCGTCGTTCTGCGCCTCGTCGCGTGGTGATAAGGATCCCTCTTCTCGCTGCCCCGTCCTCGTCCTTTCGGTGTCGCCCCGTGCCCGTTGTGCGGTTGTCGACCCCAGTACCCGTGTACCGGTGTCGGTAGTCGTTCGTGTGTGCGTGTGGTGACCGTGTTTGTGTGCCCGCTCGGTAGCCGCGTGGTTTCCACGTATGCAGCCCGCGTGGTGTCTAGTGGAGTCCGTTTGTCGGCCACTTGCCTCGGTTGACACACGGGGTCCGCTTCTAACGACCCGTGGACCGTCACTGTGTACTCGGTCTACCGTGGTCCTTTACGTATGTCAACAGTGCAGCCTTCCTGTCTTTTCCAGACTAGCGCTTACACATATTTTATAGATGCAAAACCTAATTACAATAATCTGTAAATCTCCATGTAACAACATTAAACTTCGGATGATCATATCTTGGTCATACGAACTCTGAATCGACCCGTTCAAGTCTCCTAATGTTTGTTATAACCTAAAGAACCCTGTGCTTGTTTTTTTATGTATTGTTATTGCTTCTTTATAGGCTTGTAGCTTTGCTTGTGTGCTTCGCGTAGCTTCTGTCGTTTTGAAGGTTCCCAAAACGTGGCTCGTGGTCGTCGCCGAAGGTTCGGAAGGCCGTTCTCTCTGAGTAAGGCAAGTCACATCATACTTGAGCATATTGAATCCCAATTTATAAAATTATTTTGATTTAAATTATTGCATTACCGCTTTATTTAAATTCCTGCGTTTTCACTGTTTTATTTAGCATTATCTATTAATCCTTGTTATAGTCTTATCATTGCAATTGTTACTATCAACTTGCTTACCCTAGGAAAATAAAACCCCTAGTAGTGGGTACTCTATTAATGGTTCCACTAGTATAAATTTAGGTAGATGCTTCGCTGATTAATTAGGCAACACTAGGTGGTTTCGTAACTTTAGACTTTGAGAGTTCTCATATCATTTGGACATTATGGAATGGTTGGCTTGTGATGGAATTGAACACACACCTCCCCCTCTATTCAAAAACCCCAAAATGGTTTTAGGCTGGGCTCGAGGTGCATGGTTTTGATAGTAGCACCTCGGCCATCATAAGGACCGGTCTTCGGGCCTATGTTGCAAAGCACTACCGTACTAACCACATGTCTAATGGGTAAGGCTTAACTCGGAGCTCAGTCTAGTCCTGAACAAAAGGACACGGATAGAGATGGATGAAGTCATTGCGACGATGGATATCTCTGAGGCAAATGAAGGCTACGCGAGCTGCGGCTCGGTAATCGAGATGTCTAGGCAAATGAAGGCTACACGGGTCGGTGCCCGTTAGTCGAGATGCCATGGCACTGGACTAGTACGCGGGTGGTCTCACCCCTATGTGTGTGGCGCACCCGGTCTAGATCCTGTTGCTAGGGGCTCAATCCTGGCCTGCCTGTCCGGGATACCGGCCGTAGACAGGGTTGGGTCGGTACTTTTGTTCACGGCTAGGATGGGTGAAGGGTTATGTCACATGTTTACGACGGGTTCCAAGGCCATGGAATGCGGAGTAAAGATGTGTCTTATGGGTAAAGATGTACACCTCTGATCAGAGTAAATCTATTCGAATAGTCGCGCCCTCGGATATGGGCAAGCTTAGCAGTGTACCCAAGTTAGTGGTTTAATTCTTAAAACTTGCTTAACAACTAAAATGTGGAATGGTTGGCTTGGGTTGGCTTGGGACGAGCTGGGACCCAGGTCGGGTTGACAGTTCGGTCTGAACCATCGTAGGCCTTGGGTTAAGGCAGGGTTGAGTGGGTTCACGGCCTTGATTAATAATACTATGTAGCTCTAGGATCATCTTTACAGAATAGCTCTGGGCAACTAAGTGACTTTTAAATGTTGTTTACTACAAAACCTAACCCATATTATTATCCCCTTGTACCCCCTTGCATTAATCTTGCATCTCCCGGTGTGGCTTGCTAAGTACTGTGGCTATACTCATTCTTGCTCTATCTCCCCCCCCTTTCAGTAAGAGAAGCTTTGGAGAAGAAATCCTAGGTGGAGTCCTAGCTTATACCCCAGTTGAGCGCCTGTGAAGATGGAGCCATAGGCCTGCTAGTCCGCTGCTATTTATTTTTTATTGTTAGGCCTGAAGTGCCTTTGTAATAATGTAAATATTATCGATATAATAAAGATGTGCCTTTTGTATCATGTTTGTGTGGTGTACCCCGGCTTTTCATGGGACAGGGATTAATACACTAGCGTTCGGGAAAAGGTAATTTTTCCGGGCGTGACAAATATGTACACCCGGGGTTATTGTAAACTACTCTCTTTACCAAGGTTTTTACTTATCATCTGGCGGAATTTGGCACCTGACGCGGGGCTGCATCAGTTCAGTTCGATCTCCGGCGAAGGGGTAAGTCCTACATTCCGCCGGCCCTGGTGAATATATTGGCTACGTTGGTGTTGTTCAAGGTTGCATATCTTTGATCTCTTGGATCGCTCTGGTTGATATATTTGCATTCCTGATATCTCAATTCTATCTCTAATTGCATTGTGTTTAGAGACGCATCAGTTTAGTTGAAACTTTCTTGGTTAGGTCTGATCTTCTGTCTAAGCCGATATATCTCTACAATCACAATGTTGTTGTAAATAGATTTGTTATATCCATCACATTAGACAGATCTATCGGCTCATCGAGCATTAGATTATCACATACAATCTCGTGCTGCATCGGTTAGGTTCGACCTACTAGATTGTTGTTGATAATATAAATCTTGTTAAGCCGATAAGTTATCTGGACGTTGCATCGGCTTATAAGGATTGCATATACATATAAGTTGAATTTAGCCGATGACAACAAAGGTTTCATTGATTTATCTAATCTCGTGGATTTTATGACATCGGACCTCCAGCCGATGTATGCTTTAACCATTGGATCAATACTTGTTCTATCATATCATATTGTTAGCCAATTGGTTTCTACTGGATTATATTATTGTTATATTGCATCATCATCAACCGACTGCCTTTATATCATTATCTACATTGGACATATTGTCGATAGCTCAAAACCCTATCGATATCGGCTAGAATTAATCTATCGGCTTGTCAGCCGGTCGGCTCATTGATCTACTATTTGCATATCTTGTCAGTTGCAGGGTCAAACTGACTGGCACGCTCGCATCTCATCAACCTTTGGTCCTGCACTCGAGCTAACCAGATCTCCCAGGCCAGTGTGTGTTTTTTGCGTCAACACACCCTAGAAGTGATGAGCCATGACAAACCACACAATGGAAATTGATGCAGTCAAACCCAATAAGGGGTCAGCCAAACCTCCAGTTCGGCTGAACCACCTCTACCATGAATCGTCCTCTGTTTTATACAGAGTGCATGTTTGCACAATTTTTCCTTTGGACATCCATTCTATCTTGAGTTTAATTTGATTATCAATTCTAAAATATCGAAGATAATTGAACTCAAGCTAGGGATGGTACAATTAGAGTTCATGTTCTCCCTGAAAATAGCATGCATGCCTATTATTCTTAGCTTATTATTTGTTGCTTGTGGTGATACATCCAATAGGGACCGCATGCTATCTAGGTAATTGATGAATGAGATATAGTCTGATGATAGTAATCTTGCTCTTCATGATTGCACACTTGGGAATTTTATAAAAAGAAAAAAAAATAAATATAACGATGCTAAAACTCCTCATTGATATTTTTATTCCAACTAGAGCCATACGTTGATCAATCATGATTAGCTTGCTACATACGTTGCTTGTCATTACATTGAGCGTTGTCAAGTTTTATAACCCTAGTGAAATACTTTCATGGTCAAGATCACATACACTCCACATACACCCACCTATGCTTAACTTCTACACTGGAAGTTAGCATTCCTCATTTACCAATCATTTCATCCATCTTCCACAAAATAAATACTCCATGTCATTTATGCCTCTTCCTCTAAAATTCTTTTTTTTTTTAAAAAAAAGAGAGAGGCATGGCTATGCAAAAAGAAACAAAAAAAAAAGTGCTCATACAAGTATGGAGCATGATGATGAAAAGGAAAAGAAGAAAAAAAGAGATAGACATGCACTCTCCCAAATTTCAAAAGAGAAAATAAATGGAGGAGGTATACAAAAGAAGTTATTTTAATTTTCCGTTTTCCACCCACAAATTTACCATACACATACACATGCACTTCTTGACCAGAAAGTATGTCTTGTTTTTCCATGGATCAATTATTTGACTTTGCAATATGTGTGATGTAAGTAATGCTCTACTCTTTCCATACCCTGAGTTCCACATAAGCCTTATTAGATGGTAGAAAAAGAAAAGGCACAATCATATGCCTTTGTGAGGAATCATACATCTTGAGTGATTGAGAGAATCAATTGAGGAGCAAAGCAAAGTTATAATTTTTGTGCTACTTGAGAAAAACCCCAAGTTGTTCTTCATGAAAAGTTAGGGTGACTTGAGTCAAGATTATTCCATTTCTCAATTGCCTAGGATCGCATGGTTGACACTACAAAGATCCACAAGTACAAGTATGACTTTGAATAACTTGTTTGCATGATTATTAGTAAGGAAGTCATAACCCTTTTTTTTAGAGTTCATAGCCTTCACTCGGGATGAGCAAAGGTTAAGTGTGGGGGTGTTGTTGACGGTTCTTAAATCATAATATTTGACCGTCAATACCTGCATATAATGAAATAAAACATGGTATCCAACTTAGTGGTAAGGATTATTACTAATCAATTCCACTAATGTTGGTGAAATATGTGTATGCAGATATTTTAAGGAGAAAACACACCTGTCATATGAGGAAACACACTTTCGGCCAATCAGACACGAGCACACGGATTGAAGGGCCCACAAATCAGGTGAAACCGCCATGGAACGGGTCATAACTGCCATAACCACCATTAGGGCCCACCAGTCAGTCTCTTGGCCAAATGAGAGGCCAGGAGGTGGGGCCCAAGGTTCGGCCGAACCAGGGGGTTCGGCCGAACCGCCACCCACTCCACCGATCCTGGCCTTCCACGTGTACGCTGCTGATGCATTCCCAATGATGGTTGAGGGCGTTTTGGTCGTTTCCCATACTTGTAACCGTCATATGGAGGCTATAAATAGAGCCCATCTCCCTCACTTCACTCACACACAACTTTGAGCTGAATTACAAGAGGCTCTATTATATCTTTTGTACATTAAAAATAGGTAGAGAGTGACGGGAAGTTCTGGAGGATTACCCGGAAGTTTGGCGCTCATTCGACTTCTACCTCGACGAGTGCACCTTCCTAGGAGGAATTCTAGAGGTGTACCGGAGCTGTCGGTACACTTTGCTCCAGGTTCAGAGAAACTTCTTCTATTAAGTAGGCATTCGTGTTCATTTCTTATGTTATTTAATTCGTTAGTCTAAGTGAGATATATTTCCATCTTTGCGGGTTCATTGTTTAGTATTTGTACTAAGTGCTCTAGTACTAGGACTCTGGATAAAGAAGAATGTTCATGTACAAGTATTAGAGTAGTAATTAATAACTTATACGTGGTGTCTAGGTTAGAGATTACCTTTGTTTGTTGTGTATCCCACGGATTTGTCAGAGGTAGGCGGCAGGTGGTGACAGCCCTGAATCCCGTCCCAGTAATCCTCCACGTTCGGATACATCATAGAGCTATAGCTGGAACCACACTGGCAGACCAGCAGGGGTCGGTGCCCGAAGCAACAGATAGGAAATTACATTTAACTTAGCATAGATAATTAAAGCACATAGGAAAGTCCTCTCTAGCCTAGCTAGCCTACCTGTAGTTGTTGTCCTTGGATAGTCTTAGCCTTAGGTAGATTACACACGTTCCCTGAGTTCGATATCCTTTTAGGGACACCCGAAGGTGAAGTGCTACAGCGATATCCCGTGCGCTTGTGGATTTATCTGTGGTCGTAAGAAATACAAACACTGGGCAGGTGTTATCGCTGCTGCAAATTAACGCGCTTGTCTCGTCGACATTGATTACGTTTACATCTCGTGGTGAGTCCGAGGAGGACTCATAATCTTCCAGTAGGTGTAACTCAGATGGCTCGTTAGGGTTGACACTAACATAGCACACGAACCGATCTAAGGTCGCTGCTACGTCTCCTTCCTTGGCAACTCACTGAGTTTGGACTCACGGTAGTTGGACGTCATGACGTGGCGTCTTGAGGGTCCTAAGGAAGATCTTGCAACTTGTGAAATCATGAGATCTAGATTTGTGGATTGGACAATAGGTGACACCCGTTGGCGAAGTGCATTGATTTCCACGCTCCTAGCAAGCGTAGAGCTCGGCCTTCACATGGAGTATCAACGGACAGTCCTCTAGAGTATGCTTGGATGTCTTATGATGGGACACCAAGATCTCAACTTCTAGGTGGGCATCCTTGTCAGCTTTGGATCTCTGCGTTGAGGACTGAATTCAGCCGCTTGAGGATTTCTCCCAGGTGTTGGGACTGTCGATGTTCTGTTCTCCACTTGTGTGGGAGGAATCGTCAGCGGGGCGTCGTTTCTCGAAGTCGTAGTCGTGCTGTTCTCGTTCCCGATAATGATTGGGCCAGTCGAGATCGGCGTGACGGTATAGACTGGAAAGACAATAGATCCGACTTGAGTCCACACCAGCGATGTCGAGATGGCTTGAAGTCATATTGGCAGAACCTTTAGCACCAAGTCCCTTACCCGACGCGCCATTGTCGACGAGTGATACTGTAACACCCTGAAAATTCGACCAATAAAACGAAACCTGAAATTGAGTACTTTCAAAAACTTTTAAATAAATTGCATCATTCCGATGTTATTGGTTCTTTTGTTGTGCATCATGGTGGATGTTATGGTTGTTATTGCTTGCCAAACTATAAAATATCACAAATGAAAATTTAGCTAAAGCTATATAACTACGTAAAAATTATAAAATTATGATATTTATTATGAACCCTACAAATTACGCACAACACAACAAAGCAATACAAAGAGAAGGTTAATTACTAAATCAATTTATAAGTCAAATATTAAATGCTTGAACCATGGGACAAGTGTCATGATATCTACACATGAAATAATCGCCACTACGATGACTCTATATATAAAAGGAGCGTTCCACTAGAATATTTACATTATTATTTATAATGTTCATTGAGTCTCTCATGGAATAGAATTCACTCACATAAAGTAAATGGTCATGCAAATAAATTGAGCTTTATATATAAAATATGTTTATGTGAATGTCTAATTAAACATTTAGATCAATATGGTACCATGTCTCAATTTACTTTTATGGAATAATAGATTAAACATGTCCATGTAAAATGCATTGTTATACAAATAAACTCGACCAATGTGCTATTGTATTATTAAAGGTCACATTAGAATGTTTAATTAGTTTCTAAGGAATATCAAAGCCTAGAAGTTATATTGGATAATTTTTGGATAATCTAATGGAAGGCAAATTCATTTGATGGAAATATAAATAAGTAAACAAATAAATATTCAAATCAAATATTTGAATTCCCCAAACCAAAATATATAATGTTACATCTCAATTTCAAATCCCATCTCAGCCATTTTGCAGTTTAGCCCCTCCCTATTCCTCTTTTCCTTTTTTCCCTTTTCTCTCTTTTTCCAACCGGATACTATTCATTGTGCGCCAAGTGTTCGACTCGGACTCCACCCGGTCAAACACCCGACGCCGCTTCCTCCGATCGCCACCAAGCCACGCACGCGCCTTCTCTGCCCGTGCGCCGCACCATGCGTGACCGCGCGCCGCGCCGCACCGCGCCACGCTCACGCGTGGGCCCCGCCGCCCGACCGAGATGCCGAAGACCGCGCCAAGGCTGCCGCGCCACGAGCGCCCGCGTCATCCCGTACCGTCGCGCCGTCGCGATCCAAAATAAAAGAGCTTAAATTGGCTTAAATTTAGGGGGTATATGCTAATAAAAGTATAAGTGACTGGT
>CM020178.1:21974574-22010896 GCA_009805545.1 Oryza longistaminata | reverse complement strand
CTTCCCGGGAGCGCCAGAACTCCTCTCACTGCTAGAAACTTATGACGCCTAGAGTGCATGAGGATATAAGTTCATGGAGCGGGTACTGCCAATGTGAGGTTATTGAAAGGCTTTGCTGTGGCAAGTCTCATTCGTTGGGACGTAGGCTCATGTGTTGGGCAAGTCGCGGAGTACGGGTAAAGTGTACATCCACTGCAGTGTGAGTAAACCAAATCTATTCGAATAGCCGTGGTCGCGGTTATTGAGCACCGGGACATGTATTACACTTGGCTAGACTCTAAACTCTTAAAATGATGGGTGGGATATGCATGATGATTTTTAGACTGGTGAATCAACTTCTCAAGAGGCGAGAAGGGGTAGACCCCAGAAAACCATGACGACCAGTGGCGGGAAGCTATCCTTGGGAACACAATGGATGGTGGATAGAACTGTCGCTGTTTAATGAACAATGGAGTTAAAACTTGATCAGTCTATGCTAGGTCTTAGGCTTGTGAAAAGAATTGCAAAATTGACTTTATGCAAATAAACCATTAGCCTTTCATTGAATATCCTCTATCATATGCATCGTTGTTATGGTGGCTTGCTGAGTACGGTTGGTACTCACTCTTGCTATTTACAAATTCCATCAGAAGCCGGTGATGAAGTCTCAGATGACCCATATGCTTACTACCAGGAGGGTGAAGAAGATGGTGGCGCTTAGTAGGTCTTAGTTACGGTCGTTGCCTGTGGCAATGGCGTCGCCGCTGCCTAGATTCCGCTGCTTATCTATTTCTGCTTTTGGATGTATTCCGGACCATTTGGTCCTATGTTCTAAGACTGCCTGCGGGCCTATGATGTAATAATTCACGCTAGATAATCTTTGTATGCGCACTTGATATTTCGGCAATGTAATCGTGAGTACTAGACTACTTGATCCAGGGAAATGGTACTATTAACACGAGTGATTCCTGTTATAAAAACGGGGGTCTATAGATACTCGTAGACCGGATAATTAGGGTATTGGGGTACATTGGAATGAGGATCTACGTAATACGACATCAAGCAGACAAAAGACAAGAATTATACTCGTTCGGGCCCCTTATCAGGTAATAACCCTACTCCAATTTATATGGAAGTGATGATGAAAAACCACATATTACAATAGAAGTAGACAAAATCGATGATACCGACGAGATCGTAGTCGATGTATTCGACGAGATCTCCCGGCGACTTGGCTCCGCGTACTCCGGCTTTGTAAACTATGGTGGGTGTGTTGGCGATGAGATTCGATGCCTTGCACCCCTCCCTGGGGGTCCCTTTTATACCGTGGATCATCTTGATCCCCAAGTAAGACTCGGAGACATCGGAACTTGTACGATATAACAAAAAAACTCTATCCCGTCCGAGTAGGACTTTGGAAATCACTTGACTCGTGAAGATATTTTCCATAATTTGTAACAGATTCCAACAGCGTACATGGAAACAATCTGTATATGTGTAGGTATATCATATCCGTATATTCCATAAGTCATAGGATATGAGGTATGCCTTATCCGTAACTCTGACACAATCCACCACAAAAATACTCTACCATGTCATCAAAAGGTCTCTTCAAGTAGTTTGGAATAACCAGATGATTGTCCGATTCGAACTACACTCCATCAGCGCAAGATTCTATCTATATTAATAGAAACGGAATATCCCTTCTTATCCCGAAAGTTAATACAAAGCTCAATAAACTTACCAATCGAATCAACTAATGTCACGACGCTATCGCCATCTTTGACTCGGTCTTGACTAACGAAAATTGCAAAATTTTGTCGTTAGCAGCTTTGCAATTTTGTCGTTAGCAGCTTTGCGCGACTGATTGTTGTTCGTCCACCACAATTCATCTTCCTGTTCATTCGAGTGTTATGCGTCGTTGCCAACGTCTGGTATTGCGAGTTGTTCCTGCTGTGCAACTGAACGTCCATAATTCTTAGTACGAATTCAGTATGTTTTGAATATTCGACATATTCTTTTACTGTCTTGTTTGTCTTGTTTATATATGATACGATTATATTAGTTTACTTGTTAATTATCATGATTTATTTATAAATCGATGGGCTTTTATGTCCATAACTCGGATTATATCACCTTTTATTATTCTTGCTTTTTTCCGCTGTGTGATGTAGAGATGAGAGCCAAGTAATATAATGGTTCCCAATTTACTCGCAAATTACTGGGCTACTATACGTGTATCAAGAGTTAGTTCAAGACAATAAGATATCCTGGAAAACACGAACTTAGGGTCTATTCACTTTGATGCCAAAAAAAACCTTACCAAATTTTGGTAATTTGCCAAAATTTTGGCAAGATTTCTTATATAGTTACCTAAATTTGACAGCAAACTAAATATAGCCACTTTTTTGGTAACTTTATCAAAACTTGATAAGGTTGAAAATAGCATCAAAGTGAACTGGCCCTTAGTAGTTAGTGTGGCCTTATTGAGGTGGTCCCCACCATTATGGGTAGGGCCCACGTGAAATTTTGGCTCAACGGGTTCGAACGGTGGGTTTATGCTTTTGTTATCGACAAGCTAAGAATTTATTCTACTCTTACATCAACAAGATTACAAGCTAAGAATTTATTCTACTCTTTTCTATATGCTGCTCTTTTTTATCAACAAGCTAAGGATCCACGTCGCAAAAGTTGTCAACGTAATGATATATATACACACAGATCCTCCAGCCCATTTAACCTATCAAGCACAGTTGTCTGATCAAGCAAGCGGCTGGTAAAGAATCCCAAGAAAACACCCTTCCATTATCACACCATTAAAAGAAGAGGATCCAGCGCCGCAGCTAGCCGATCTGGGCCACTAAGTTATGAGCGAAATGCAGAACACAGAGGTGGGTATGATACTATTTTTGTGTTTTTGTTGGTATATATATTGCCTCTGACCACCCGTGGCAGATCTAGAAAAGTATTAGAGCCAAAAAATCTAATTATGTTGAGCGTTTGTTTTTTTTCGCGAACGCGTAAAAGGATAAAAACAAAATTTTGAAACCCTAAAATAACATTCAAATCCCATTATACGGTCGCTGACGAATCGAGGCAGCCGGCCGGGTTCACCGGGTTCACTTATAGGAAAGGATAGAGAATTTTTCATAGGAATGTATTTTTATGGTTCAATTTCATATGAAAATAAGTAAGAGTATCAACCTCTTGGAAACTTGTATTTGCTTTGTTAGTTTCCTATGATGGTATTAAATGATCCTCTTCATATTTCCTGTGTTTTTTTTTTCATTCCTTTAGAATTAGAGAAACATGTAACTTTAATTTCTACGTTTTTTTCTATTTCTGTGTTTTTTCTACCCTGCATTAAGATGGTTAAGATGGTGGAGAGGTAAGACCGTGTACCGTGACAACATAAACCGCGCTCCGGCCAGCTGGTCCCTGTGCGCAGCTTGTCATAGGGTGCGGCGGCCTATCCACTTCAAATGATTTCCACTCGCCAGTCAAGGCTGATTGGTTCGCTCGTTGCTGTTGCCGTTGCCGTTGGTGATATGATATCCTCTATGAGCGGCCGCCTCCTGACCATAGGGAGAAGAGGAAGGGCCTGCCAGCTGGACCTGCAACCTTGGTGTGCAGAAATGGTAATTTTGTTCCTGGTATAGGAATTGAATTGTGTTTTCATCATGGATTTTTCAGTACGGCCGAGCCCAACCACAGTCAATATTGGTGGATAACAATCCGGAGGTTGATAGATTGCTTCGAGGAGGCCACCGTGACACTCCTGCGAGTTCTACTTCCACCGAAGGTAGAGCAATCAACTCACACCCATTCATGCATATGTGCATTTGTTAATTGTTAGGAGTATTTTTCATATGATTTTCATTATCCAGAACGTATGTAGAATTAGTTATCCGCTACATTTTTCTTTTTATATACTGTAGAGTCAAATGCCCTCTTAAATCTCATATTCCAATTTCTCCAAAAGTGTTACGCTTTTTGATGTTTCATGGATTTTCGATGTTACAATTTGTTTTGTACTTATCTTTTTCTAACTGGATTATCAAAGAGCTCATGCGTTGTAACGGACTTTACTATAGACGGACAGAAATAAATTAATTAAGTTATTAGCATGGTAGGTTGATTATACGCATATATAATACTAAAACAAATACAACTTCGATATGTTTCATATCTTACATTGATTAGTCACGTGACTTTATTAAAGTCTATTGTTCAAATTGTGCTCACCATTTGGATCCACTTTTGACCATGGTTGTACGCACTGATTTTCAGAGAAAAAAAATACCGACAGGCTTATATATAAAATAGGTTGCTGGCTAGTTACCATCAGTGACTGGAATTTTGTTTGAAATGAAATGTTGTTGCCATTATATGTTATATGTCACCTGTGATGCTATGAAATTTAACTTTTGGCACAATCATAGCGCAATTTTCCCGAGAATAGTCATAAATTTTCCCGAGGACACTCATATGGGGCACCATAGAGCCCGGGCACCATGATATGAAATACACAAATTCATCCAAATTTTTCAAAATTTTCAAATTGTGAGTATATACCTAGTTATAAGTATTCGATTCATACATATACGTAGCAAAAAAAAACAACTCAAATTTAACTTTATTTCACAATCCAATATTACATACCTAGAATCAAAATCTAAAACATGTTTAAATTCAGTTCAAACTTGTTTTGAAAGTAAAGTAGTTAACGTTAATACCTAAACATTTAAAAATATTTCATACTCATTTTGAATTAAGTATATACTCAATTTGAATCATGGATCCCGGCACCATGGAGCACCAAATAAATTTAATATATATATATACACACACACATACACACGTACATACACACATCAGCATATGTACTATTTAAAATGTATAGAAGGTTCTGCCGTCCGCCATAATAAAGCGGGCGAAAAAAATTCGAGCGACGCGGAAAAAAGAAACCCAATTCGTAAAAAGTAAACAGCGAAAAAAATCCCCCAAAAAACAGCGGAAAGAAAACGCCCTCTGTAAAAAAATAAAAAAGACAACAAAAAGTCCGATCTGAGGATGAAAAAAAATCTGAGCGAAGCAGAAAAAGAAAACCCTATCCGTAGAAAAAAGCCAAAAAAATCCGTAAAGAACGGCAGAAAAAAGAGAAAACGGCGTCTACAAAAAAAATTAGGGGACAAAAACACTGGTGGAGAAACCCTTTTACTCCCGGTTCGTAACCCCCTTTAGTCCCGGTTGTCCAACCAGGACTACGAATCCGGGACTAAAGATAGCTATCTTTAGTCTCGGGTGAAATAACCGGGACTAAAGATCGATGTACCAATTTTTTTTTATTTGCATGGCCCTGTTTGCTACATGGTTCGTATTATCCAACTCCTATATATGTATATGTATATATATGTATATATATATATGTATATGTACATATATATGTATATGTGTATATATATATATATATATGTATATGTATATATATATATATGTATATATAATTACTCAAACAGTAGAATCACTTATCAACCCACTTAGATCACATATGCTATACAATCCATTTAAAATCATACATAAGAACAATAACCTACCTTTTGCATATATTAAACCAAGGAGTATATGGTCTCTCTTCTCCCCTTTTTTTCCCTCCTCTCCCCTTTTTTTCTAGCGCCTCCCCTCCCTGCTCGATCTCCCTTCTCTCGTTTTTTTTGGCTTTTTTTTCTCTTCCTCTTTTCTCTCTTTTTTTTTGGAAATAAACCTTTTTTCTTCTCTTTTCTTGAAAAATTAAAAATAATATGGTGAATTCAAGATTTGAACACATGAGCTCATGGTTAATGAGAGGCTCTCCTAACCCATTCAACATATGACACTATGTGATTAGATATCATTATGTTACTATAATTCGGTAGTAACGTTATAGAAGAAGTGCAGTAACATGATATGTTACTGCAATATTTATAGTCTGTTACTGCACTTTTGGCATGACTGTAGAAGTGCACTTTTGGCATGACTGTAGAAGTGCAGTAACATAAAACGTTACTGCAAAACTTACAGTCTGTTACTGTACTTCTGGCATGACTATTTTTTGACACCGTTACTGTGGAAATCAGTCATGTTACTGCACATTGACTATCGTGTTACTACACCGTTTCTACGAGACGAGAACTGAAAAGAGAGGTAACTCTCTATCTTTAGAGAGCAATCTCTCTCAGATCATATCTTGTTTTTCTAATCCGTTTGCACCATAGTGCTCGTCAAAAAGTGCCTAACGAAACTAGATCCATCATTACTATTTTTTGATGTCATTACTGCGGAAAGCAGTCGTATTACTACACGTTGACCGTCCATGTTACTACGCCGTTCCTGCAAAACGAGAACTGAATTCCTGCACAAAAGTGGAAGTGTTACTGCATGGCAGTTACATGTTACCACATGTTTATGCAGTAACACTATCCAAAAAATGCAGTAAGATGCATTGTTACTGAACTTATAGTGTTTACTGCACTCTTACAGTAACATCACTATGCGATTGTAGTAACGTACAACAGACATGTAGTAACAAGTAATAGTATAGTATTACTACTTGTGGAGAGACAAATTGCAAAAAAGTCAAGCTTTGAAGAACAATATCTCCCAAGTGATGTAAGGTTTTTCAAAACCGTTTGCACCATGATGCTAGAAAAAAAGTGCTTATCAAAAGTAGATCCGTCATGACTATATTTAAACTATATTTGAATGTTGTTACTGCACATAAGACACAGTGTTACTGCATATTGGTCGTCGTGTTACTGCACATTCTGTGGGACGAGAGCTGAGAAGAGGTGGGTGGTGGGGGGAGTTAGTAGGCGGGTTTGACCAGCGAGAGAGGGCTTTGACTGGCCTTTTACAGAGGTGGGAGGTGGGTGTGACCCTTAGGAGGGAGGGGGGTATAGAATAGCTATTCTACACCCGGGTGATATATATATTTCCCCTCCAAAATTACTCCAACATGTAGCTGGTACTGCTAACTGCTCCATGTATGAATGCTTGCCATCCCTCTCGTCTACGGTCTATATATACCAACATGAGAGGTTATATTACTCTTGTAGAGACAGCCCCATTGGATAGGCTAGAGCTAGATTGCATTTGCATCCCTACACATGTACCGTATACACTCACTTCTCACCAATCAAATCGTCTCTTACTACATCCTTATTATTGCATACTGGTACAAGCTACTATTAGGAGCGTGTAGTATAGGGATAGGAACAATCACCAGGAATACATACAGTGCATTAACACACTGGCTCTGCCGCTGTATATACTCCTATTTTCGATCGCTCGCTCGATCGACCCTGACAGTGACAGACCGACTGTATATCAGTAGTACTCCGGCTGTGGTTAGTTCCTTAATTCCAAAGTTGAAAGTTTGAGTTGAAATTGGTACGATATGACTGAAAAATAGTGTGTGTGACAGGTTAATGTGATGAAAAAAGTTGAAAGTTTGGATCCAAAGTTTGGATCTAAACACAGCCTCCATTTTGCTCGTTGCTGTGAAACAATATATGCCGCTACTGTAAATTTTAACGGGTTACTGTTCCGTTCTGTACTTGTGCATGCCTTGCATTGCAATTGCAGGAGTACGTACGACTAGTACCAGAAGCAAAAGCACATGTAATGCACTAATGCTACCTCTTGCCTGCTCAATCAACCCAACTGCCAAAGTGCCAATTGACCAGCCGCCCGGCTTCTCACTCCATCCATCGATCGCCAAGCTTGTACTACTAATATTTTATAGAAATTTCATCACCAATATTAAAATTTAATGGAGTTTTCGTCGGCGAGCCCAGGCAGCTGCCCTGGCTAGCCGGACGGTGGCTTCGCCGCTGCTCCTACCCCAGTAACCGTCTCGACGTGTCACCATCACCGATATATAATACTATTTTTATAATATATTGACATGCAAGGTTTTTGTTCTCGAGTCAAACTTATTTAACCTTCGAGCTTGTAAGTAGGCTTGGTTTGGGCTTGGTTGTCAACCTTGCAAGGTTGTCAACCAATTGGTACTCCCTCAGTTTCAGATTATAAGTAGTTTGACTTTAGTAAAAGTCAAACTACTCTAAATTTGATCAAATTTATAGAAAATGTATTAACATTTTCAACCCAAGACAAATATATTATAAAAATATATTCAATTATTGATTTAATAGAATTAATTTGGTGTTGTAAATATTACTATATTTATCTACAAACTTTGTTAAATTTAAAGTAGTTTAACTTTGATCAAAGTCAAAATGACTAATAATCTGAAACAGAAGGAGTAGTGAGTAGTTATATGTAAGAATAATTTTTTGATAAAATAATTTATTTTCTAGTTAATCACACTTATAAAAAGAAGAGAAAAAGTATTAAGATAAATATATGCTACTAATATATGCTAATTTATCGTGTAGGTACATACTAATATCTATTCAATATATCAGTTTATAAAAAACCAAGATAAATACGTACTAAAGCTATATATAATCAAGCTCGTTATAAGCTTGACTTGATTTGGCAAAACTAGTAAAGCCTTAGGCTCAAGCTTGGCTCATTTAGAGCTCGAGTCTGGTCCATGACGAGCTCAAGTAGCTTGAGCTGTTCGTGAGCCTCGAGCTATTTTAAGAGCCCTATCCTAGAGTGAGCAACAGTCTTTACATGCATGCTATATACTCCTACACTAGTAGATACTACTACTCCTATACAGTCATACTCCCTCTGTATTTAATTGATTTTTTAACAAACGTTTTGACATTTCGTCTTATTCAAAAAATTTATGTAATTATAATTTATTTTATTGTAACTTGATTTATCATCAAATATTCTTTAAGTATGACATAAGTATTTTTATATTTGCATAAAAATTTTTGAATAAGACAAGTAGTCAAACGTTGGTTAAAAAGTTAATGACGTTATATATTAAAATACGGAGGGAGTACATACAACATGCATGCTGGCGACTAGCTATACTAGCTCTAGACATTAGTAGTGATACTTGACCGGCCGGCTGGCATGTACTGTATATAGTTGTGTGTGTTAATAACTCCCTTAATAACTCAATTGGCTGCAGTCAGCAACACTAAAGAGCGGTAAAAGAGATGCAAAATTAAAGACGACAAGCAGGCGTACGTAGAGTATGGAGCTAGCTGTACAGTACAGTACTAGACTCCAGTACGGTACAGAGAGAAGGGGGCTTTTAACTATTTGGCAATTAACTATTTGCCACATCTATCTCAATGATACGTGGGTCCACATGTGTCTATGACATGTGGGTCCAGTGACAAATAGTTAATTGCCACATCTAAAAGTGGCATATAGTTCAATATCTCAGAGAAGTGAGGCTTCAATTCTGGCAGGCCTTGCCGGGGTAGGGGTCCGGGCAAAACAGAGAACAAATGAAGCAATCAATGAGGCCAAAAATTAATCCTGTCGTCCAAAATTAATTAGGGCCGGCCTGGATATGCATGTAGTAATGCCTAAATTGTCGTACGACTCCGTAATCAATTTGGTTTGAATTCAAGAGCTCGAAGAGAAAACAACAGCTTCAAATATGTTGCTGTTTTGTCGTCCTAGCCTTACTAGTACTACGTACTGAGCAAGAGAATGATCGATCGCCAAATGATCATCGATCCCTTGGTCAGAACATCTCATTTTGTGATCTTACCGATGACTTGTAAACACGGATAAAACTTTGCAAAAGTCATTTCGAACCGGGCCAAAATCGTCCTTAAGGTCCCTACTAAGATTGATTAGTACGATAAACCCACTATAAAAATATTACCGCAGTACAAACATGAACGAGGCCTAATTAAAAAGTTGAAATTAATGTGTGTCTCACAAGAAAGAAGAAGAAGAAAAAGATGAAAGGCGACCATAACCAGGAAAGACACATGAAACTCACATGTGAAATTATGAGCGAATAAACGAGTGTCATCCAGTCGTAGTGCTATTATTTGTTTAGTGCATCATAGCTTATATATGGCACACATATTGGCATGACGCATGCAAAATCTTTGCGGCTAATTAAAGTTAATTAACTAAAGTTTAGTCCACTGACAGATATGTGCATCAAGTAGTAGGAGCATATATAGCCACAAGATGACAAAGAAACAAAGACGTATGAGAAGGCTGGTAATTGCCTAATTGGCCACCATTGTCAACTGATTTCCCCCACGTTTTCCCCTGTCCTGTAAAAAGTTTTTCCAAGTAGTGGAGTATTTTTTTTTTCTCTGGATTTTACGTTTACAGGAGGTTAATTAAGCAGCTGCAATGTGCTGCTGCTTGCTTTTGATCAAAGTAATCAATTCGTGCGTGTGCTCGTTTCCATCATGAGAACAATTAATATAATGTACTCCCAATTGTGTTAGGACATATATATATGTAATTAAATAGAGGAGTAAAACAGAAATAGAATCCGATCTGCTGCTGCTGCCGCTAATGACGAGTTCCATTTTTTTTAATCAGGGGAAGCTGCTGCGTGGATTCATCAAGAAAGGTGATGTCGCAGTAGAGCGCAGGGTGGGTCCCACCCTAAAAATCGCGGCTTTTATATACTTCCACCGCCCGCGCTTGCTTTGCTGTTCCATATATACATTATACAATCTCCTCTCCACACACTTCACACTTCACCTCGATCGATCGATCGATCGCCCGCAGTAGCTAGCGAGAGTGATCGATCGATGGAGGAGGCGGCGGCGGCGGCCATGAACGGCGGCGTGCAGTCCCGGTTCCGGCGGGTTTGCGTGTTCTGCGGGAGCAGCTCCGGCAAGCGGCGCAGCTACCGCGACGCCGCCGTCGAGCTCGGCAAGGAGCTGGTACGTATATATGCGTGATTAATTTCTCTCCATGTTGATCATGATTAATTCATGCATTCGATCGAGCTCGATCAATCAGCTCTAGTTAACTAGCTAATTAATTAACTGATTAAGACGATGAATTAACTGGTAGGTGGCGAGGAAGGTGGATTTGGTGTACGGAGGAGGCAGCCTGGGTCTCATGGGGGAGGTCGCCGAGGCCGTGCACAACGGCGGCGGCCACGTCATTGGGTCCGTACACACATAGACACACCCTCTCTTCGTTCTCCTCGTGTTGCCTAGCTAGCTCGTACTCTCTCTGATCAATATAATGATCAATATCCATGTTTAATTAATTTCTTGCTTGATGCATGCAGCGTCATACCTACCACTCTGATGGGCAAGGAGGTAATTAAAGAATTAATTTCAACAGCTTAATTAATTTCAGTCATATGTAAATTGACTAGCTAATTAATAAGCTAATCAAATGGTAGAAATTAACGATGAGGTACGTGCATGCAGATAACGGGAGAGACGGTGGGGGAGGTGCGGGAGGTGGGGAGCATGCACGAGAGGAAGGCGGAGATGGCGAGGAGGTCGGACGCGTTCGTGGCGCTGCCGGGAGGGTACGGGACGCTGGAGGAGGTGGTGGAGGTGATCGCGTGGGCGCAGCTGGGCATCCACGCCAAGCCCGTCGGCCTCCTCAACGTCGACGGCTACTACGACTTCCTCCTCGCCTTCGTCGACAAGGCCGTCGCCGACGGCTTCATCCCTCCTTCCCACCGTCACCTCTTCGTCTCCGCCCCCGACGCCCCCTCCCTCGTCCACAAGCTCGAGGTATATCCTGGGTTTACAATCTCGAAATTGTAATTTTTGTTGCGGTGATAAAAAAATCGAAATATCCGGAATTTTGATTTTTTCTTTTTGGCTGACCTTTTTTATTGAAATTTTGATGAATTTGAATAAACATTAATCAAATTTAAAAAACTGAAATTTTTGGGCGATATATGTGCTTGCCGGTGTGGGAGAGGGGGGGGGGGGGGGTGAAGTTACCAAAAATTTCAATCACCGTACACATCTACCATCATCAATCATCATCATCTTCTTCTTCTGCATCGATCGTATAGTCGTATAGTAGGTCGAGAGTATTCTCAGTACAGTCGTGGTTATTTTGATGTAATTGGCTATTTGTGGACTCTCGTATGCTTTCTCGGTAGATAGATATATCTGTCTCGTTCGATTCCCTGACAACACGGCGGCGATCGGTCCACTGACCTGATCCGCTAGCTATAGCTAGTTACTGTTTCCAAGCTGAGCTGATTCAAACATGACCAGTGTTTTGACTTGTTGTGTGCTTGCAGGAGTACGTGCCGGTGCAGCAGGAGGGCGACCCGGAGACGCCCAAGCTGCGTTGGGAGATCGAGCAGCAGGCAGCCGTCCAGGTCGTCGGCTACAGCTCCTCGCTCCACGCCCAGATCGATTGCCCTCTAGCTATTGCAGATTAATAATTAATCGATCCATCTGCATTAGTTAGTTAGTACTCCTCCGTATTTTAATGTATGACGCCGTTGACTTTTTAATCAACGTTTGACCACTCGTCTTATTCATTTTTTATGCAAATATAAAAATATTTATGGCTTGCTTAAAGAAAATTTGATGATAAATCAAATCACAATAAATAAATTATAATTACATAAAATTTTAATAAGACGAAAGGTCAAACGTTTAAAAAAATCAACGCGCGTCATACATTAAAATACGGAGGTTAATCTTGGTTGACAAATAGATGTATCATCAACGAGAGGGTGCAGAGAGGAACAGGTACCTAGTACTTACGTACGTATCCGTGTTGCATGGTTATTGGATTGTTCCTGCAGAGAGAATGCATATGGCCGGCTCGTGTGTACAAGCACTAGATCTGTACTCCTCAATTATCTGCCTTAATTAGCTAGTGTATTATATATGTACGTGCTGTCGTGCTCTGGTTATTGCTTATTGTTAATTAGCTGGTCTGGCTGCATGTACTATATATATATATGATGCAGTTCTGTACATATACATCGATCGAGCGTGTCGCTTTAATCTGCTCCGAGCACACGTATAGGGGGATGGTAATTAATTAAGCACTATCATATACGATCACGTGAAGCATGCACGGAGTTGTAATGCCATGCCTCTCGAGAGCGACTCAAACCAGCTGGATATATATATGTGCAAACGTTGGAATAATATATACTCCAAAATGTCGGAACACGTGTTCATCGATCGACAAGATCGAGGAGATGTGTACCCAGTACACAGACTCACAGGACCATCGGTCAGACGGTCGCCGGTTACCGGGATAACCGGGGGTTTACAGTACAACCGGGTGATCAGTAAGTAGGAGTAGCTAGTAACTAAACTGTACGGATGGAGAGGTCACCTACTGCATATACTCCCCAGTAAAAAAAAAAAAGAGCAACTCCTAGCTTCCCAAGACAAAATTAAATAGGAGGATGAAAGACCAAAATACTCCTTATTAATAGTAAATTAGTATTGGTTGATAAGTAGGTAAGAGGTATTAAAGAAATAAAATTTTCGATTTGCAACCAACAGTAGATGAGAAGGTAGAAGTTAATTTATTTTGGAATAAAGTTGAATTTCAGAAGTTGATTATTTTTAGCACATGTTTGCAGTCGTTTTATTAAAAAAATTGTGAAATATGTAAAACTATATGTGTACATGAAAATATATTTAACAATGAATCAAATGATATGAAAAGAATAAATAATTACTTAATTTTTTTAATAAGACGAATGATCAAACACGTATAAAAAATCAACGGTGTCAAACATTTTGAAACGGAGGGAGTATATAGCTAGAGTACATCTGTCTGAGTCATGAATCGTCTCTGTTTCGCTCCCAATAAACGCGCGCGCACAGTGTTATACATGAATGCGCCAATACATGCAAACAACGATCGACCTGCATCGATCCATGCACGAAATGTTCGCAAGACCAGAGACGAGCTTGGGCATGCTAGTGCTCTAGTGCATGCCTTCAATTTGAGCCAGCCATGCATGCAGCTAGCGCTAGCTGCAATAACCAAACTGCACCAACCGAAGTGCAATATGTTATCCCCTCCATATATATAGTAACTGCTAGTAGCACATAGCAAATATAGCGTTAAATGTTGTTGTTCGTACAATCCTACTACCTATAGTGTCTACTAATACAGATCAAATCGAAATGCGATTAATGTATGGCCGTGGCACAATGATGAGATCATCATCATTCAGAAACACTCAGAGATCTTCCGTTCACATAATGGTGGACTAGACGATGTGAGTTCGAAGCCTCACCCTTTATAGTTACGTATTTGATGTTAGGTCATTTTCTAATAATATTCGTTTTTTTTTCGATGATGATCATCTAGCTAGTTCAGCATCACGTAGCGGAGCACTAGTAGTTCAGTAAGACTAAGAGTACTGATATATACTGCCGCGATATACAAGTACAAAACGAGTGATGCATACATATATACGGACTGAATCGGATCAAAACATTCGCTGCATGTAGATCGATCGATGTAGGTATACCAGCTGGCTCATGGCGAGACGGTCAGTCGTCTCAGGCCCAACCAGAGAAAAAGAAAGCTGGCAGGTGCAGAGCATGCAGAAGCATACAGTATATATCAAAGATGGGCTGCTAGCTATAGTACTGGTACCTCTAACCGCTCCAACCCAACATGTATGTGTGCGCCGTGACGACGACGATCGATCGACGCGACGACACGAGTCGCTAGCTTGTTTCGACGGGAACGAGGCCCGGGCTCCCGGGCTTCACGCTGCTGACACGTACATGCATGCCATATGATCGATCTGCACTTCTGCAGGTACGTACGTTACGTAGATGCACACTCGATCGATCGTACGTACTATTCTCATCTGCTAGTGCCAGCTTGAAGCCACTACTACTAGTGCAGCAGCTGGATCGATCAAACTAGCAGCGGAAAACGCACCCTCCGATCCGATCGCATGCAATGCCATGCACGCGTGTAAGAGCGTGGAGAGGCAGGGGCTGGCTTTGGCTTAGCAGTTAGCACGTATGTACTCCTACACAGGCGCGTTGCGGGAGGAGGCTACCCATCGGACATCTCATAAAAAACAAAATATCTGACGCCTCTCACAGCCCTTAGTAGCAGCGCACCTAGCACTACATGCAAAGCGCAAGTGCATGCAGCCACATGTGCTAGCCTGTGTATGCAGCATGTACGGCTACTAGTACTGTATGGAGTATAATGTATACATATTTTTTTTATTCTTTGAACTCTTTTATCTTAAAATATATATTTGATATGTGATTTGATTGCATCATTGGATTTGTTATAATAAAATCTTTATAACAAGATCTCACATGGCTATTTTTTGATTAAAAAAAACTACTGAAACATCGTGAAATGCTTATTGCAACAACAAGTAGTACCATATGCGACATTTCAAAAACCCATTGCAACAAAAGAAACTTTAAAGTGCAACATAGTCCAATTCTAATTGAAACATTTGTTTCTCATTGAGTGAAACACTGAATTTTCATAGTTAAAACATATATATTTTTTTTCATCAGAATATAATCATGCGAGATCTCATTGTAAAGATTTAATAACAACAAATACACTAAATCACAATAAAATAAATTATAATTACATAAAATTTTTGAATAAGACGAAAGGTCAAACGTTTATTAAAAAGTCAACGGCGGCATACATTAAAATACGGAGGAAGTAATTAATTAATCTGGTTGACAAATAGATGTATCATCAACGAGAGGGTGCAGAGGAGGAACAGGTACCTAGTACTTACGTACGTATCCGTGTTGCATGGTTATTGGATTGTTCCTGCAGAGAGAATGCATATGGCCGGCTCGTGTGTACAAGCACTAGATCTGTACTCCTCAATTATCTGCCTTAATTAGCTAGTGTATTATATATGTACGTGCTGTCGTGCTCTGGTTATTGCTTATTGTTAATTACCTGGTCTGGCTGCATGTACTCTATATATATATGATGCAGTTCTGTACATATACATCGATCGAGCGTGTCGCTTTAATCTGCTCCGTAGCACACGTATAGGGGGATGGTAATTAATTAAGCACTATCATATACGATCACGTGAAGCATGCACGGAGTTGTAATGCCATGCCTCTCGAGAGCGACTCAAACCAGCTGGATATATATATGTGCAAACGTTGGAATAATATATACTCCAAAATGTCGGAGGAACACGTGTTCGATCGATCGACAAGATCGAGGAGATGTGTACTCCAGTACACAGACTCACAGGGACCATCGGTCAGACGGTCGCCGGTTACCGGGATAACCGGGGGTTTACAGTACAACCGGGTGATCAGTAAGTAGGAGTAGCTAGTAACTAAACTGTACGGATGGAGAGGTCACCTACTGCATATACTCCCTCAGTAAAAAAAAAAAGAAAGAGCAACTCCTAGCTTCCCAAGACAAAATTAAATAGGAGGATGAAGGACCAAAATACTCCTTATTAATAGTAAATTAGTATTGGTTGATAAGTAGGTAAGAGGTATTAAAGAAATAAAATTTTCGATTTGCGAACCAACAGTAGATGAGAAGGTAGAAGTTAATTTATTTTGGAATAAAGTTTGAATTTCAGAAGTTGATTATTTTTAGCACATGTTTGACAGTTCGTTTTATTATAAAAATTGTGAAATATGTAAAACTATATGTGTACATGAAAATATATTTAACAATGAATCAAATGATATGAAAAGAATAAATAATTACTTAATTTTTTTAATAAGACGAATGATCAAACACGTATAAAAAATCAACGGTGTCAAACATTTTGAAACGGAGGGAGTATATAGCTAGAGTACATCTGTCTGAGTCATGAATCGTCTCTGTTTCGCTCCCAATAAACGCGCGCGCACAGTGTTATACATGAATGCGCCAATACATGCAAACAACGATCGACCTGCATCGATCCATGCACGAAATGTTCGCAAGACCAGAGACGAGCTTGGGCATGCTAGTGCTCTAGTGCATGCCTTCAATTTGAGCCAGCCATGCACGTTCCGATGACCATCTCGATGAGCGCGCCGGTGACCCGCATGAACTTCTCGAACGCCTCGTTCTTGTCGAGCAGGGTGGCCTTGACGGTGGAGTCCGGCGCGTCCCGGCAGCTCTCCTCGGCTGCTGTAGTATTCACGTGTTCCATCACGTCCAATGTATCTGCCTCATCCATCATTAATTGGTGTCGTACGTACGCCTACCTGGTTTCTTGTTTCTTGTTCGTTGTCTCCATCCTGCACATCTCCTTCCTCCGCAGAATTTAATCATGGGAGTTTCGAAAACTTGCAAAGGGTGGGAGAAGGCGGCAGGTCTAGTGTCCACTAGTGCCCAAGTCCATAGTATCACTTGGGGTACTCAGAGTGCAAACACCGGACCCCGTGGCTTAGAAAAAAAAAAAAGACCAAAGATACTCATTCCTACGGTGCAAGAATCCTATTTTACGTGGCTTAATTGGATGGAGATATTGTGCAAGGCAACTAAGCCCACAACGAGCATAACCCGGGTCCGGCTAGCACGGGCGAGCGAAGGAAATAAATTTCCTTAACCTACCTTGCTCCCGTTCTCCTCCATCCCATCGCGAGCTCGCCTCCTTCCACTCCGCCCCACCCGCTAATTTCTCTCATCCACGAATGTCTCTCCTCCGCCCTGCTTCCTCCAATCCAGTCGAAAGAGGCAGGAACCGACGCCACCTCCAGTTTGCCGTGCCACGATCTGCCGCCTAGATGTCCTCTCCTCCGCCCCAGGTGCCCTCGCCGTCAACTCCATTTCTTTCGCAATCGCACCGCAAGTTTTTCTTCTTTCTTTGGTAGTTTTTGGTTTTGTAGGGTGAATTGTAGCAAATTAATGGGGGGATTTGCAATTATGACACTGCAAACATTAACCTTTGCTATAATGACATTGGACCCACATTTCATAGACACATATGGACCCATTTTGTCATCCACTCGAAGTGTCAAAACAGCGAAGCCCTCATGTTTGCAGTCCCAATATTGCAATTTTCAGAAATTAATGAGGTTCTTGATCACGGCAGCCGTCCGGTGTCTTACATACATCGTCGTCGTCAGCTGCAACATCGAGAGCATGTGCTGTTGAGGATTGCCATCGAGAGGGTCGCTGTTGTTGATTCAGCTAGCGTGGGTGTTCACCAACGATTTTTGGCTTGAAGGTTAATTTGGTCATTTGTTCCATACATACGTCATACCATGAAATCAGCTTAATTACTAGCTATCTCCAATGCATGATTATATATCGTAGTCTCAATCATCTTCTTTAAGATTAAGATCAGTGAAATCTTATGAATTACCTTTTTGTTGTGGCTATTTATGTTTCAGGGTCAAGTAGTGATTGGGTGGTGGTTTTCTTCCATCTTAAACCCTCGATGACGATTGGCTTTAGGATTTAGGTCAGCTGCAAGCTTGTGCTAATTTACATACATGATACATCTCACCTAAAATTGCATACCAGCTAGGACTACGTATGGAACAAGAGATGGTAGTACCTAAACATTTTTAGCTCTGAAATATGCCAGCCTGAATATTATGGAGACCTCCTACCCTGTTCGTGTACAACTTCTGTGAAGGTTGGTGCTCTCCTTTAATTTCCATGTCATATCTAGGAATGATGCACCATGTATCGAGTTTTGGAAAGTTATATGCAGTTTCAGATTGCAATTTTCAAATGATGCCTATAAAAGAAGTGGCAAGGGGCAAGGGCTCCTTGAGGCTACAATTACTGAACAAGAGAGAATAGTTCATATTTGCACTCTTTTTAGGAGGTATTTCTTCTGTAGGATTTCAGTATAGTATCTCACATTTTTCACAATTTTTGGAAGTGGTATTTCCTGACAAATTTTCACACTTTTAGCAGCCAAAATTGATTGATGTCTCAAACAAAGTATCCTTTGAGAATCCAAAGGCAACCGTCTTCTCTCCATTACAGCAAAGGAGATCCTAAAATGAAGTGAGCCCAATCTCCTTTCTTATTGTACCAATGGAAGTGGACATGTTAATTGCTTAAATCAGTCATTTAGCTCACGTTTTACTTGTTCAGGCAGAAATAGATGATCCTGACATGTATGGAATCTATGAGCTATTTCTGCATGAACAAGTCAAACATGAGCTCAAGGAGTGAACTAAGCAATTAATTCTTTTAGGTAACACATATGTCTGTTTGGGCAACAAAGAAATATTCAGTTCAATGCCAAAGCAAATACAAGTCCATATCAAAGTTTCCATACTGCCAGAGGTCTAAAGATGAAACCTATTTTTCCAGACAAATTACAAAATAGAGCACATGATGTCCAGGAATACCTGCAAATGTGATCAACAAAATGTTATCTTCTTTGTAGAACTTAAAATTTTGGAAGCGTTTAATCAAAACCTGGGTCGTCTGACCTTCATTCAAAAAAAAAAATCGGTGCTCTTCAACCATGTTGGCAACATAGCTCAATGTGGATTGTTGGGGATGATTATTCTTTTCTAATTATTAGTTTGGTGAGATTTGAGATTTGTAATTATTCTTAACAATCATTACTTCTTGCGTATTACAGATCTTTTATGTGTTTTAGACGGATATCGATCTGCCAAGGTGAGAAAGCAAATTGCCCTGGATTATTTCACTGGACAATACACATTGTCTTAATTTTGACAAAAAAAAAGTAACTGTTTTCTTGATTATATCTCTGAATCTGAAAAACTCTCATTGGTTACTGTTTCCTTTATAATGCTACAATGGAATGGCAATCTTACTTATTGGATATTGGATTTCCTTGCCTCGCTAAAATTCAAAGAACCGTTGTGCTTGTGACTGTAGTCGGACTTCTTTTTTTTTTTTGGAGAATATTGATAAAAGATTTGAAGGTATGTTTTCAGAACATTATTTACTTGCATGATTTTTCATGTAGAGATCAACTGTGATCCACTGCTGTAGAAAAGTGTTTATTACCAGTCTGTTAACTCTACGTATATGTGGTGTTATTATCCTGGACATGGACAGTTAGATTAGTACAATCAAACAATAATTTAGTGATGTATATTTCTATGCTAAAAAGACCGAAATGATATTATATTCGCTCTCTGTTCATGTCTATCTGTTATATATTGCTGCTTGTACTCTAAAAAACAGCATCACCCACCAAACAACTTTTCTATTCGCTACTGTTTCAAATCCAATAGTTGTGCTATACAAAACTCTATTAGCTGCTATATAAACTCTGGATTTTGTGCCATGGTTGCTTCCTATTTCAAATTTATATGTTATCTACGCAAATGACCAATATACTTGTCAAAAATAAATAGGCCATTTTCTAATATGAGATTTGTTGTTTCAGGGGTAACTTACCAATGTGCTAGTAGAACCAGTTGAAGCACTCTTAGATTTAGCCAGTGAAAAAACCTGGCCAGCAATTACATAAATTCTTTAGTGTGAGAGAATTCAGGTCTCGAGTGTACCCTGGCATATCTTGAGGGGGAGAGAGCAGCTAAAAAGGAACTGCTTTGAAAGCTGGTGTGTCATCGTAGAAGTATTGTTAAATCGAAGGCAAAAGAGGAAGTTGCAAGGGTCTTGATTTGGATGGACATCTGAGATACACTTTAAATCCAACTTGATGGAAAATATACCTCAATACTATTCAGGAGAGATTCTGGCTTGATGCCAAAGGGTTGGACAGGAGGAAATGGCATAAAAAGCCATTGCTAAATCTGCTTGTTCAGCTTCCTGCCTATTTGAAATATAAAGGAACTGGTTTTGTTGTCGAAATTGGTCTACATAGACTTATGTTTTTCTTTTAACATGCCTTGATAGTTAGTTTCTGAAGTTTGAAAGAAGATTAGCATTAGGATCATTGCTGATTTGTATGTTCAACAATCTCAATTAACAATTCCACATTGCAATTAACCTATTCTTGTTGTATTACCACTATATACCATTGGGCATACGCAATAAGAATGTAAGATGCAGCAATCAAACAGCCCCATCTTTTCGTTTATTCGTTTATGCTTATGCTTATGCTTAATAGTTATTAGCCAAAATTTTAATTTTCAACCTTAAATTTAGAGTTGATTTTGGAGTTTTTTTCATCGAAGTTTATTTTCAGCGTTAAAGTTGAATTTTCAACCTTAAATTTAAATCTGTTTTTTTGATCGTTAAGAACATGTGTATAAAAATTTTATTTACAAATTATTTTTCGTTTGTGAATATAACATTTGGCTTATTCCCCTAATAAGCGAATATGGCATTTGGCTTATTCCCCTAATAAGCGAAACAATGGGGACCAAAGTGCTTAAGCCGGCGGGTTAGTACAACTAAAACCCTAGATAATATAATGCATTTATTCAAACAAAGTTTTAAAAAATACACAGTAGTTAACTAAATAGTCACATGTGTATGATCTATGAATATTACCTGAAATTGGAGTCTGAAACCGGCAGGGCTTCGCCTCTTCTTTTCTTCTCCTCCCTCTTCTTCTTTACCTTAAAATTGTATGCATGCAATTTTTCTGGTCAGGTACCTCCACATCTTTTTAATCTAACTAATTTGGAAGTCATAAACCTTCATTCCAATGGTTTCATTGGCACAATCGAACTCAGCTCATTCTTCAAATTGCCCAATCTATCAATACTGAATCTTTCAAACAACGAACTTTCTGTACAAGTCGGGGAACATAATTCTTCATGGGAATCCATCGATAATTTTGACACTCTATGTCTAGCATCTTGTAACATATCCAAGCTCCCCCATACCTTGAGGCACATGCAATCGGTTCAAGTTCTTGACCTTTCAAGCAACCACATCCATGGCACTATACCTCAGTGGGCATGGGATAATTGGATCAACTCGCTCATCCTGATGAACTTGTCACACAACCAATTCAGTGGTAGTATAGGATATGGCTCTGTCATTTCAGATGGTATGTTTGTTATTGATATCAGTTATAACCTATTTGAAGGTCACATACCTGTACCAGGACCACAGACCCAACTGTTTGATTGCTCGAACAATCGATTTTCATCCATGCCATCCAATTTTGGTTCTAATTTAAGCAGTATTTCCCTTCTCATGGCTTCCAGCAACAAGCTGTCCGGAGAAATTCCACCATCGATTTGTGAAGCAACAAGCCTTTTGCTCCTTGATCTCTCCAATAATGATTTTCTTGGCTCCATCCCTTCTTGTTTAATGGAGGATATGAGTGACCACCTGAATGTATTAAACTTGAAAGGAAATAAACTTGGTGGAAGATTGCCAAATAGCCTAAAGCAAGATTGTGCATTTGGGGCATTAGATTTTAGTGACAATCGGATTGAAGGACTGTTACCCAGATCCCTAGTTGCTTGCAAAGACTTGGAGGCTTTTGATATCAGAAATAATCGTATTGATGATAAATTTCCATGTTGGATGAGTATGCTTCCTAAACTTCAAGTCCTTGTTCTGAAATCCAACAAGTTTGTCGGGAATGTGGGGCCTTCTGTTCCTGGAGATAAAAATAGTTGTGAGTTTATAAAACTTCGAATTTTTGACTTGGCTTCAAACAATTTCTCTGGACTATTACAAAATGAATGGTTTAGAACAATGAAATCCATGATGACTAAAACAGTCAATGAGACGCTGGTCATGGAAAATCAATATGATCTACTTGGCCAAACATACCAAATCACCACTGCCATCACATACAAAGGGTCTGATATTACTTTTTCGAAGATATTGAGGACAATTGTAGTCATTGATGTTTCGGATAATGCGTTCTATGGTGCCATTCCCCAGTCTATTGGGGACCTAGTTCTACTTAGTGGGGTAAACATGTCACATAATGCCCTCACTGGACTGATCCCATCTCAGCTCGGCATGCTACATCAACTCGAGTCGCTCGACCTCTCTTCAAATGATCTTTCAGGAGAGATTCCACAAGAGTTGGCATCACTGGACTTCCTTTCGACGTTGAATATGTCCTACAATAAGTTGGAGGGAAGAATACCCGAGTCTCCCCACTTCTTGACATTCTCTAATCTCTCATTTCTAGGAAACATGGGTCTCTGTGGACTTCAGCTGTCCAAAGCATGCAACAACATATCATCAGATACGGTTCTACATCAATCAGAGAAGGTGTCAATAGACATTGTGTTGTTCCTTTTTGCTGGACTCGGATTTGGTGTTGGATTCGCAATTGCAATTCTCTTAACATGGGGAACCTCAAGGAGCTTGTCCTTAGCTTTACAGACTGTCGCAATGAGCTACCAGGGCAATGCTCTGTCTTCCACTCGTCCAGCTACTTCACCTAACCAATTACAGTATCTTAAGAGGGGACACGCAGGAAGTGTCCCTAGCCTAGCTAGCTCAGATAGGTGCCCTCGTGCATCCAAACAACTTAATTTTGAGTCCTCTTCAACTCAAATTTGTGTGCCTATTTCTTCTTCTTAATAAAGAAACACCGAGCTTCTGCTAGGTTGAATCTCTTCTTTTTCAAGAGGAGCTAGGCTCACCTTCCCATCGCTCAAGGATCTAAGGTCTGTCCACATTGTTATCTCAGAGTTCACTCTACATTACAGCTTTTCTTTATCTAGGGGTGTGCATTCATTTCAAATAGGGGCTATATATGCTCGACTTTGTCTCTCTACCTGAACTAGAGCACCTTATGTTGTCTCTGAATTGTGATTGCCAGAATGGGGAACAACAGCTTGAGAACCTTACCATCCAATGGTTTTCTAGACCAAGTCGATTAAGCATGTGAATTTGGAATGTATGAGACGCTATATATGTGGATGTGTGGGATATATGTGTGGGATGTATCCATTCTTATTTTCTAGGGATGTATCCATTCTATTTGTTTTTGCAGTGGGCATGGCTAGCAATTACTTGAGGCTAGCCAATAAAACAAATTAATTTTTTTTTGAGTAAAACCACATCACTGCCGGGTTGTTAGTTCAACCCATCACAGATGACTCACATCTGTGATCAAAACCCATCACAGATGATCATCTGTGACAGGTTGAAGAACAGCTTGTCAAAGATGACAAAGTTTATGTCCATTCATAGTAAAAGAATTGTAAATCTATCTCAGGGTCTCTCTCTTTTGTCGAATATGTTCGATAAATTTGTTCAGCTTTAAGGGCCTGAGATAATTTGGACAGTTTCTCCCTTTGTGACTACCTTTAACATCACAAGCTATCATTTGCAGAAATACAACCATTTGTTTTGCACTTCGTTGTCTAGCTTTCTTAATTCTAAAAAACAAGTTCACTGAATAATTCACATGCTCGCAATTTCAAAACACAAAGCATAACATCACCAACAACAACAGCATGTTTCTTATAAAAGCAATAACAACGAAAGAATCGATACCTGACTTTTTATAGGCAAGTTAATTTTCTTTCTGTAGGAGCAGAAGAAACAATAATTGTGACTAGCTCGCTGCAAACCTTTATATAATTTGAAAGGAAAAATGCAAAAGTATTCTTCTCATCATGTGACTAGTTTGATCCCTTCGTCCACTTTGTCTGAGCTTGAAAGCTCACTCTGTTGCTCGTATTTTCTGCACACTGTCAAAAGTGTAGTTGAAGCTTCAGTGCAGTGAGTTCTCGTCAACAGAAGAATAGCCATCTGATCTGTATGCACCAAGTTCTACTGCTCATACTGACAAAATCGAGTCCAGAAGAAAGAAAGTAGTTGAAGCTTCAGTGTATGCTATCATCAATAAAGGTGCAGAGGAAATCATACTGCAATAGTTGCCTAGTTGGGTGCTCATCTCACCTCTATGAACCATGCATCACCTGTCATTGGAAGGGCAGAAAATCAGGTGCATGAGAAGCAACAGACAAATTGCAAATGGCATACTAGGAAAACAAGAGATAAGCTTTACCGAGTATCTTCTCCCTTCTGCAGGGTTCTTCCTTCTTCTATCTTTTTCTCTCTACCTGCCGCCCAAACAAATATATTGCTATTTCTCCAAATCAGTCCATAACATCATCTGCCCTATTGGAAAGAAAGAATAAAGCAAAGTTTGGCATGAACTCTCATAAATCTGAAGAACAAAAAGGAATACAGACATGGTGTATGAATCAATTAAAACAACATCAATAGTTACGGGTACTGTATGTGCTGGAATTCATATCGAAGCGTGAAATGGAAACAAAATTTTACAAAGGAAAAGATTAGTCCAGTATCTAGAAATAACTGGTGAGATTACAACATGTAGTAGTTCCAAAAGAACAGAGTAACCACCAATGGGGACATGAATTAGATTAGTAATCCTAGAGAAAAATCTGACCTGTTGCAAATTCTTATTGGATGAGCCTGACAACTCCTTAGGACTGGAGAGGCATGTTTCAGAAGGTTCCTCCTGAGTATCTAAAAGGCATAAATGATTATATGGTTTTACTATTTTCTGCATTGTTTTGGTGCTTCTACAATTGCTGGACCCCACCAGGAGCATTTTCCAGTTCAGTAATGAAACGCACAAGCTGGAGCATCTGTGGTGCATGCCAAGTTAAACGATTGACCTATTTAATCCTACGCCATCATTACTGTCATTCCGATAGAAACAAAAGGCATGTCATGTCAACAAACACATTCTAAAAATGCTCCAGTATGAGGATAGCAGAAGTGAGCAAAGCTCCAGTATGATGCTTTGTGGCCTGCTAAAAAAATTACAGATCTCAAAAACTGGTATGGAGTTCCCAGCATATATCACAGATGTCATAAGAATCAAATCGTGCCATTTCAGCAACATGGCTCTCTCAGCAGTTCATCAGGCTCATTAAGAATGCACAGAACTTTATGTGGGGCCAATTGCATTATTGCTAAAGAATGAATAACGTGAGCTGCTAAGTGTATTTTCATCCTGTGGGCTTTGAAAGAGAACTGTAATACACGGTTCAACTCTGAACTCCTACAAGGGATCGACCATTTCTTCCCTTGCAGCAGGAAGAATATATGCTAAATACCATAGTTGGTCAAAATACTGCTGTTAAAGAGTATGCAAAATTACCGGGGTCAAGATTTTTACCAAAAGGAACTCAAAATTATTATCTACAGATAGGTTCTACTATACATACCTGACTACCTTGTCCATTACACGTTATCATGTTTAGAAATACAACCATTTGTTTTGCACTCCATTGTCTAGCTTTCTTATTTCTTAAAAAAAAAACATAGAATACACACGGTCACAATTTCAAAACACAAATATAGCATCATAGACAACAACAACGTCTCTTAGAAAAACAATAATAACAAAAGAATCAATACCTGACTTTTCTGAGGCATGTTTTGTTCTTTCTGTAGGAGCACAATAAACTCAAGAGTGCCATATGTTTAATGTAATTTCAGATACAACAATGTATTACAAGTGCCAAGCTAACTAAAGAAACTGATACTTTGCAGGGAGCAATTTTATATGCTCCCGACATTTACCTTCCCTTGAGAAGAGAGAAGCCAGTAAAGAAATAGTTGAAGCTTCAAGAGTGAGGTTATTCTTGTCAATTATAGACAGATAATTACTAGCTTTGGCAACCTCAGCTTTCTTGAGTAACATCCTGACGATATGATTAAGAAGACGAGAGTCAGGAGCACGGCCACTCTTCTCCACTGATATAAAGAGATTGTCAGCCTCTTCGTATGACTCTTCTTTTATAAGATTTGATATCATCAAGTTGTAGGTATGTACAGTAGGCACCAACCCATAAGTTGAGATAGCAGCAAACAATTCCTTAGCCTCTTGCCTTCTGCCAACTTTGAGCATTGCACTAATCACAATATTGAAAGTAATGATATCAAATTTTACATTCATAGCAAATAATTTCTCCAACAGCATATTCGCTTCATCGGTGCAATTGTTTCTACAAAGTCCACCAAGCACAACACCGTATGTCTGAATGCTCACGGTCGTTCCACTTTCAATCATCTCATGGAACATTTTCTTTGCAGCAGTTGTCCTCCTGGCCTGAAATAACCCATGGAGAATGATGTTATATAAAACACTTGTAGGCTTGACTCCCTTGTGCAACATGTCTCTGAATACAGTCAATGCATCATCAATCCTTCCATTTTTACAATAGCCATCAACAAGCGTACCATATATGTAACAATTCGGTTCAATGCCAATTGATGCCATAGCATCAAGTAATGCAAATGCCTCCTCCATATTACCAACTAAGCAATATCCCTCCATCAATGAATTAAAAGTAACAACATTAGGCCTTTGCCCCGTTTGTACCATCAAGTCCATGATATCTTTCCCTTCTGCTACCCTTCCCTCTTTGCACAGGTTGTTTATTATTGAACTGAAATACTTGACACCAGGAGGAGGAATATCCTTGTTCATCATTTCAGAAATCAATTCCTTGGCTTTTACCAACTCACCATGATTACAACAACCCTGGATCAGACAGCGGTAAACAGCCTCACTCGGTGGTACACCAATATCAACCATGTGGTTGAATTTGTGCAGAGCATCATCCAACCTGCCAATTCTGCAAAGAGAAGATATCACGGTTGCAAATGTGACAGTGTCAGGGATCATTCCTTTGTTCTGCATGTCTTCAAATATAAGCATAGCCTTATCCATCATCCCACAACGAGCATATGCATTAATCAGTATGTTGAAAAAACGGTGGTTAGGTACAATACCTTTAGATACCATCAAATTAACGAGGCTATTCATGTTGGCAAAGCAACCTTCAGCAGCATACCCATGAAGCAGGGTAGAGTAGGAGATAATGTTAGGTTTGGGGCCCTTCAGAACCATTGAATCAAAAATATCTTTTGCTTCTTTGATTCTATTGTGCCTGCAGAGAGCATGAATGAAGGAGTTGCAATTAACAACACTTGGTATGAGACCAGAGCTTGACATTTCTTTGAACACTCTAACCGACTCCTTCCACATTCCTGCAGTGGAATATCCATATATCAGGCTATTGTATGTCTTGTTATTAGGTCGAATACCGGCATCAACCATCTGCTCCAGAACACGCTCAGACTTCACCATTTCCTTTGTCTTGCAGAGCCCATCGATGAGTGAGTTATAAGTGACCACATCAGGTGAAACGGACTGTTCTATCATCTTATAGAACAATTCGTAAGCTTTGTCCACCTCGCCGGCTCGCCCTCCTTAGAGAAACCGTCGTTGAGCGTGTTGTACGAACACACATCCAGACCCAGGCCCGTCCTGAGCAAGCGGCCGAAGACAGCAAGCGCTAGCTCTGGACGGTGCATTCGGCGGTAGCAGTCGATGAGGATGTTGTAGGTGTAGGGCGCCACAACAGGCAGGGATGCAGTGGATGATGGAGACAATGGCCAATGCTACTCAGTGCCATAATGTCTTTCGCATGAGGGCTGACCAAATTCATGCTTTGTTCGCAATTTTAACTAATCGTTACCATCTTAATGGAAGTAACGAGGTTTGCCCTATGGAAGCACTAGGGCTTTTTCTGTACATCATGGCAGGAGGGCAGTCGCAAAGGGCAACAAATAATAGGATGGCTCGGTCCGGATCAACCATATGCAAGTACTTCCATAAAATGCTTGATGCAGTTTACTCCATGGCAGCTGATATCAACAAGCCTGTGGATCCTAGTTTTCGAAGAGTGCATAACCGGGTCGCACAAGATGAAAATTTCCTACCTTTTGCTGGGGCCGCAGGAGCTATAGACGGGACCCACATCCCAGTTCGTGTTGCAGTTGAAGAAGCTAATTTGCACCGCAATCGTCATCATATCACATCAAGGAATGTATTAGTCGTAATTGGATGGGATGATCGTGTTATATTTGCAGATGCCGGATGGCCTGGAGCTGTGTACGACCAGAGGGTGCTAACAGAAGCTGTCCGGAACTATCCCCATAATTTTCCAAGACTGCCATGGGGTAAGTACATAATGTTGAAGGTTTTTTTAATCCAGTTAGTACACAGCACCATCATATTACTCCCCCAGACAATGTTCATCTGAAATTTCTCATGTTCACTGTCCAGGTAAATATCTACTAGTGGATTCTGGGTATGCATGCCGGTGTGGTTTCTTGCCACCGTACCCGCATGTACGCTACCATTTGAATGAATTTGCTAGTCCTCCCTATATGCACTCCTCCCTACGTACTTCAGTTGAGAGAGCTTTTGGAGTTATGAAGAGTCAGTGGAGGATTCATAGGGAGATACCTCTTTTCCCTAGGCCAAACACCCAAACGAAGATCATACACTGCGTTTTTGCTCTCCACAACTTCAGGCTTGACAGTGCAGACCCCCATTTCATGACACAGAACCGGTTGTACAACGGGTACCCTCCCATCCCACAGGCACCACCGCTGCGCGACTGGTACGACGCACCTAACATTGCCGCTGGGATGAGAGCTGTTCGTGACGCCATTGCAAATGAAGTTTACAACAACTAGTCCTGCATCACTTTTCATCCTTAATAAATTTGTACTCCTTGCTCATGTCTTTCTCAATTTATCCTATTTTATGTATGTTATCGATATGAGAAACTACTATCCTATTGTTCTACTCGAATTTGTGTGACGCTATTATATTGCTATCTATGTGAACTTCGGTATGGTCAGTCACGCATTTCACATTCATTACAATTTTATCTCGCAATTAATTGTGTACATTAATATGCAACTAATCATCCTGCTGATCACATTTCTTCTTTTTTTTGTGTGCCTTTCACTGTCGGCTCCATGCGCGCAGGCCTAGCTGAGCGAGGAGGAAAAAACCCCACCCTCTCCCAAGTCAAGCCGACACCAGCAGCAGCGGCTGCAGCGCCTTTACTGCTGCCTGCGCACTGACAGCCCTGCCCGTCCCGTCGCGTCTCTTGCATCACTGCTCCGTCGGCAATCTCACGGAGCTGCTCCAACCGGCGTCAATCTCCATCCAGCCCTTGCTACCTACTATTCAGCCACCAACCATATTTACTACTAACGCCTATAGTACTGATTACACTCAGATTTAATTCGATACTACAATATGCACAAACAAGCGCACCCTAAGTTTTATAAGAAAACCCTCCACAATTCTCGTCTTCCCTCGAGCAGTCCATGTCGCCCCAAAAAATAAGAAAACGAAACTCGCCCACGCACCGGCACAGTACTGGCGGAGGCGGCGATTTCGAGCGACAATCTGGTATTCAGAGCCGTCGGAGACAACGCATCGGCGGAGACGGCGACCTCAATCCATGGCGCACCAGCGGAGATAGCGATCTGGAGCGACGACATGCCCGCGGCGGAAGCGGCGATCTGGAGAGACGGTTTGTCTTCAGAGGTTGCCACTACTCTCGCCGTCACAGCGTTTATGCAGAAGCAGCAGAACTGAAACTGAGCTCAGCTGATGGAGATTGGAGTTAGCTGTTGCTTTCTTCTCTCCGTATTAGTGAATCGTGTTTCATGGTCTCCTTTTCTCTGATTGTTTTTGTTAGGGACTCAGAGCAGATGTATCTTATCGTTTTCTTGTTCACATGAGATTTAAGAGATCATCAATCATCAGTTCATCACCAGCTAACTATTTCAAATCTTTGTCCAAAGTCAAATTAACGTTTTGGAAGAATCATGGGACTACATGGGAGATATTCTGCCATCAGCCCATCAGGTTCATGACAACTTCAGTTTTTTTTTTCTCAAACATGAACAAAATTGCTGCTACAGCGCAGGCAATGGCAGCCTCCGCATCCGCAGGCTTGTCGCCGCCTAGATCGCCATCCCCGCCGGCGCGAAGTCGATTGAGGTCATTGTCTCTGTTGATTTTTTGTCGCTGCTGCCTCCAAATACGAACCGTTCCCTCCGCTAATATGCAGCGCTTTCTTGCACTAGATTCAGATTAGTTGATTTTTTTTTAGCAATATGGACTGCTTGAGGAAAGAGAGTTGTTGAGGGTTCTTTTACTATACTTAGTGCAGGAGGTGGGCGGTTAAATGAATAAATGCCACATTCTGAAACTTAGCCGTAGGATATTGATCGAAGGGCTCGGGACACGCGTGTGCATGAGTGCAGATAAGTGGCTATGTACATATGATACGCTGCCGATGTTAATAGCCTAAATAGAAGAGCGACTTAAATTAAATTAAAGCTACCTTCAAATAACCATGATACCATCGAAGATTCAAATGGGAATATTGTGGGATACTTCTATTTTGATGACAAGGATGAAGAAAAACAAGTGGTATCAAAAGACACTGAAAAACAGACGCGCCTCGCCGATCGATTTGGAGAAAAATCGGGCGCTGACGTTACCATGATGTCAGCGTCCGATTTACGTGCAAAAACTACTTTAAACTGATTTTTCTCTTAAATTACTTATCCAAATTATGATCCGGTTGCAGCATTAAATTCGTTGCAATTAAATCTTCAAAACAAGACCACACATGGATATATTCCGACGAAATTTTTTTAGCTTATTATTGAATTATTTTAAATATTGCACAAACCAAGTATATCGGAATGTTTCACTCAGTAGATCGAAAATGTTCACTCGTTTAAATCGGGTGTTGTTTATATTATATAAAACAATGTTTCAGCAAATAGCAAAAGATTGTTTCAGTTCAATGCAATATTTGATCCATACATAGTGAAACATTATAAGACACTAGGTGAAACATTTTTCGTTTTGGAACAAAAAATAAACGAATTCCCTTAATAGGGGGTTTCAAAATATGTGAGTCGTATTTTCTTTTAATACTGCTAATGGAATATTATTTCATGCTTCATTCCGAATATTCTAGATCATCATAGTAACTTGTGATACTAGGTAAACATTGTGATACATCTAAGTGGTAAATTTTGTACTAAAAACATTATACTCGCAATTCTCCTTATAGAGGGGTCCAAAAATATCGTCGGTCTTATATTGTTGCAAAAGAAGATATTTTAGCACTTCGTAACATAAATGCAAACGTATTATCTCTTAAAAGTGAAACAACTTGTATAGTATACTATGTTAAAACATGCTTTTTGTATAAAAGAGTGATGAATGGAGAGTGGGGGCCCTCAACAGACTGTCAAGCACGGTGGGGGAGGCGCGCGCGGTTGGAAGCAGCGGGGCCCGATCCGGTCTCCCCCGTGTACTAAACCGGTGTTTCGCCCAAGTAAGTGTTGTGCAGTAATTTTCGCTGAAAAAACAATGAGTATATGCAAAAGCATGGGAAATGAGTGTGAACTGGTGTCGAATTTATAAATGCGAACACCTACACATACTTAATCTAGTCTAAGGAGAGCTTACTGATATTTTGATGGCCGAATCATTCCCTGATCCAAGCATATTGATAGTATTTGAAGATAGGGTACTGTGTTAAAAGCTAAGCCCTAGTTTCAGTTCGTGCTAAAATAAAACTTTTCACCCATCAGCAACCTCGTAAATATTTGGACACATTTTATGGTGATTGTAGTTATCATGGAAAAAAAAAACAATGTTACACAGTTTTGTCGTGTAAAATTGCGAACGTGGTATTTTTTTATGAGCGATCCTTATATAATGCAATGTCAACATGGATTTGACTAAGCGTGGTGCTCTTTACAATAAATTAACATCTTTGCTAAGATGATTTATGTTTTGCCGTGTTAATAACCAGGTTACATTTCTCGCAATTTCTGGCGGAATCTGTAATTTGTTTTGTTTATTAGACTAAATTTAATACTTCAAATGTGTGTCCGTATATCTAATGTGACAACATCCCAAATTTTTGTCCCCAACTAAACTGGCTAAACATGCCCTAAATCTATCCAATTTAATAGGACTTCAAACCAAAACAGCCGTCATTAGCTCTCAGTTCATCAAGTAGTCGTGACTATGAGTGAAATAAATAGGATGACTGAAATAAGGTTCGAGTACATGACACATGTTAGGTTAGCTATACGTATAGATTTGGAAAGAGGTAACCAAAACTAGATTCAAAATTTTCAAATCCCTCAAATTTGCATGCCCCCAAACCTGCTGCCTAGGTTTCCAATTTGAAAGGAAAAAGTACACGAAAGGTCCCTCAACTTGTCATCGAGTTACAAAATCATCCTCCAACTGCAAAACTAGATATATGATATCCCTTAACTTACAAAAACCGTTCACTTTAGGTTCTTCGGTGGTTTTGACCCAGGGTTTGTCCGACGTGGCGGCCGAGTCAATGTGAGACCCACGTGGGCCCTACATGTCAGGATGCCACTTTCCCCTCATTTCCCTTCCTCCTCCTCTCCCCCTCACTTTTCTCCTCTCTGGGCAGGGCGGCCGGCGGGTGAGGAGGAGGTCGCCGGGGCGAGGCGGGAGAGGAGGTCCGACGGCCGGCGACGTGCATCATTACAACTGGATCATTGGGACTAATAATTTTATTGAGTTGAATGAAAGAAATATGTCCCAAGGATTACAAAGGTGTTGATACTCAAGTGATATTATTACACCTAACGATACCAAGATTGCCAAAGTGAAGATATTGAAGATGTGGGATACGGAGTGGCTACTATAGCAAGACGGCAAAGGGCAAGCGATGCTCGTCGCGATGGACCATGCAGCGGTGAAGGGCAAGCAAGGGGCTTTGCGCCCAAGAACCAAATCCGGTGGTGAAGGGCGAGTGACGGCTTTGTCATGATGGACCGTGTGAGACCATTTGAAGCTACAAGTAATCGCATCAATCATTTGAAGAATATATGGTGAAACGGTATCAGCATTGGCGTCCCTAAAGACAATTAAAGAAATATGGAAAGAAAGCATTTCTATTGGTATAATTCTCTTCCTATTTATATTTGAGTTTAGGAATGACGTACTATTAAGAGGGATGCAACGTCGAGGTGTTTGTGTATGTCTCGGTGCTCAAAGTGACCTATCATAGTGCTACCTTGAGAGAAACCCCAGCTTTAACCTATCCTTTGAGTGGCTTTAGGCCTTGTGTTTTGTTGAGTTGGGTAGTCCTCTGAGTGAGCTTTCCAAAGAGTCCAAGATCATCAAAAACAGACTCCCGAGCGAAAAGTTATAGTCGTTTTACTATGTGCTTTACGGAAGTTCCGAAAAATTATCGGAAGTTCCGAAAATGGGAAATAGAGTTTAGCTTCTGTAAATTTTCGGAAGTTCTGAAAATTCCAGTCTTAGCCTCCAATGGCTAGTTTTTGAGGGGCTCGGGTATATAAACTCCTCCACCCCTCCTTTGAGTGGCGGTTGTTCTTAGGTAACATTAGATACATCCAAACCCAAATAGCCATCCCCATTTTCCATCCTTTGCGGTGCCTCTTTGTGAGGGGGATTTGAGAAGGGAAGAGAGTTGGATTGAGATATTGAGAAGTTGAGAGCTAGTGATTTTCACTCCATACTTTGAGCACTCGAGTTCATAGCAAGCAAATATTCGATTGTGTTTGTTACTCTTGGGGACTAAGGTCTCCTAAACGGCTAGGCGTCGCCGGTGAGCACCCAACGTTGTGGTGTGCCACGGAAAGTTTGTGAAGGCTTCGATTTCGCCTCCGCAAGGGAAGAAATCAAGAGTGAAACCGAGGAGTGCATTTGTGCAACCTCGTGAGGAAAGGGTTGAAATAGACTCGGCCCTTGTGGCCCCTCAACGGAGACGTAGGATCCGTGGATCCGAATTTTGGGAAACAAATCAACGTGTCTCCTCTCTTGGTTTGCTCGTTCTTGCTATCTCTCATAGTGTGCTTGAGCTTGTTTTTGCCCGATCTACTAGCCTGCATAATTAATATATTTGGTGACCTTATATCTTGTTTAGATACCTTATTTGTCACCTTTTGATTCATATACATTTTGTTTATTCGTGCTACAAGTCCATAGCTAGTGTTTTATTCCGTTATCCGCCGAACCTTTCAGTTGAGACCAGAACTTTCAATCCCATACCGGAAGTTCCGATTTGAACCGAAAGTTCTCATATCTCTAATATACTATGAAGTTGTGATAATTTTTTAGGAACGCCTATTCACCCCCCCTCTAGGCGACATCAAGGCCCTTTCAAATACTTCAAATGTGTATCCGTATATCTGATGTGACAACCAATCCCAAATTTTTTTCCCCAACTAAATCTATCTAATTCAATAGTACTTCAAACCAACAGCCCTCATTAGCTCTCAGTTCGTCAAGTAGTGGTGACTATGAGTCAAATAAATAGGATGACTGAAATAAGGTTCGAGTACATGACACATGTTAGGTTAGCTATACATATAGATTTGGAAAGAGGTAACCGAAACCAAATTCAAAATTTTCAAATCCCTCAAATTTGCAGGCCCCCAAACCTGCTGCCTAGGTTTCCAATTTGAAAGGAAAAAGTACACGAAAGGTCCCTCAACTTATCATCGAGCTACAAAATCGTCCCCCAACTGCAAAATCAGATATATGATATCCCTCAACTTACAAAAAACCGTTCACTCTAGGTTCTTCGGTGGTTTTGACCCTGGTTTAGTCCGACGTGGCGGCTGAGTCAACGTGAGACCCACGTGAGCCCAACATGTCAGGATGCCACTTTCCCCTCCTTTCCCTTCCTTCTCCTCTCCCCCTCTCACTTTTCTCCTCTCTGGGTAGGCCGGTCGATGGGTGAGGAGGAGGTCGCCGGGGCGAGGCGGGAGAGAAGGTCTGACGGCCGGCGACGCGGTGGTGGCGCCCGCCGGTACAAATCCCGCCTCCGCGCCGCCATATCCTCCTCCCGCGGGCTGTCGTCTCCTCCATCCCACCCGAACCCTATCGATCCCTTCGCCGCGGTAGCGGCGGCGACAGTGAAGGCGCCGCCGCTCCAAAATCCTATCATCCCCCGCGACCTTCCCTCGCCGGAGATGGAGGCCACCGCGGAGGCGCTCACCTGGGAGGGGTGCTGCGTTGGCGGAGGTGCCGCGCCAAGCGTCTCGTCGACGTGTACTGGCGGCTCTATTGGACTCTCAGGTGGAGCTGCGGGCGTGGCACGGGCGAAGCCTGCTCGAGGCAGAGCAGCTGCCGCTGCTGCCCTCCGCGTCCAAGGTGGTCAGGGCGGTGTCTGCAACGGTGCCGAGGCGGAAGAAATGCGGCTTCGGTGGGTGCAAGGTGCGGACCATGGCTATGGCCAGGTTTTGCCACTCCCACATCCTCTCCGACGACCATGGTGATGGCATGTCCCTTCCTGCCGCGCTCTTGACAGACGGTGTGGGTGATGATGTGGCATCCTGACATATGGGTCCCGTGCTGACTTAGCCGCCACATCGGACAAAACCGGGGTCAAAACAACCGAAAGACCTAAAGTTAACGGTATTATAAGTTGAAGGATGTCATATATCTGGTTTTGCGGTTGGGGACGATTTTGTAACTCGATGACAAGTTGAGGGACTTTCGGTGTACTTTTTCCAATTTGAAATTGCTCTCTTCTAAGGCCACAAAAAACAATCGAAATTAGCAGGCCGCCAGCCCAGCCCACCTACTTCTCCTACACGGCCCAACTGCCACGTCAGCTAACCACCCCATTCAATCCACTCCGCTCCACGGAGCCAACCCGAGCTCGCGAGATGGAAGCTCACCTCCGGCCGCTCTCCG
>CM020178.1:21905888-21974563 GCA_009805545.1 Oryza longistaminata | reverse complement strand
TGGGTGGGCCCCAACAGATGCGCACGTGGGGGGAGGCGCGCGCGGGGGAGCGCCCGATCCGGCTCCCCCGTGCCGGTCGCCCGAGGGTGAGTATTTTCGCTGAAAAAACAATTGGATATATGCCAAAAGCATGGGAAAATGAGTGTTGAACTGTGTCAGATTTATAAATGCGAACACCTAAAACTTAATCTAGGTCATAAGACAACTTATGGCATGTTTGGATTGGGGCCAATTCTTGCCCTACCAATCATTTGATAGTTTTGAATAGTACTTGTTAAAAGGCTAAGGCCTTGTTTAGTTCTCAAAATAAAACTTTTCACCCATCACATCGAATATTTCGACACATGCATGGAGTATTAAATGTGAAAAAAAAACAATTACACAGTTTGCGTGTAAATTGCGAGATGAATCTTTTAAGCCTAATTGCGCTATGATTTGACAACGTGGTGCTACAATAAACATTTGCTAATGACGGATTAATTAGGTTAATAAATTCATCTCGCAATTTTCTGGCGGAATCTGTAATTTGTTTTGTTATTAGACTAAATTTAATACTTCAAATGTGTGTCCGTATATCTAATGTGACAACCAATCCCAAATTTTTGTCCCCAACTAAACATGCCCTAAATCTATCCAATTTAATAGGACTTCAAACCAAAACAGCCGTCATTAGCTCTCAGTTCATCAAGTAGTCGTGACTATGAGTGAAATAAATAGGATGAAGTGAAATAAGGTTCGAGTACATGACACATGTTAGGTTAGCTATACGTATAGATTTGGAAAGAGGTAACCAAAACTAGATTCAAAATTTTCAAATCCCTCAAATTTGCATGCCCCCAAACCTGCTGCCTAGGTTTCCAATTTGAAAGGAAAAAGTACACGAAAGGTCCCTCAACTTGTCATCGAGTTACAAAATCGTCCTCCAACTGTAAAACTAGATATATGATATCCCTTAACTTACAAAAACCGTTCACTTTAGGTTCTTCGGTGGTTTTGACCCGCGGAGATGGCGATCTGGAGCGACGACATGCCCGCGGCGGAAGCGGCGATCTGGAGAGACGGTTTGTCTTCAGAGGTTGCCACTACTCTCGCCGTCACAGCGTTTATGCAGAAGCAGCAGAACTGAAACTAAGCTCAGCTGATGGAGATTGGAGTTAGCTGTTGCTTTCTTCTCTCCGTATTAGTGAATCGTGTTTCATGGTCTCCTTTTCTCTGATTGTTTTTGTTAGGGACTCAGAGCAGATGTATCTTATCGTTTTCTTGTTCACATGAGATTTAAGAGATCATCAATCATCAGTTCATCACCAGCTAACTATTTCAAATCTTTGTCCAAAGTCAAATTAACGTTTTGGAAGAATCATGGGACTACATGGGAGATATTCTGCCATCAGCCCATCAGGTTCATGACAACTTCAGTTTTTTTTTCTCAAACATGAACAAAATTGCTGCTACAGCGCAGGCAATGGCAGCCTCCGCATCCGCAGGCTTGTCGCCGCCTAGATCGCCATCCCCGCCGGCGTGAAGTCGATTGAGGTCATTGTCTCTGTTGATTTTTTGTCGCTGCTGCCTCCAAATACGAACCGTTCCCTCCGCTAATATGCAGCGCTTTCTTGCACTAGATTCAGATTAGTTGATTTTTTTTTTAGCAATATGGACTGCTTGAGGAAAGAGAGTTGTTGAGGGTTCTTTTACTATACTTAGTGCAGGAGGTGGGCAGTTAAATGAATAAATGCCACATTCTGAAACTTAGCCGTAGGATATTGATCGAAGGGCTCGGGACACGCGTGTGCATGAGTGCAGATAAGTGGCTATGTACATATGATACGCTGCCGATGTTAATAGCCTAAATAGAAGAGCGACTTAAATTAAATTAAAGCTACCTTCAAATAACCATGGTACCATCGAAGATTCAAATGGGAATATTGTGGGATACTTCTATTTTGATGACAAGGATGAAGAAAAACAAGTGGTATCAAAAGACACTGAAAAACAGACGCGCCTCGCCGATCGATTTGGAGAAAAATCGGGCGCTGACGTTACCATGATGTCAGCGTCCGATTTACGTGCAAAAACTACTTTAAACTGATTTTTCTCTTAAATTACTTATCCAAATTATGATCCGGTTGCAGCATTAAATTCGTTGCAATTAAATCTTCAAAACAAGACCACACATGGATATATTCCGATGAAATTTTTTTAGCTTATTATTGAATTATTTTAAATATTGCACAATGTTCCACCAAGTATATTGGAATTGTTTCACTAAATAGATCAAAAATGTTTCACTCGTTTAAATCGGGTGTTGTTTCATTTTATATAAAAACAATGTTTCAGCAAATAGCAAAAGATTGTTTCAGTTTAATGCAATATTTGATCCATACATAGTGAAACATTATAAGACACTAGGTGAAACATTTTTCGGTGGAACAAAAAATAAAACGAATTCCCTTAATAGGGGGTTTCCAAAATATATGGGTTTTTTTGTTGCCAATGGAATATTTCAGTTCACTGTAACATTAGATCTATACATAGTAAAACATTGTGAGTACATTAGGTAAAACATTTTTGGTGGAACAAAAAATAAACCAAATTCCCTTAATAGAGGGGTTCCAAAATATGTGGGTTTTTTGTTGCAAAAGAATATTTTAATTCGCTGCAACATTATATCTATAAAAGTGAAACATTGTAAGTACACTAGGTAAAACATCTTTTGTGTAAAAAGAGGAGGGAGAAGTGGGTGGGCCCCAACAGATGCGCACGTGGGGGGAGGCGCGCGCGGGGGAGCGCCCGATCCGGCTCCCCCGTGCCGGTCGCCCGAGGGTGAGTATTTTCGCTGAAAAAACAATTGGATATATGCCAAAAGCATGGGAAAATGAGTGTTGAACTGTGTCAGATTTATAAATGCGAACACCTAAAACTTAATCTAGGTCATAAGACAACTTATGGCATGTTTGGATTGGGGCCAATTCTTGCCCTACCAATCATTTGATAGTTTTGAATAGTACTTGTTAAAAGGCTAAGGCCTTGTTTAGTTCTCAAAATAAAACTTTTCACCCATCACATCGAATATTTAGACACATGCATGGAGTATTAAATGTGAAAAAAAAACAATTACACAGTTTGCGTGTAAATTGCGAGATGAATCTTTTAAGCCTAATTGCGCTATGATTTGACAACGTGGTGCTACAATAAACATTTGCTAATGACGGATTAATTAGGTTAATAAATTCATCTCGCAATTTTCTGGCGGAATCTGTAATTTGTTTTGTTATTAGACTAAATTTAATACTTCAAATGTGTGTCCGTATATCTAATGTGACAACCAATCCCAAATTTTTGTCCCCAACTAAACATGCCCTAAATCTATCCAATTTAATAGGACTTCAAACCAAAACAGCCGTCATTAGCTCTCAGTTCATCAAGTAGTCGTGACTATGAGTGAAATAAATAGGATGACTGAAATAAGGTTCGAGTACATGACACATGTTAGGTTAGCTATACGTATAGATTTGGAAAGAGGTAACCAAAACTAGATTCAAAATTTTCAAATCCCTCAAATTTGCATGCCCCCAAACCTGCTGCCTAGGTTTCCAATTTGAAAGGAAAAAGTACACGAAAGGTCCCTCAACTTGTCATCGAGTTACAAAATCGTCCTCCAACTTTAAAACTAGATATATGATATCCCTTAACTTACAAAAACCGTTCACTTTAGGTTCTTCGGTGGTTTTGACCCAGGGTTTGTCCGACGTGGCGGCCGAGTCAATGTGAGACCCACGTGGGCCCTACATGTCAGGATGCCACTTTCCCCTCATTTCCCTTCCTCCTCCTCTCCCCCTCACTTTTCTCCTCTCTGGGCAGGGCGGCCGGCGGGTGAGGAGGAGGTCGCCGGGACGAGGCGGGAGAGGAGGTCCGACGGCCGGCGACGTGCATCATTACAACTGGATCATTGGGACTAATAATTTTATTGAGTTGAATGAAAGAAATATGTCCCAAGGATTACAAAGGTGTTGATACTCAAGTGATATTATTACACCTAACGATACCAAGATTGCCAAAGTGAAGATATTGAAGATGTGGGATACGGAGTGGCTACTATAGCAAGACGGCAAAGGGCAAGCGATGCTCGTCGCGATGGACCATGCAGCGGTGAAGGGCAAGCAAGGGGCTTTGCGCCCAAGAACCAAATCCGGTGGTGAAGGGCGAGTGACGGCTTTGTCATGATGGACCGTGTGAGACCATTTGAAGCTACAAGTAATCGCATCAATCATTTGAAGAATATATGGTGAAACGGTATCAGCATTGGCGTCCCTAAAGACAATTAAAGAAATATGGAAAGAAAGCATTTCTATTGGTATAATTCTCTTCCTATTTACATTTGAGTTTAGGAATGACGTACTATTAAGAGGGATGCAACGTCGAGGTGTTTGTGTATGTCTCGGTGCTCAAAGTGACCTATCATAGTGCTACCTTGAGAGAAACCCCAGCTTTAACCTATCCTTTGAGTGGCTTTAGGCCTTGTGTTTTGTTGAGTTGGGTAGTCCTCTGAGTGAGCTTTCCAAAGAGTCCAAGATCATCAAAAACAGACTCCCGAGCGAAAAGTTATAGTCGTTTTACTATGTGCTTTACGGAAGTTCCGAAAAATTATCGGAAGTTCCGAAAATGGGAAATAGAGTTTAGCTTCTGTAAATTTTCGGAAGTTCTGAAAATTCCAGTCTTAGCCTCCAATGGCTAGTTTTTGAGGGGCTCGGGTATATAAACTCCTCCACCCCTCCTTTGAGTGGCGGTTGTTCTTAGGTAACATTAGATACATCCAAACCCAAATAGCCATCCCCATTTTCCATCCTTTGCGGTGCCTCTTTGTGAGGGGGATTTGAGAAGGGAAGAGAGTTGGATTGAGATATTGAGAAGTTGAGAGCTAGTGATTTTCACTCCATACTTTGAGCACTCGAGTTCATAGCAAGCAAATATTCGATTGTGTTTGTTACTCTTGGGGACTAAGGTCTCCTAAACGGCTAGGCGTCGCCGGTGAGCAGCCCAACGTTGTGGTGTGCCACGGAAAGTTGTGTGAAGGCTTCGATTTCGCCTCCGCAAGGGAAGAAATCAAGAGTGAAACCGAGGAGTGCATTTGTGCAACCTCGTGAGGAAAGGATTGAAATAGACTCGGCCCTTATGGCCCTCAACGAGACGTAGGATCCGTGGATCCAAATTTCGGGAAACAAATCAACGTGTCTCCTCTCTTGGTTTGCTCGTTCTTGCTATCTCTCATAGTGTGCTTGAGCTTTTTGCCCGATCTACTAGCCTGCATAATTAATATATTTTGGTGACCTTATATCTTGTTTAGATATCTTATTTGTCACCTTTTGATTCATATACATTTTGTTTATTTGTGCTACAAGTCCATAGCTAGTGTTTTATTCCGTTATCCGCCGAACCTTTCAGTTGAGACCGGAACTTTCAATCCCATACCGGAAGTTCCGATTTGAACCGAAAGTTCTCATATCTCTAATATACTATGAAGTTGTGATAATTTTTAAGAACACCTATTCACCCCTCTAGGCGACATCAAGGCCCTTTCAAATACTTCAAATATGTATCCGTATATCTGATGTGACAACCAATCCCAAATTTTTTCCCCAACTAAATCTATCTAATTCAATAGTACTTCAAACCAACAGCCCTCATTAGCTCTCAGTTCGTCAAGTAGTGGTGACTATGAGTCAAATAAATAGGATGACTGAAATAAGTTCGAGTACATGACACATGTTAGGTTAGCTATACATATAGATTTGGAAAGAGGTAACCGAAACCAAATTCAAAAATTTTCAAATCCCTCAAATTTCAGCCCCAAACCTGCTGCTAGGTTTCCAATTTGAAAGGAAAAAGTACACGAAAAGGTCCCTCAACTTATCATCGAGTTACAAAATCGTCCCCCAACTGACAAAATCAGATATATGATATCCCTCAACTTACAAAAAACCGTTCACTCTAGGTTCTTCGTGTGGTTTGACCCTGGTTTAGTCCGACGTAGCGGCTGAGTCAACGTGAGACCCACGTGAGCCCAACATGTCAGGATGCCACTTCCCCTCCTTTCCCTTCCTTCTCCTCTCCCCCTCTCACTTTTCTCCTCTTAGGTAGGCCGGTCGATGGTGAGGAGGAGGTCGCCGGGGCGAGGCGGGAGAGGAGGTCTGACGGCCGGCGACGCGGCGGTGGCGCCCGCTGGTACAAATCCCGCCTCCGCGCCGCCATATCCTCCTCCCGCAGGCCGTCGTCTCCCCATCCCACCCGAACCCTATCGATCCCTTCGCCGCGGTAGCGGCGCGACAGCGAAGGCGCCGCCGCTCCAAAATCCTATCATCCCCCACGACCTTCCCTCGCCGGAGATGGAGGCCACCGCGAGGGCCTCACCTGGGAGGGGTGCTGCTTGGCGGAGGTCCACGCAAGCGTCTCGTCGATGTGTACTGGCGGCTCTATTGGACTCTCAGGTGGAGCTGCGGGCGTGGCACGGGCGAAGCCTGCTCGAGGCAGAGCAGCTGCCGTGCTGCCCTCCGCGTCCAAGGTGGTCAGGGGTGTCTGCAACGGTGCCGAGCGGAAGAAATGCGGCTTCGGTGGGTGCAAGGTGGGACCATGGCTATGGCCAGGTTTTGCCACTCCCACATCCTCTCCGACAACCATGGTGATGGCATGTCCCTTCCGCCGCGCTCTTGACAGAGTGTGGGTGATGATGTGGCATCCTGACATATGGGTCCCGTGCTGACTTAGCGCGCCACATCGGACAAAACCGGGGTCAAAACAACGAAAAACCTAAAGTTAACGGTATTATAAGTTGAAGGATGTCATATATCTGGTTTTGCGGTTGGGGACGATTTTGTAACTCGATGACAAGTTGAGGCTTCGGTGTACTTTTTCCAATTTGAAATTGCGCTCTTTCTAAGGCCACAAAAAACAATCGAAATTAGCAGGCCGCCAGCCCAGCCCACCTACTTCTCCTACACGGCCCAACTGCCACGTCAGCTAACACCCCATTCAATCCACTCCGCTCCACGGAGCCAACCCGAGCTCGCGAGATGGAAGCTCACCTCCGGCCGCTCTCCGCCCCCGCGGCGGCGCTCCTCCTTCCCCCGCTGCGCCGCTTCCCACCGCCGTTGCTGCTTCTGCGCAGGAGAGCATCCCCCGGTTGCAGGAGGTGGAGCAGCGTGAGGGCCAGCGCGGGCGGCGGGGGCTGGCTGTCGGGCCTGCTCGGAGGCAAGGGCGGCGGCGGCGGCGGCGCTTCGACGGCGATGACGGTGACGCCGGGGACCGTGAAGGCGGGGGACCCCGTCCTGCACGAGCCGGCTCAGGAGGTTGCCCCCGGGGACATCCCCTCGGAGAAGGTCCAGGGCGTCATCGACCGGATGGTCGCCGTCATGCGCAAGGCCCCCGGCGTCGGCCTCGCCGCCCCGCAGATCGGCGTCCCCTTGAAGGTAACCCGCAATCGAGGGCACGATTCGTGCGATCGCTCCTGCATATTCCATTGCATTAATTGCTCCAAATTACTTCCTCCGGTTTCATTTTAATTGACGATTCAGACAATGACACGGACTACAAAATATATCTTTGACATTATTTTTCTATTATAATATAGACAATAAATAAATGCATGTTTACCAAATATATATATGTTGTCCTAATTTCTTTAAACTAAATATTTTTAAAGCTATTAATGATTAAAGTTATAAAAGTTTGGCCTCAACCTTGTCCAAAACGTCAATTATTATGGAACCGGAGAGAGTACTCCACTAAGTCTACTGTTCAACTGTTTAATTACCTGCTTATGTTTGTTCGTGATTGACACTGACACATGGCTGAATTGCTCGACCTGTTAAAATTTCATAGATTATCGTCCTGGAGGATACCCAAGAATACATCAGCTATGCTCCCAAGAAGGACATTGAAGCGCAGGATCGCCGTCCTTTCGATCTTCTTGTGAGTAGTAGTACATTTGTCCTATGTAGTTGCCTTCACCAACAATTATCATTAGGCATTGCCACCTTCTCATGCCGTTTTATTTTCCTTGTGTCCCTTGGATACCAGGTTATCATCAATCCTAAGCTTAAGACAACGAGTAAAAGAACTGCATTGTTCTTCGAGGGGTGTTTGAGGTACTCGCTAGAATGCTTCTTTGTGATGTTATTACTAGTTGCTCATATGCATTGTACTGGATTACATTGTGCTTGTTCTCATGTGTCTTCTGGGGATGGCAGTGTTGATGGATACAGGGCACTCGTCGAGCGACACCTGGATGTTGAGGTTTCAGGTTTGGACAGGAATGGACGCCCCATCAAGGTAGAAGCTTCAGGATGGCAGGCACGTATCCTGCAGCACGAATGTGATCATCTTGAAGGTACATTATATGTTGACAAGATGGTCCCTAGGACATTCAGAATTGTTGATAACTTGGATCTTCCGCTTCCTGTTGGATGCCCTCCAATAGGTGCACGCTGATGTGGAGAGCATTCCACATTTTAAAATTTCCAAGTAGAGATAATTGCGCTCTATAGTATTCATAAAATTTATCCCAAGTACTCCCTCCCTCCCTAAATATTTGACGCCGTTGACTTTTTTAAATATGTTTGACCGTTCGTCTTATTCAACTTTTTTTGTGAAATATGCAAAACTATATGTATACATAAAAGTATATTTAAACAATGAATCAAATGATAGGAAAAGAACTAATAATTACATAAATTTTTTGAATAAGATGAACGGTCAAACATGCTTAAAAAAGTCAACGGCGTCAAATATTTAGGGACAGAGGGAGTATAATATTTGCATTGCTGCTTATTTCTGTGATTGCCAATTTTCCATGAATTGATATTTCAATGCCTCTTGTGGTCATACACATACGGAGAATCACTGCCCTGTATGTTGAATTGACATCACGTGGTAACATTCGTTGTTAGTTGTAGGATGTTCACTCAATGTTTTTGTATGGTGTCCATGGACTCGTGGAGAACAGGAATTTTACACTTCAATAGAACTGGACCTTTTCCTCCAGTTTTTGTCTCTTCAACATAATTTGCAATACCATACACTTAATAGTTTATACTGATTATTTTTATCATATTTCCGATATTCTTGAACTTCTCTATATTTCGTACAACTTGAATTTTCTTTCATCTGTTTTGAGATTTGAAGCTAGTTGAGATTCTTCAAGTTTATGTAAACTAATGTGGTTGGTTGAATTATACAAATTGCTTTTGGTGGTATGGTTGTGTCCGTGTCTCTCAGAGCAGCATGTGTTGTTTTCCTAAACTAGAGTAGCAAAAGGAAACATATCCATGATGGGTGTAACATGATTATGTTGTCTGATCATGTCTCAGAACCAGTTTGTTTATGCAGTATATTGTGATATAATATTCCTTCTAACATACTAAATTCAATACCTTTCTGTATTAATTTTAGGATAGCTTGATGGGTGGTGGAAGGTAAGCCATATATAATTTAAACCCTTTTGAAAATGCAAGTTCGCAAATAGCCTTGAACGCAATAAAGTGAGCATTATGTACAAAGATAGAATAAGAAAAATGAGCACTAATAGAAGTTCACAACGAGAATAAATGAACAGTTTGTCATTATGATGTATCCTTTAATATGTAAATATTTCTCCAAGTGTCTTCAAATAATATTTTAAAACACCCTTACAATCAATGGTCTGGATAATGGAGTGCATCTGTTACTTCCTACTGTTGGAAGGAATTATGAGACAAAAAGCTAACAAGTATGAACTTATATAAGATAAATTGAATCTGAAGGAAACAGAGTTCATCAGTTACGACAGAATAATGAGGAACTTCTTCACACATGGACCTTATAACTTGAGCATCAGCATTTAACAATCATGACAAGTACAAAGTGAGTCATGGTGCAGATGGAGGACGTAAATGTTGCAACCAAGTGGCCACACATGACACATTAGAAATCAACTTAATCCTTCGAAACCAAAATGTTACATCTTCTTAGTCCCAAGTATATTGTAGTCTACTTAAAGCCCCAAGCTCTGAAGAATGGAATGCTTGACTTTAAAGGCATGCATACATTTGGAACAGTGCTTTGAAGTTACCAATTTTCTGATTCTGGGAGATGAAAGTTCACTTGTTTCAGAGGCACCAAATTGTAGACCACTGTAAAGAAAAAAAAAAACAGGAGAATTTTCAGATGATATGTGCAATCATATACTGTAGGCATAGACATAGCCATGAAATTAACACATAAATCATGTTTGAATCAGTGTTCATGCCCTCAATATTCGTTCAATTTCGAAACAGGCAACTCCCAAAGCATTCACCTACTGCAACTGTGCAAAACCAAAGGATTGAGTTTTATATGAAGCAGCAGTTGAGATTTTCTTTGTTACACATATCTTCAAACAATGAAAACTACAATAATGTGAGAATTAGATATAACTACGAAACTTTTAACATGTTAAATAACTAATCTACAGGAGTGTTATGATTTCAGTCTACCTACCATCACAGCAAGCCACAAGAAAGAGATGCCTTTATTTTTTAATATTTGCCTCTTTTATGTATTTTGTCCTATGATATAGGGGCTACGGGTTCAATAATTCGTTCTCATTGTTCATTGGTCTATATACTACAGTCCTATCATTGAGCTTTGTAAAAGATAGGCTGGACTACATGAAATTGAGTGCTACAGCCTACTGGTATGAAACTGTTGCCAAGTGTCTTAACATTATCTCCAATCCTGTTGATTAAGAGAACTCCTGTGGGTAACAAAAGCAATCATCACATCCAGGCTTGTTACAAACTTAGACAGAGTTTCCAGTCCATTACCTGGGCTGAAGGAGCTTGTCATGGAAAATGGAACATTTGTCAGAACTCTCACATAGGCTGGTCCTACTGACATCCAAAATATAGAACCTGAGCTGCACAGTGAGGTGGTTGAGTACTTGAGAACTTCCTTTTGGTCATAAAGATTGGTCATTGGGATCCTTCAAATCTGGCCTGAATGCACCAACTAGCCTATTGCACTAGCTTTTTTCCATCATACAGGGCACCATGCCGCACAACAAGGCGACCTGCACATGGTCTGCGGTTCTCCATATGTTTATTCTCCCTTTTTAAAGTAGAGGAAATTGTCCTTTGCCTCACCCGCTCATTGCAGAGAATCCAAACTCATAATCCATCAGTTTAGTTAATTGGTGTTGGACTATAGACTATAGAGATTCTGGTTGCTTGTGCCATTCTCCAACTCTGCTATATAGATGGCTTTAGGAAGACCCATACTGATTCAGAACTAATCATCTTTGGGAGAGGAGAGATACTAGCTACACATTCAGATTCAGAGCTAACATCCGCAGTCACCATTGCTTTGATTGGAGGAGGAGACATCATTGGGTAGCAATGGCAGCCCGCCATGGTAGCAGCAGGAAGACAAAGGCAGAGCAGTGGCTATTCGGTGGAAGATGGAGAACTGTGAAGGAGACAAAGCATCCTGTTGCCTCTGAAGCCAAGCCTCCAGCTCCAACATTTCCTACAGCCATTCAGAAGGATGGCGACATCTGCCTTGAGAAGTCCAGGGTTCATCTTCCTGGCCTGGGACAGAGGGAGATCATCGATATCGCGCCCGGGAGGAAGTCAATGCCGGAGGTGGAGATCAACATGAAGGAGGTCAGGGAGATCATCGATATCGCGCCCGGGAGGAAGTCAATGCCGGAGGTGGAGATCAACATGAAGGAGGTCAGGGAGATCATCGATATCGCGCCCGGGAGGAAGTCAATGCCGGAGGTGGAGATCAACATGAAGGAGGTCAGGGAGATCATCGATATCGCGCCCGGGAGGAAGTCAATGCCGGAGGTGGAGATCAACATGAAGGAGGTCAGGGAGATCATCGATATCGCGCCCGGGAGGAAGTCAATGCCGGAGGTGGAGATCAACATGAAGGAGGTCAGGGAGATCATCGATATCGCGCCCGGGAGGAAGTCAATGCCGGAGGTGGAGATCAACATGAAGGAGGTCAGGGAGATCATCGATATCGCGCCCGGGAGGAAGTCAATGCCGGAGGTGGAGATCAACATGAAGGAGGTCAGGGAGATCATCGATATCGCGCCCGGGAGGAAGTCAATGCCGGAGGTGGAGATCAACATGAAGGAGGTCAGGGAGATCATCGATATCGCGCCCGGGAGGAAGTCAATGCCGGAGGTGGAGATCAACATGAAGGAGGTCAGGGAGATCATCGATATCGCGCCCGGGAGGAAGTCGATGCCAGAGGTGGAGATCAACATGAAGGAGGTCGTCTCTGTGCTTGGTGTGAAGGTGATGGCTGCAGACATGTCGCCATTTATGCAGCTGCATGCTTTCCGGTGTGCTAAGCGGTCCCATGATAGCTTGGACAAGTTCAGCTCAAGGCAGCTGGCCCATGATGTGAAGAAGGTGAGCTTTTTTTCTTTTTCTTTCAATTTGTGATCTTTCGCTTGTTTGTTTCTTTTGTTTTGTATTCTGAAAGGGATTGCACTGATTCCGTTCATTGTATACGTTCCTTCCCTTTGTCTTTTGGACGGGTTCTTTGTGAAATCAAATTTTAGAAACTTATCATTTGTGTTGTCAATTATGAGATACACTTCTAGCATCTTCTGTATCATGCAATGCACATAGCCTTAGTGTCGAAATACGTATTAAAATCATTATCTGATATATTAGAACCTAAATAGTGTTGCTGCTTCACTTTTTAATACTTGTTTTTGAAGGAAAATGTAATCTGGCTTGGCTTCTAACATCTTGTCCTTGATATCCAACAGGAGTTTGATAAAGTTTATGGACCTACATGGCATTGCATCGTCGGCACAAGCTACGGCTCTTTCGTGACGCATGCGAGAGGCTGTTTCCTCTACTTCTCCATGGATAAGATCATCGTGATGCTGTTCAAGACCAAGATCAGGAAAGTGTTAGCATCATCTTGAGCTCCATAGAGACCAACCATGGCATATCTCTTGTCTCAATGGTCAATACACTTCCATCATGAGAAAAAAAAGGGTAATTAATTAGTCTAGCTCTGTGAGAGTGAAGAAACAGGGGAAGAAAACCACCTCAAATAATTGTTTTGTCCGTGAGTTGCAAGTTGCAGCTGAACTAGTACTGTGGTTGGATGGTGCTGATGAATACTAAAGCACCAATAGGAAAGCAGGTTGTATATGTAAATTAATTAATTACCACTTGGAAAGTGATGTGATGATGAACTGTTGTTTGGGTGTAGTAGTTGTTCTCCTTGGGGACAGCTCTGACAGAGGCTATACAACAATCGCTGTCAGGATCACGTTGTGAGATTCCTGATTAGTAGAGATAATCACGGGCTAATACGGTTGATCAAATACCACCTCTCGCTGTGATGATGAGGTAGCTGGTTGACAATTGTGTCTAGCTCTTGTAGTAGTGGAGTAAACAATACCTGGATGGATCTCGTCATCACCACCGCTCACTGTTTCCAGGTTCTAGTCCAAGCTCCATGGTTAGTCCAAGCTCTTGGTTTACAAGCCAAGAAGACTTGTTCTACCACGTGATGGCCATCAGCTCCTCTGGCTGTGCAACCATGGATGCATATGATGCCCGGATTGGTTGAGTGATAAGCTGTAAAAATATAAAGAAACCAATTAAAAATATTTATAGCTAAAATTCTATTTTACCCACCATTCCAAAATGATCATCAGGTTACACAGGTATACCAAGGCCCTGTTTAGTTCACACCAAACTTCCCCCCAACTTCTAACTTTCCATCACATCATATCACATCCAAAACTTTCTTACATACATAAACTCCCAACTTTTTTTTCCGAGTAAAATGCACCAGCGGTCCTTAAACTTGTCAGGAGGTTTCACTTAGGTCCACGAACTTGCAAAGCGCACATCAAAATCCCTAAACTTGGTTTATTGTATCATCCCGGTCCAAAACCGCGTTTGACCGTGGTCTTGCCTACGTGGCATGCCACGTGGATGATGACATGGAATTTTTTAATATTTTTTTCTCCCTTCTTCTTTTTCCTCCCTTCTTCCTTTTCTTTCTCTCCTCTCCCGTGCCTCCGCCAGTCGACGCGGGAGTGGGGGCGAAGAGGGGGGCGTCGGTGAGCTCGGCGTGAGCGGGGCGGACACGAGCTCGGCGTGAGCGGCAGGGTGGCAGGGCGAGCTCGACTTGAGCAGCGACGACTGGGGGAGGAGGACGACGGCGCTGCGTGCGTGCGGGGGGAGGTGTCACCGGCCGCGGCACGGGGGAGGTGTCGCCGACCGCGGCTGCGCGTGAAGGGGGAGGCGTCGGCGAGCAAGGCGCAAGCGGGGCAGGCGCAAGCTCGACGGCGGCAGCGGGCGGCAGGGCGAGCTCGAGCTCGGCAGCACGAGCTCGATGGCGTCAGCGGCCATATCGAGCTCCGTGTGGCGGAGGACGACGAGCTCGAGCTCTCTCCCCCCTCCATCGGCGAGCTCACCCCCAACTATCCCAAACTTCCAACTTTCTATCACATCACATACATCCAAAATTTTTTTACACACATAAACTTTTAACTTTTTTCTAAACCTCCAACTTTCCCCAGACTTCCAACTTTTTTCAAGAACTAAACACGGCCCTACTCTTTGGCCGGCCCGGCAAAAAACTGAGCAGCAGCCGCCATGAACTCCCCACCCTCATTTCTCATTACTGCAAGAGAAATTTTTTATTTTTTAGACCTTTTAATTTTTAGATTTTAAAAATAGTCCTTTTCAAAAATAAATTTTATGGCCACGCCAGTCGAATGGGCCAACGTCGACTGTTGATAGGAATTCCTTCAACCCTATCTCAAAACCAACCTTGTCCTTGTCGTCAAATGTCTCCTGATAAAGCTATTAAAAGCTAATTTGTTAGTCTGCTGTACTAGTAGCAGTGACAATCATTCGAAGTACTGATTTTGTATATCTATGGCGTGCCACACAAATACTGCGGACAAAATTTTTTGTCATCGGATTCTTTTAGGCTCGTGCTGATTTTAACGAGAGATTGGGAATTTAAAGAGATGGGATTGCTAACTTCTTTGTTTGATATGTGTTTGGAGAGCACAGAAAATGTGGTGGTTTATTAATGTATAATTAATTAATTAATAGCTAAAAATAACTTGAAAAATGAATTAATATATTTTTTAAAACAACTTTGTATAGAAATTTTTTGCAAAAAAACACACCATTTAGTAGATCAAAAAGTGTGTACGCGAAAAGTGAGAGGAAGAACTCAGAGTTTGGTCGGATGGGGATCAAAAATTAAGGGATGAACTATTGCTTTTAATACAGTTAAGGGGTAAAAGTTGAGGAATTTCCTCTTTGCATTGTCTAATCAAATATCAACCTGTCGATGATATGGGCCTGGGGTCTCAAGACTAGAGGGAGGAGGCTGCCCCCCAATACCACGTGACCCTCCCCCGAGGGAGTCAGGCCCAAGGTGGGGCGGCGGCCACTCCTTCCCAGACACTAGATGGAGGAGGCTGCCCCCCAATACCACGTAGCCCTCCCCCGAGGGGAGTCAGGCTCGAGGTGGGGCGGAGGCCACTCCCTCATGTGACTAGGGGTCGGGCTCCCCCGACCCCCTCAGCGGGTCGCCACGTGCGGTGGGTTAGGTGGCCACCTTCGAGCGCTCACCTACCCGCATTAATTGCGACCTGAGCAGGCGCGCCACGCCGCATTTTATGTGGCGTGTACCGCGCGCTAAATTGGTCTGTGACTGGTCGAATGACCGACGGGACTCGGGGTGTCAGGCGTACTACTGCATGGGTCAGGGGGCGTGCACCCTGTCTTGTCCCATCGGTCATGATGACGAGAGGTCTTAACCTCTCATCCCGGCCAGAGTTGGTCCATCCGCCCTGGTCAATTGGGGATTCCGTTTCCCGGTGCAAATAGGGACCCAGAAGTCTCCACCCATTAATAGCAGCTGACATGGGAGCCCCTCGTGTCAGGCGGCAAGATTTGACAGGCCCATCATCAAGATGACGTGCGCTTGCTTCCCAAGTCAAGAGACAAGACAGACACTTAATGCAAAAACACTTCTCCACCGGAGCTAGGTTTTTGGGCCCATGTGGTAACCCCTTGAGGTATAAAAGGAGGTTCAGGCCTAGTAAAAAGGGGGATGGATCCGAGACGATCCATTTGACGCTCTAGAGCAGTCTCTAGCCCCGGATGATCAACACCACATTTTACTCCAACAAGGAGATCTTGTAATCCTTCACTCAAGGAGCATAGAACAGGAGTAGGGTATTACGCTTCTTAGCGGCCAGAACCTGTATAAACCCTTTTGGTCTCATCGTCTTTGAGGGGCTCGACCCCCTCAACATCACACTGCTTTGCTCACCGAATCCTCGAATCTCACCCGCTGCCCCCGGTTGAACTCACAAAGGAGGGCCTCACGGCCTCCTGCTATAGAAGGTCACTCCTCGACACAACCCTTCATCTTAACATAAAATCTAATCACAATATAAACTCCCACAGCTTCTACCAAACAATGGATTGATAAAAAGAAAATCATGATATCCTCACTACTAATTCCCTACCTAAACTCCTAATGCTCTCTCCTAAAATTTCCAAAACATGCTATGGTATTAAAAACAAGAGTTTGAACGGGAACCATTGGCAGGTGTGGTGAAGTTACATGAGTATACTCATAGAATTTAAATCTTGGTACCCACAAATAAGTTGCACACCAGACCGAGATGGCAGATGCGGAATTGGCATGATCCTTTGAGATTGTTATGGATCCTCGATTTTTTCAGCATGTCGTTCCATCGATTTATAAAGTGGTGCTTTGAAGGCGGAACTTATGGCTTGTGTTGAGGGAATCTATCATGCCATGCAATGGGCAATGGACGATGCTTCCTATAGTTGTGGAAACATATTGTAGTGGGATGATCAATATGCGGTTTTCTAAGGAGTTAGACCGACCAATGCCTTTTTTTTAAAAGAGGTTGAGTTCCTTATGGTCGGAAATAAAAAATTTGTATTAAAAAAGGTTCAAGCTAGCAAATTATGTTAGTTGTGAAGCAAGCTCAAAGTTTTTGTGGGGTAACTCTTGTAAACTCATCTCACATGTTGTGAGGGAGGATTTATCTTCCGATTAATAAATTTCCCGTTTCAAAAAAAAATTATGGTATAAGTTGCATAAAATCTCATAACCCCAGGTATTATGACACAAAATTTCGCAAAACAACAACTATTTATCATTTTGAGTTTGATCTGCCAAACTCACAATCGTATCTCAAATTTATGAGTTATTTATCCATCATATAAATGTTACATCTATGTAAGATTTTAATAGAGCATGTCAATTTGGTTAACGGCATAACTGCTAAGCTTTAAGACTATAATACATATGATTATGTGCCACATCAAAATCTAAGTGGTTTTGTGTAAGTTGAATCATAATAGACCATGTTTTATAAAATTTACTCTCAATATAAATTTAGTAAATCGCACTTCTGAATATATGAATGCGGTGGGTATGTCTTTCGTCTAATCGGATAAAAAAAATTCCTAATCTGTTTGGCACAGCTCCAGCTTCAGCTCCTCCCCTCCTGGAGCTGGAGCTCAGCCAAACAGTTTCAGCTCCACCAAAAATGGGAGCGGAGCTGAGTGGAACTCTATCACAAAATGAACTAGATTATGACGCTGGATTTAGACAGCTTCACAACTCCACTCCAAACCTAACTCCTAAAGCTAAATCTAGCAGTTGGAATTGTACCAAGCAGACTACCAAACAGGCCCTAACGGCACCGTAATAAACCCAACGTCCTAGCTGGAACAAATTTCTTATTTGTCAATAGAAAAGTTGAGGTCGCGACTCGCGAGCATACGAGGTGGAAGGATAGGTTTATTTATCATTAATCCTTTTAATTTCACTTAAGTCAAAAAAATAATAATCTATACTCCGTAGTGCTTAGCTCAGCAAGACGACGAATTTAGAAAGCAGAGACTCCTGCGCCGCTACAGCAAAGCAAAGCATCTCGCGCCCTAGCCAAGCCAGCCATGGCGCCGTCGTCGAGGAAAGAGAGGGCGGCGGAGGCGAGGGCGAGCACCTCCCAAGCTCGTCTCCTGGCCGGCCCCGGCGCGGCGGTCCAGGTGCAGCGGCGGCCGGCGGCGGGCCGGTGGACGAGCCGCCGGATATCGTTCTACGCCTCCCGCGCCTTCTTCCTCCTCATCATCCTCCAGATCCCGCTCTTCAGGTCGCCCCCTTCTCCCCTCCCCCAATCCCCTCTGATTTACCTCTGTTTCCGTGTCGATCGTGCGCTGAATCTTAGCTAAGTCAAGAACGCCTGATTAATCTCGTGGACGCTGGTGCTGCTTGGCGACTTGGGGCGTGATTACCAGATCAAGAACGGCTGGGACGCAGCACACATTCGTGTAGGGGATGCAGGGTACGGGCCTTAGATAGGCATAATTGTGGTAGAATTCCATCGAATTCCTCGATTCCATGCACAGCCTACTGCCCTAAATGTTGTGTTGATGGGGAAAGGTAGGCGGTGTACTCACATCTCGTCAGTTACCCTTGTTGGACAAGAAGCTGTTAAAGCCTCCATAGTTTCAAGCGGTTAAAAGCAGCCATAGTTTCTCGATGTGCAGGGTTTCAGTCCTCGGGCCGAAAAGCATGATTCAGGTTGCAAAATTTGGTAGAAGGCGAGTTCAAATTAATCTAGTTTTGTACTGACGTGGGAAATTGTGTCTATATTCTGATAGAACTCAGTAGGAGTCAGGTTGTGACTTGATGAGACCATATCTTGGTTCCCCTTAAACCCTGGATTGGCTTGTTCTTTTTTGTCCTGAATCGAATAGTTTCTTGCTACGGTTTCTGTCATAAATTTACCAATATGAGCAAACCAAGTAGCTCTCTCAACTATGGTTGCCTCAAAATGGATCCTGTATGCATATCACTACTTATAGCCAGTAGGTTTGATTTTAGTGCATAGGTGTGTATGGTAGTAACAGATTAATGTGCTAGTTCAACTTCTTCCCTGCTATTGCTAGATTGATGGGCTACTTTTTTGTTGCCATTCCTGACTGCTCAATGTGGTTCAGTTTTGGACTGGATCTACGTAGAGGGAATTCTCTCCTATCTTTTCACATATTACATTGTTTCATAAGAGTCCTATAATTTCATATCAAGATTTTCCCATACCTGTACACGTGCTAGTGCTTTTATCTTGACTCGCCTTTTCCTCCTGAGCATGGATTCTAGGAAATTGTATGTTACTTTGCTTCTGTAACCATGCTTGCTTATTTTACCAAATTACATTTTAGTTTATTGCTTAAGGTTGTCATGATTGATAAGGTCGATTTTGGAAACTAAAATACTTGGAAGTACTTTTTCTGAGTAGGACGATAAATATACTAAGTAGATTCTGCTTACCTTCTTCTGCCATTTCAGGGTCCCTTGTAGAGCAGGCACATGCACAACGCCCATTCAAGTTACATCTTCGCAGTTGGTCTCAAATGAGATATTCCCACCATCTGTTGTGAAAGCCCTTCTCTTCCCTGGGGCTATAGCAAGCAACCTTACTAAGAGCATGACATTTCCTAGGTGGAATGACCTGTTTGATATTTACAATTTGACAGAAGCCAAGACCGCTTCAGCAGTAATTGATCTCCAGCGTCTAGAGGTACTCTTATTTTTTTTAATAACTGGCCAACTTTCTTAAGCAGATAATTGTGACAATTGTTACACTTTACTCTCTTTCTCACTTCTCAACCAGATTCTTGCTGGAAGCTACTTCTGTGCTGCTGGAGCACTTGTTGGTGTCATAAACCCTGGGAGGATGACCTTGTTTGGTACCCTTTTGGTTATCTGGGGTCTAGTGAAAGAAGCGCTCTTTGGGAAACCGGTGAACAGTGATCCAACACAATCAGTTCATGTCTATCCGACCATTTTAATTGCACTGATTTGTGCATTCTTGTCAATAACTTACAATGTAAAGAAGACAGTAAGAAATAGTCAGTCTGTTTCAATCACTAAGCCTCTGCAAAGTTCTGCCAAGTCGAAACTGAAGTAGACACTTCATTGTCTATTTGCCCCTTCATCCTTGTAGTTCATTTCCACAAATTTATTGTTGAAGACTGGCCCAAAGGATAACACTACTGTGGTTCTTGTGTACCACTTTGAATACTGTAACCTTCAATTTTCACCTTTGTATCAAAGACTTATATCTATAACTTTTATTGCAAGCATATTCACTTTAATTTCCCTCGTATTTATTTATGTATATGCTGTTTACACTGTTAAGACTACTGGCATCATGTCACCCTTCCTCTTGAAGGATGATATTTTATCTTTTTGTAAATTCCATCTATTACTTGCTATAACCTATAGCTCTGAAGTTCTCAGATACATGGGAAGTTTTCCCACAGTATAACTTGTTCAATATTCATTTTCTTTGTCAGTACAATCTTGGTTTAATCCTCTGATAAATCAAGAATTTATGATTACCATTTTAGTTTAACTATTTAAGTTTCCCAGTAACTTTGTTTTCACCTATATTCTCACACTGGCCCAATGGACGATGTGTCCTTCTATTTTATTCTGCATTTGGAATTCTACACAAGAAGTACTTTCTGAACTGTTAGCTGATGAATCGAACAAAATGGAGTTGAAGAGGACAGGACACATGTATCTGTCAGAATTTGCTCTATCATGAAGTGATACATCATTAGCTGCAGTGCTGCTGTCCTAGCATTTGTATACTTGTATTGTGTAAAGAAGGGCAAGAATCAAGGCTCCATGTGCAAGTGGCTCGTCTCCTATCTCTTGCTCTCTGTTGATGTCTGGTTGATGATGAGATCAGAGGAAAGGAGACAGGATGAGCCCCACCCAAACCCCATGTGAGCATTGTCCTTTTAACCTGTCTGTATTTTTGTACACTCTGCTGCTTGCCCTTCTGGTGAAACCAGACCTGAACTCTTTTTTATCTACCCGACTGCAGCCTGAAGCTGATTAACAAGTCTGAAGAAGCAAACAATGCCACGGAGCTACTGGATTTGTCATGTAGAAGGGGCCGAAGAGATAAGCTGATTCGGTCGAAATGTTAGGTGGTTTCTCAAGTCAGCTATCATAGTCTTCTACAATGCTCTTCTTGTCAGATTTCTCTCTTGGCAAGAGATAAAAACAGGCATAGGCTCCTCTTCAATAATTGAGATCCCTTCTCTCTATGTTACTTCCTCCTGCTGTCATAATGATTGCTATGGTTAGCCTGTCAAGGTTATACATGAGCCTATTTGGTTCTTGTTTTTACTAGTATAAGTGGTTGCTTAAGATCTAAAACTATCCTTCCACCTAGACTACATTAGCCTCTGCTAGCCTAATTTGTCAAGAAGCCCTGCTTTTACAGTTCATATTCTTCCCAAGCCTTCCTACAGACTGCTGTTCAGACTTCAGTTCCATGGTTCAGATGTCTATACAGAGGTCAGTTGTTCTTCTGTTACTTCTTGAAATTAATTTTACCATTTACTGGTGTTTAGTGTATTCAGACTTTGAGAGCTATGGCAAAATGACTCAAAAATGTTTGCAGGGCTGCAACCATTTCACCTCCTTGTTCCTTATCCTTGCCATTTGATTGTGTGAGTGGTACAAGTAGAAGATTTGCCTCATGTAGATCCCAGTATTCATGCTTTGCCTATAGTGAAAGATTATCTCCAAATGTTCTGAAGACCAACAGCGTCGTCGATCCCTCTGAACCGAAGATTTTGGATGCGAGTTCTTCTGCTTCAAGAACTGGACAATATAGTGCAACTACTCATCTATCAGGTACAATTGGAGTAATGGGAATATCTGCCTCTTCCTCTCTCAGATTCTTACAGAAGCTTGTGCATTGGAGTACTCGTGATGGAGAAGAGGCACCTCCCTTTCTCGTGTGTAATGATCCACTTCTTAAGAAGGAGCTCATGTCATCTCAAAATTCACAGCGCCCTTCCGACTGTAACACTGCTCTTGGGAAGTTAAGGCTGAGGAGGCTCCTCTTGGAGAAATCTGGAGTATGCTGCATTGCCATGCCATGTAATACCTTACATGCCTACCATGATGAAATTTCACAAGGATGCTCTGTACCTTCCCTCCATATTGGTGATTGTGTTGTAAAGGAACTCAAATCGGCAAACTTAAAACCTGTTGAGTATGGAAGTAATGTTTGTGTCGGAATTCTATGTACAGACAATACATTGAATGCGAAGTGTTATCTAAATAAGCTGGAGAGCCAGGTAAGACATCTTTTATTTGGTCATCAATCATCGTTTTTGCAACAACATATTTATCTCTTTTTCTTAAACAAACTACTATATATTTAATTTAAATTTAATGTTTACAAATAAGTAGCTTTATTGCAAATTAAATTGTAAGATGTAGACAGAATGCTTGTTTCCTACCTTGCTCAGTTTGCAAAATTTTAGCAATCAATATTTCAGGCCTTCATTTGGAAACATCTATATGACAACCAAAGCACTTCATATATGTTCCACCTGTTAGGCAACTCATGTCCTATATCAGTAACGAATGATCAGATTTTCTTTTCCCAGTTTGCTTTGCACTGGTATACTTTCTTTTACATGACGTTTACAAAAAGATTGACAACTACAGATCTTATGCCGATTGTAGTCTGCCCATTCCCGATTTGCCAATCCCATGATAACTTGTCCATTTCCAAATTGTCATATTATTGATATCCCTTTAGACATTCCAGTTGACATTTTCCTTCAATACTGTACACCCATCCCATCCAATTGGCAGCATATGGTTATGTTGTTTTGTTCTTAAATTCCATTTTCACAGGGTTTTGAGGTGCTGCTTCCAGATAAAGCTTCATTGGAGCACACGGTATTACCAGCCATCGGCGCTTTTAGGAGAGGGGACATGGAAGGTGCAAGAAATCTGTTGCGAATATCACTACAGGTTATGTTCGTGAGGGCTGTCAATACAATAATCCTTGCATCTGATGACTTTGTTGGTATATTACCTGATGATGACCCACTGCTCAAGAAATGCATAGACCCAATGGATGCTTTGGTTAGAGAGACCATCATGTGTGCAAGAACAGATAGCCTGAGACCATGATATCCTTCAAAGTGATGCTGGTTCATTGTACAGTTTGCAAGTAGTAGATGTTTTCATTTTTTATCTCCAGCGAGCACACATGTAAATTTTAGGATCAGAGAAGAATTCACTATTCATCACAAGTCGATATCATTAATAGTACAGTGTATTATGCAGTGTGATCTGGGTATGCATTATGCCTTGCTGCTAAGTCAAGAAAGATGCCGAGTCCATCTGCGAGTTCAGATTTTGTCAGATGTGTTTGTGGCCTGGCCACACCAGGGAAAACTTCAAACAAGAATCTAGAAATCAAATAGATGATGTGGATGTTTCTGTGGATCAGCCTGTAGATAGAACAAATGAAGACATCGTCGAATCTTAACTGCGCAGAAGGAGCACCTTTCTTTTTCAGATAAGTAGCAACTGCCTTGACATCTGAGATCACAGTTATTCAGTAACATCTCCCTCTTGTCAAAAATATATCCCCATCAGAAAGAATGCAGCCTCATGCTCTTCCAAACACTTCTACAAGGCGTGTTCAGACTTCAGAGCCTGTATGGTAACACAGTTATCAGAAAGTTCTCAGTGTGTTTTTTTTTTCAGAAGTTGTAACAGAGATGATGCTTCCATTTTGACTTGGGAAAGCCAATCTGAGTGGGCCTGTTCACTGGTATTCCAAGAGAATCTGGTGATTGGTGTGGAGGAGGAGGGGGAGGGGCTTGAATGTTCTGTGCACAGGTGGGATTGCAAAAGGTGTGCACAATGAGTGAGCAATGATTCAGGCTGTCTGCAGGGGCCTTCACCAAACAAGTGGCTACCCTTTCTCCCATGCAGGAACCAGGGACAAAAAGAAAGAAAGCACAGGGGACAATGCAACACCAATTGGGCCTTCCTCTCTCTCTGTTCTTCAGGGTAAGCAAAGGCACCAATGCTTAACCCAAGATTGATCATATCAGACCCTGTGCTGGACAATAAACAACTCTAGCACCATGCTATTGTGCTGTGATATATTTGTATACATATTCAGATATGGCTTTGTTTTTTAAGTTCTTCGGTCGTCGCGGTCGGGATATTTATTCCATTATCATATGAAATAATAACAATACTACATACATATTCAGATGTTCTGATGCTTCATGACCGATCACACTCTTTTCTTTTCTCCTCTTCACAAAAGGGGAAGAGGAGATCAGGAGAAAGAATAGTGCTATCTTCCATTCAGGCTGAAATGATTTGAGGAAGCATCTGAAGATAGTGTAATGCTAGAGCTACAGAAAGCCTTTGCAATGTGTGTGTGTGTGTGTGGAATGTGGATTGTCTGTGTGCGGCTGCTCTGCTGCCATTTTGAGTGTTGAGGTTTTGCTGCTTGATGAATTGATGATGATGATGATGCCCAAAGTGGTAATAATGCTCTGCATCTCGATCACCTCGCTTTTACAAGTAAAGCAGCGCCATGATTGTTCCCTGGAATCTTATCCAACTATACCTCCACACACACACAATTCTTCTTGTTCATCTCTCCCTCTATAGATTTGTGAATTCCAATTGAAAGCAAAGCTATGCTTCTAGTATCAATCAGTTGAGAGAGAGAGAGAGAGATGAACAAGAGGTGGTCACATCGATCGAGCAGCAATCTGATTGAGAAAACATTCGCTTGTGGCTGCGAGAATTCGCTGTCGCCTCTTTGTTCCCTGTACATGATAAATATAATAAATATATAATAATGGCGAAGCACTAATTCGGCTTTGCATATGCGATGAACAATTAGCAGGCAAGGGAGAAGGCATCTGTTTATGGATAGATTTCTGCCAAATTTGTACGCCACCGGGATTGCAGTTACAGTCAAACGATTAGGAATAATCCATGTCATGCTCCATCCACATACTACATTTGTTCATCAAGCATTCTAATTCTTCTTTCTCACAAAGTAGACTTAGAGTTAAGTGTAACAAAGAGAGTGAAAGACGGGGCAAATCAAAGGCCAACTCGCATTTTTGCTTTCTTAATTATCTGCCTTTTATTGGGAAAAAAAAGAGGAAGACTGATCAGTCATCAGCCACAATTTTGTACTCTTACAAATGAAAAAAACCCTCGGGTTATCGAGGGTTATTCTAAAAAAAAAAAAGAAAAAAGAAAACCCTCAAGGGCATGACCGGTGGCCGATCAATCTTGTCCGTCGATCTTCGATCTCGTAAATTTTATTTCCCTCTCATTTCTTCTCAGTGCAAGGCATATATCATATATGTCAGATCAATCAACCTGAAAAGAGTAGAGAAAGAAGAGAAGAGAAAACTGAATTAGATGAGATCATATATTTAGCAGCAGTTTGTCACTGTCAAATTGCAAATGTGCCATCATGTGGGTAGCTTAATTACCGTAGTATCTGGGGAAATTGCACCGGAAGCACTCGGTTCTGTTAGCGTAGTTCTGCACGTTGCATTCCATTCTGCAAAATCACCAAAACATATAAAAATATGCATCAGCACTAACATTCCATATATACACTTTCTTCAGAACAGATGATGATAACATCCACATTCAGAACAATTGTCTATCCTGGTCGATCGATCAGTTTTTTTATTAAACAAAGCTTGAGGTGTCGTAATTAAACATCTTGATCAGCAGTGGTAGTAACTAAAGAAGGAATGCAGAACTGACACGTCAAGAGGAAATATTCCAGTTGGCATGCAGCTCCGGATTCTGTTGGGCATAGAATCTTTGGACTAGACACATGCATGCTTTAGTTTAGCGTTTCCTTTTTAAACACATATAACTAATACTATTTTCACAGAGACATGATCTCTCGATCGTGGCAAAAGAACAATTTGCACACTTATGCATGCATCTCCGTGCAATCTAATTAAATTAATCAGCTAATGTGATTAGCCAGAGGCAGAGCATGCTGCATTCCCAAGCAGCCACCTCCGCCTCTTTTTTTTTTAAAAAATATAAGACGTATTTTGTTTCGTTAGGACAAGACTTGGACTTGAACGAGGAACAACTAATGAAGTATGAATTTACCTGGGGCAGATCCAGTCGCCGTTCTTCCAGCCGGCCTGGGAGGCGACGGAGAACGGGCTTTTATATAGGGTTTGGTGATGAGCTGAGCTAGGCCAGTTGAGTTGGGGCCCAAGTAAAGCCGCGCACCGGGGGAAGAAGCATCCATTCGTCCATCTCTGCTAGCTGCATCTTATGTTGTTGTTGTTGGTAGTAATGTGCATGACTGAGCTAGGCCAGTTGAGTTGGGGCCCAAGTAAAGCCGCGCACCGGGGGAAGAAGCATCCATTCGTCCATCTCTGCTAGCTGCATCTTATGTTGTTGTTGTTGGTAGTAATGTGCATGACTGAGCTAGGCCAGTTGAGTTGGGGCCCAAGTAAAGCCGCGCACCGGGGGAAGAAGCATCCATTCGTCCATCTCTGCTAGCTGCATCTTATGTTGTTGTTGTTGGTAGTAATGTGCATGACTGAGCTAGGCCAGTTGAGTTGGGGCCCAAGTAAAGCCGCGCACCGGGGGAAGAAGCATCCATTCGTCCATCTCTGCTAGCTGCATCTTATGTTGTTGTTGTTGGTAGTAATGTGCATGACTGAGCTAGGCCAGTTGAGTTGGGGCCCAAGTAAAGCCGCGCACCGGGGGAAGAAGCATCCATTCGTCCATCTCTGCTAGCTGCATGTTATGTTGTTGTTGTTGTTGTTGTTGGTAGTAATATTGTGCATGCATGCATGCATGTCTTGTCTAGCTGCCTGCTGGCTATAGGCTACATATGCTCCCTTTTGGGCTGATGAGCTAGCTCTCCCATAACAGGGGAATCTCCAGGATTGATGGGACTTGTGAATTCTCTGCCAATTAACTAGTGTGAATAAATGAATTATTGAAAATGAATGGAGCCTACAAGGTCAGGCCTTTCCAGCTTTGATTATCTTTGGTTATGCATGTGCGTGCATGGCTGTGTTTATATATTCATGTGAGGGATAGAATTTGTGGTTGTTGACATGGAGTAAATTTAGTATGATAATAATAAAAAAAATAACATGTAAGATAGCTAGATAACATCATATTAAGTACATTAATGTGGTTTATGATAATTTAAATTTAAATAGTATGTAGAATGGTGATTCAAATATAAAAAAGTAATGTGGTATAACTTTATGGAAGAAGAAAAGTAGGGAGATAGTTTGGACTGTAGATTAATTATCTAAAGGCTAAAAACAATTGATGTGATATGACTTAATTAGAGAAAAAAAGGAGAAATATAATTTGTATCATAGATTAATCATTTAAGCACTAAGTGAGGATGAATTATATAAATATATAGGATATATATAATAAAGATATACATTGAAATATTATGTGAATTATGTTGGATGATAATTTAACATGTTTGTATTTGAAAAACTCTTAAATTATAAAAACTATAAAGATATAGCATGTGTTTGCATGATGTTTAAATGTGATGATTGTTAGTGGATGATGATGTAGCATCTTGTTAATTAGTGGATGATGATGTGGCATCTTGTTAGTGGATGATGATATAGCATCTTTGCATGTTAAGCTTAAGGAGTTAGTGGGGGATAACTTTATAGTAAGATAGGATTTAGTAGAACGGCGCATAATTTCACAAAACTATAAATAAATTAATTAAGTTATACTTCCTCTGTTTCAAAATGTAAGATGCGGTGGTTTTGAAGTCAAACTTGAAAAAACTGACTTACAACAAAAACTAAAACATCTTACATTTTGAACAAGGGGACAGCAATGTTGAAAACTATATATTTAGCCATGAATTTACCAAAACTCTTGAGATCCATGGAAATATTGGTGGATAAAACCTCTAAGGCCTTAGTATTTGATAAAAGTTTGGCTTAGTTATATAGTTTGGAGTACATTTCACTTTGAACTAAATATATATTGACAAATGTTACACAACTAATGGATCAAGTCGTGCCCATGTTTTTACTTAACACCAGGTTTCTACTTTATTGATTGGACCAGAGTTCATGATCGAATAAACCACCATCATGGCTTCATGGCAAGTGCAGGCAAGGTGTAGGTGACTTGTAGCATTGCACCACCCCTGCTAGGTCATGAGATCAATCAACCCAATGTTCTAACCTATTCCATCCTCTCTTTTGCTCTACCACCATGAAAAAAACGAGTAGGAATTGTGCGCGATTAATGATGGCTAGAGCGGGAAGTTGGGATGGGGGAGGGGTTGGGAAAAATAGACATGGACACATGCATGAATAGTCTAGGCATCTTACCCATCAGCAATGGCGATGGTGCTTTGTCTGAATTTAGGAACTGAATAATGGTTCCAATTCCTTTCAAAAGTGGAGGGTTGCTTGATCAAATACTATCTGAGTACTTCCTCAGCGTCCTAAAATATAGCTACTTGTAGTGATTAAATTTTATTTTAAAATACAGCTACTTCTAGAGTAACAAAGAGACATTTGTAGCGATGAAATGTCAAAAATACCCTTCTTCTTCACAATACGGACCAATCAGGACAATTAATGAAGGAAAATTTAGTCTTTTTACCTCTTTCTTTAGTTATCTCTATGAAAAACTCTAGAAAGTAATGTAGATCGTATGAGATGATTCTTCTAAGCTATATGTTTAATGTTATGATTTATTTATAGAATAAACTAAATTAATATGTGCTTATATATCCAACAGTAATAAATATTTGTATCGGCCAAAACTCATCCCATCCAAATCAACATTGAGATTTAACTTGCCTTTCCACATCTATTAGATTGGCGAGTGATGCACACCATATATAAAAGAAGTCACCTCAGCAATACGTGTCCTATCTTTCCTTGGTACATTCAATTTTCCTGACAACAGTCCTTTAACTCTCGTAACCGGGGACATTTGACCATGAAAAGCGGAAACACTGAATTGGTATAAAGAAAATCTAAAAGAATTTTTTTTGCGAGAAAAAAAGAAAAAAATGTTTTATGGTTATCCGACACAGGAAATTACAAGTCTCTAAAACCTAAACAATGAATTTCTTGTGGGCGATTGTCAGGAAATCTGGTAGGAATTACAGTACACTTCGTTGTTGGTTAATAGTTGGCAAAGTAAAATTCCCCCTTGCAATTGCAAATTATCCTAATGATTCATGCATGAGGGTTTACCATATATATCTAGCAAAATGTTTCATGATAGAGTGAACTATATATTACCATATTTTGCTTCCTCGGTAGATAGAATTGAGAGAAGACTCTCTGCTACCTCAGTTTTTCTATCTTATGGAAATAAACTTACTATGGTTAATTCGGTTTTCTATTCCTACCAATCTACTATATGTGTACTTTGAAGTTGCCTAAAACAATAATTGACAATACTGATCGAGGAAGCAGACACCGTCTTTGGAGAGGTTCTGATGTCAATTCCAATAAGAAGTCATTGGCTGCTTGGGACAAGGTTTGCAAACTTAAGACAAAGGGGGTTCTGGGGGTTATCAATCCTACAATCCAGAATCAAGCTCTACTTCTAAAGTATCTAGACAAGTTCTATAATAGCAAGAATTTGCCACGGGTCAATCTTATTTGATCCTCTTATTATAGAAACGGAGTGCCTCACTTATTCACCCTCAAGGGGTCTTTTTGGTGGAAGGATGTTTGCAATTTGATAGATTTCATTGGAGGCATTGCCAGATGTTTAATAGGAGATGGAGTTTCATGCTCTTTTTGGAATGATGGACCTCCTCTTTCTATCCATATGCCAAGACTGTCTTCTTTTGCTTTGAATGCAAAGATCCCAGTCACAATTTTCTTTCAATTTAGTTGGAAGATAATTTTCACTTGCCCCTATCTCAAGAAGCTTATCTTAACTTGTAGTCTTTGAAAGTTTTGCTTGAAGAGGTAAGCTTGTCACAGGAAAACGATACATGGGTATATATTTGGGGTAATTTGAAGTACAGGTCACAGAAGTTTTACACTCTTAATTTTAGAGTTTTGCAACCACCTCAACATTTCCTTTGGTTATGGAAGAGTAAGACAGGTTAAAGTGTTTGGTTGGTTACTACTCATGGATAGATTAAATATAAAGTATATGCTGGATCATAAACATTGTGCTCCTCCAAACTGTGACCTCCAATGCGTGTTTTGTTCAACTCAATCTTTGGAAGATCTTAACCATCTTTTTTTTTTCCAATGCCCTTTCTCAGTGAGATTTTGGAATATCTTAGATATTGTTTGGGACACCTCTTTGACACTAGATAGCATGGTGGTGGAAGCCAGAGATAGATACCATGGCCATTACTTTATGGAAAAATTCTTATTTGAGACATGAAATATTTGGAAGCAAAGGAATGGTTTTATTTTTGAAAATACTCATCCTTGTTTGTCTTCTTGGAGATAACTCCCTAAGGCTGATCTCCTCCTTTTGTTGTTTAGGTTGAATGAGAGAGATAAGAATGTAGTTTTGAGTTGAATTAGATTGTTGTAATTTTTTTTCTTTTTTCCTGTACTTGTTTTCTTTCTTTAATAAAAATCTATTTAACAGCGGGGTCTCCTCTGCTGTAATTTCTTTTAAAAAACTATATATTGCCATGACGGTCTCCCCCTCTACAAATAATGATCTGTAAGTCTGTAGTGCCTCAGTCAACTTAGAAACTCTAGCTTTTCCATTCTTTAATATTTAACTAGTTTTTATTGTACAAACAACAGTTTTAGGCACACTTTCATATATTCTCTGACTTGCCTTGTTAATTTAATTATACACGGAACTAGAATAAGAATAACCGACCATGCATGCATATATATATGCACAAAAAAGTTTTCCATGCGTCCAAAAATGAACATATATCCAAACTGAATTATTACCTATATATATATGTATGGGCTTTCAGCTTTCTCGTGCATATATGTGCTAGCTAGGCATATATATGCATGTGTTTTTCATGGCACATGCGTGCGTCGCAAACAAGCAAAACTAATAACCCGCAGTTTACACATGTAATGTAATTAAAAAAAATATACACAGCGCATATGCGTGCGTCGCAAACAAACAAACTATTAACCTGCAGTTTATCCACGTGTAACTAAAAGAAAAAAAAAATCAAAGCATGGGATCGAATCACACCGTACTAGAAATATCAGACATGAAAATATGCACGCAGTTCATGCTAGTTCTCAACCGATATATTTATAGGGGTAAACGAAATTTGATGAACTATATTTATTTTGAATGACTTAAGTATTGTGGATACTGATAAGCATTTTCATATCTTTGATTTAGAAATTTTAGATTATATAGATTTGTGAATTTCGTTATAGTATCTTGCAAGATACTAATAATAGGGCATCATATTTTTGTACACCACACTAGTCACATCGTATTTTATATCAACTCCTGAATTGGGCAGGATATTTAAAATTGTTAACTATATTAGGGTATATCACCTTTATAGGATATGATTAGATGCTTTTTAGCTATAGCTAGAAAATTGCCTTATTCTATTCGTCGTATTTAGAGCACCATATATAACGTAACTTAAACAGCTATAAACTTGGGCTCCTTGCCTTTAGAACATATGGATTTTAAATAAATTAGATTTGTTCCCATGAAATTTCTGCAAATTCATCTATTCCAAAGAGGCCTTAGGGTGTATTCTACACTCCTATTCCCAAGTCCCAACTCTACTCCCTCATTTTCCGTGCGCACGCTTTCTGAACCGTTAAGGGCTCGTTCGGTTCACAAGATTTTTAAAACGTAGGAATACTACAGGAATACATGTGCAAACCTATGGATTGAAAAACACAAGAATTTTTCCTATGTTGTTGAGCAAGCCAACCAAAGAAATGCAAACATTAGATTGGAGTGGATTATTTTTTCCTATGCTTTTCCTTCAAAAATGAAGGAATAGAAAACTTTCCTATAGTTTTCCTATGTTGCATTCATATGAAACGAATGGTAGTTTAAAACCTATTTCTATTCCTATGTTTTTCCTTTGCAATTCCTTTGAAACGAATAAGCCCTAAACGGTGTGTATTTTTTTTCAAAAAGTTTCTATAGGAAATTTGATTTAAAATATCATATTTATCCATTTCCAAGTTTTTAGCTAATATTTAATTAATCATGCCCTAATACATTGTTCCATTTTGTATGCCGGGGAAAGAGTTCCCAACCCTCAGCGCCCAACAGAGCCTAATGTTTCGCTGTCTCCCTTGTTGATTTATGAAAGGCATGATAGTATCACTACTTAGTGTATATTGTGTTGTTAATATTTATATACAATATGTTTGCTCGCAGTTATAAGATAATGGACATAGGAAAAACACTTCCAAATATAAATACAGTGATAGTACTTTGGTTAAACAGAACATATATACCTTTGGAATAGAGAAATATATACACGTACTAACTAGTCGACTGTCTGTCAGGGGTGAACACACCCATTGGGTAGGATGGGTCAACTAGCCCAGCTACAAAGGGCCGGAGCTAGAACGAAATAGAGGAGGGTATCACTTGTTTAATTTACTCTACTTTAAATTGAGTTTAAACTGATGTAGGTGTCAATGTTTATATTAAAGAGGGTGCATATATGGTGAAAATAGATGATATATAGCTAAATAATTTTTTTGACCGCGCTCCTAGGCGCCCTCCTTCATATACTTTAGCTCCGCCCCTACCTACGGTCTGTCTCACCCCCACACCAGACCTCATTCCCTAGTCCTACGTCTAGCACATTAGCTATCAACCCACTATCAAACATCTAGATAAATCGAGTATTTTAAGTAGGGATACAAATATTTATGGAAATTCATGACCAAATGAGCATTATTTCTATACAAGTGGTACCATTTTTGTCGTTCTGATTTTGGCCAAACATAAAATTTGATTTTTTTCTATTTCTTTAGAACTATATTACAGTCTACTAAATAGTTAATTTGGTAAATATATATATAAAAGTTTATTTTACTCCCCAAAACTATTTTGGCGGAGAACTTAACCCCCTAAATACTTTTTTTTGGGGTTTATTTCACACTCCCAAACTATTCAAGGTGGATCACCTTACTCTGTAACAATATTTCTTAATTTCTTTAATCTCTCTATGCAAATCGTATTTGCACTGAAATTATGTAGGATTGGTATATCCATTATAACCTACCTCTTGAAATCTTATTAAGAAATTTTTATCACTGTTTACATAGGTTGGAAGCACTAATTGTGAAAATATTTTGAAACTTTGATAATGGTGTTATTTATGAGAAATGTTGTTAAGCAGTAAAGTGAACCATTATTATTAGTTTAAGGGTAAAATGAGAAAAAAATACTTTAGGAGTTAAATGATCCAATGAAATAGTCTGAAATAGTCTTGGGGAGTAAAATAGACTTTTCAAAATATGAATGTTTTGTAAATCATTTCTAAATTAATAATTTTTGGGTTCGACCATTTTCATCCCTAATTCTCGACATGAGGCTTCCATTGCCATCTCATCTTCATGACTACGCTCATTGCCTCACCTATCTGACGCAGACGTTTGTTCGACTGTTAATCTTTGTTAACTTGCTTGATGTTCGTGAGATGCGCCTCCGTGCCAGTGCCATAAGCTGGCGATTATGGCTTGTGTGCGATGTGCCATCATCCAATTAGGGCTAGCGCCTTGCTAGATATCGCCCCATCTATATATTTTAAAGCTCGTTGCCACTGCTGCCTGTAGAATATAAATATTCAATGAATCAACAGTAATCATCTCTTCGAGAGGGATCTGTTCTTCTTTTTATATAGGCTTAATATTTTAAGAGCTGTTCTAAAATTTTTTATTCATAGCTGTAGTATAACTTAACTATTCTTTGCAGATATAATTAATAAATTTAAACTGTGGGGGACTTCCAAGCAGTATTTTGGTAACCTTATGATAGATAAGAAGGGAAGAAATTAAACCCGTTCCTAAGTCAAGTTCGAGAGTAATATTAATAAAACATTATGAGACATCAGCTAGATAACTGCCAGATTCCTTGTGTGCTAGTTTCTTATACACCGGTAGTGACGTAGGTTTAGATTCTTGTTCTAAAGTAATGCAAATGTAATTTTGAACAACTTATATTGACTTTGAAAAGTTGGAAACATGTCTTTGACAGAAGGTAGTAACATTATAATCTTTTTATCTCCCTCCAATCCTCAAGAGGACAAAAATCCTGGTCAATTATTAGGGATTGGCAGCATATATTGTCCACCAAACCCATCTAGGTTGCCAAGTCCCCAGCGACAGAGATGTCGTAAACACATGTGGTATAGTATAATATTTGATGCTCCTGGGACAATGAGCCCGCAAATTATACCGGTGACTTTATGTGATTCCCATGAGATGACCCTATCCTTAATTTGCACACTTTGTTAGAAAGGGCCTCGAGAGATGGATGTGAAGCTCTAATGAAAAAAGGCGAAAGAGATCGATGGATGTGGAGGTGCTGGTGTGACTTCAGAATGTTGTAATGCAAAAGAAAAGCCATATGTACAAAAATGAGTATGCAAGGAAGGTTTTATGTGGGGGTTGTATATTCTCTTTACTCACAATCATGCAGCCAAGGTCCATGGCCAAGGCCAGCCCAGCCATCCATCCATCATTGTGGTTTAGATGCCCTTCCATCTTGCAATGTCCACACAATCCGCTGGCTAGTGTACATGTAAGATACACGCATGCACACATTCGAGTGTGCTTCATCGGTCGATATCTATGTTTTGTACTATGATTCATATCCTTTGCCACTATAATCAGATAAAATAATCATAATAGTCTATAACAAAACTTTCGTAACTAAAGTTGTACCATATATATTATCCACCCTCATGATTAATCGTAAGGTGCAGATTAATTTCGCGACTTGTGAATTTTTCCTACATAGACAGAGCACACGGTAGCTAGATAACCATCAACATCATCAAATGCCAGTGGAACAACGCACATGCTGCTCTACTATAGCAAGCCAGAGACTCGGGTGGCTGTCTAGGGTCGCCGGGTCCTCAATCCGCCACTGAGATATTATATATATATGCTAATATAATATGAAAGTAAGGTTCTCTATATAATTCCAGAGAACTTGGCCGTTGATTGTCGATCAGATGACGTGCATGCTAAGCTTAAGATAGAGGAAATGAATTGAGACACAATTTCGTAGCTAGCTAACTATTCCCTCCATTTTATATTATAAGCGCTTTACGTTTTTCCTAATAAAACTTTAGTAATTAAATTTGATTAAGTTTAGGAAAAAATAGCAATATTTTAAACATCAAATTAGTTTTTAAATCTATCATAAATATATTTTGATATAATATGTTTGTTTTTGTTTACTTCTATTAAATTAGTCAAGCGAAAAGAGTTTGACTAGAAAAAAAATCAAAAGTTATATGTAAACGGAGATAGTAGCTAGGCTAGCACTGCTCACCACACACACGCACACAAAAAGGCAAGCTCAGCCGCCAGCTCTCGCCATTATATCGATCGATCGGCAAACGCCGCCATGAGGGATCGATCGTTTTCAGTCCAGCCTAGTTGCCTCTAGCTACATAGACGGCCTCATCGATTGATCAGCTGCTGCCGATGGATGGATTATGCATGGACACATCTATATATCTCTGTCAGTGTCACCGGGCGGCTACATGCAGCAAGCATTAGCTATAGCTGCAGGCATTTCCCGGGTTTAATCCGATCAATTCGCTGCACTGTGTGTATGCGTGATGTGCAGTGGGCGTTGGCATCGATCTCTGCATAAATGTCATCACCATATATACATTGCCTCGTGTGCGTGATCGATCATGGGAATCAAATCTTTCACTAATTCTGCTCCATCCTCTGCTCATTCCTGTCGGATCGATCATCCACACACACTCATAACTATAGATCTTCTTTTCTATCAATCTCTGTCATTAAATTTTTCCATATGCATCGATCGACCGATGTCTCTCAATTTGCACATATAAATCGTTTGCCCCCACACTACTGGCTCCATAATTTAATTAAAGTTCACAGTGGAGTATTCGATTGATCCGGGTGTGTTTGATTTGGACTGCGAGCCCCCGACCATGACATGAGCTGTTCTGTGTGTGCGTATTCCTAGATTCTTGCCGGTTGGAAAGATCGTCTCATGACGATGAACAAAAGGGAGGGTTGATGTAGGATTGGACATGCTTGTGTGAGGCCGGCGGCCGGCTGGATTCTCAAGTTGATCAATTTGCATTTGGGCACTACTTGGATTAGGGCAATGTTGAAATTGAGAAATTCATTGTAACACCTCATGCCCGTTGGAAGCCTGTAAAAGTGGTGTCGTGTTTGTGGGGTTTAGACCCATGTGCCCATAAGCGATGTTCTGATAGTGGTTCAGTACCACCTTAGAAGTTTAGTAAGGTGATGGCTATTAACACTTAAATTTAGCACCTAACGCAAAAAAAGGAAAATATGGCCAAATTTTAAAAGGACTTGGCTTGCCACGTGAAGCCGGTCTGGCCGTTACCATAGTGCTAGTCTGTCCGGCGGCATGTGACCGATTAGACCAACAGAGTCCAACTCCGAGTCCAATTAATTTCCTTGCTTGGGTCCGAGATTTTTTGAGTCCTAATTGATCCCTAAGCCTAATGGGATGTGAAGAATGCCTCTTGGAAACAAGACCAACTCCTTTATAAGAGGTATGGCTGATTTGGTTCTAATCCCCGACTTTAGCTCTTATTGAATAGTTCTTTTACCTTTACTTTTTAGCCATGTTTTCCACTTTATCTTGTACCTAGCATTAGTTCGTCCATCTTTATCGATTTGCACTGTAAATCATTCGCCTTCGCTGCAAGAGTGTGATACCCTTATAGGTTTGTCCCATAAAACTTTCGATTCGCTCACGAGACGGGTGGTTATCTTCATATCGATCTAAATTGGTCTAGAGGTTAATTTGATCTCTAATTAGGCCCAGTAATCCGGTTTAGCTGTTTTCTAAACCCATATTGATTTGGAGCTTTCTAAATCGAGGTGGTTGGTGACTCCGTCAACATCGCAATTTATTAGGTGAGTCCTATGTTGGTCGGAAAAGGCGCCAACAATGGCTTGCTTATAAGCCTGTGTGCTCCAACCATAATACCTCCGGGTTAATCCTTTTACACGAAGCAATGATGAAAGTTTAAGTGGGGTATGAGTACATCGAACCGCTTAACGTGTAAAGTGGACTAATGCAGATTTTGGAGGCCAGGTATATCTGTTGGATCCATCAGCAAATTAAAACCAAACTTACAAGGGCACGTACCATGATATCTCTCGGTGTTTCAATATGAAGACAGTGCTGAAGAAATTTAGCAAATTAGTGCTAGAATGTTAGTGTCTCATACCATTTCAAAGACCTTATTTTACTACAACACTTATTTTCAATAACACACACTGCCTCTGTACATTATTATAAATGCAACTTATATATACATGCTAGAAAATGCAGCTTAATTATATGTATACTAGAAAAATGTTACTATGCTCAAATATAAATTCAAAATAATTTTAGAATAGATTGCACGTGTAAATTCTCCATTAGTAACAGAGCTAGTAAACTTTTTGTTTTTAAAAGTAATCAAAGAAATAAACATGATATTATAATCCATCAACCATATATATTTAGAAGCCTGCTGAGAAGTAAGTCAAAATTAAGTTGTGTGGTACTCTCTTCATCTTCAAATACTGTCACTAGATACTATTCATCTTCAAACCTTCATTTGCTTGGTTGTTTAAAAAAAAATATGTATATAGACCCATATGGCATGATAATAACGAAGTGTTGCATCTTAAATATCACGAAACCTGTGCACCATGATCTAACTATTATTTATGGTGAATATTAAATTGTAAGCATATATTTGAAACAGTTCTGGATTTTTGATATTTTAGTTCTTTTAAAAAATATTTTACAAAGAGAGATATGGACCTCTAGCTTTGTGTGCCAGGGTGGTTGGTACCCAGGTTGAATGTCTCGGTGCTAGGGGTGAAAACGGATCGGGATCGGTCGGATCTCACCCTTCCCATATCTTAACTCACATTTTATAATCGGAATCAGGTCGGACACTGATAGTGCTAAATACGGATACAAACTCGGATAATGTCGGGCAAAAATACGGAACAAATACGTACCAAAATGGATACGTACACTATCGATTACGGATATTTATTCAGATATCAAGTCGAAGCAACAATCTTATATATCACATAGACAATAACCATTTAACAATTCCATGTATCTATAATACGATTATATTAGGCCTTTAGGACCTTAGGAAATAAATAGGGTACAATACATCGTAGTAGAACCAATACATAGTAAAAAAAGTGCCTCACAAAAACATAATACGGGTAATATTCGTATAATTATCCGGGTAATACCTGATTTTTTTACCGGATAATTCGTATCCGTCGGATACTACGTTCCCGAATCCAATCTTGTATCCATGAAAGGTCCCGGGTACCCAAATTTTCGACCCTAATTTGTCTCGAAATAATGTGGCCGGGCAGACGGGCATGAAATACCCGCCCCGTTTTCACCCCAATCGGTTTGACGCCAACCTCTACCACCTAAGAACAACTTCATGCTTGCTATTGATTTGTTGTAAAAATTTGGACACACTAACATATCAATGTATCCTATTTCATTTTTATTTATAAAAACTTAATCTGAGACAATGTGGATCCTTTCATTCTCCCTCACCCCTAAATCCTGTTGATTTGCCGTCAAATTTTGAGGAGAAAACAAATCATTCGATTTATTTTAAAATTTAATAGCAAATTAATAGGATTTAGGGATTGGAACGAGTGAGGAAGCCACATTTTCCTCCCAGATTATTTTTTCTTAATGCAGAATAAATTAGCGGAGAGCAAAATAAATTATGATACATAGATTTACCATTTTTTTTCACAATTTAACAGAGAGGAAACGAAAGTTATTCTAGATGGTAGATCGGCGTCAAACCAACTAGTGGCGAGGTCAGGTGTCGGCGCTTGCTTATTTAGCACCGAGACATTCAATGCTGGCGTAAACAACCCTGGCAGGGTCATTACCTGCAATAAGAGCAAGTTTAACATTCCAGCCCACTATTAGCTCCAAATCATCTATAGCCAATGTAATAGCCAATTCATACAATAGTTGCTTACTATACTATTAATACATGGTCACACCTGTCATATATACATTACGTCTTGAAGTCCGTGCTGCAGTTGGCTTTAGATCTGTAGTCCACTGTTTTTCTCTCTTCCTTTATTTCTTTAAAATATGTTTATAGCTGGTTTATAGCCTACTATTGTACCTGCTCTAAGGCTGTGTTCTGAATCTTCTGATTCAACTGATGGGAACTAATCCCTCCCGCACGGAAAACGGAGCGATCCATTAACGTATGATTAATTAAGTATTAGCTAATTTTTTTTAGAAAAAATGGATTAATTTGATTTTTTTTAAGCAACTTTCGTATAGAAACTTTTTAAAAAAACACACTGTTTAGTAGTTTGAAAAGCGTGCGCGCGGAAAACCGGGTTGGGAACATGGGAGTGTAAACACAGCCTAAGTTTTAAGGGGTCTATTTGCAAAATATGGTCTCTAAATAGATTAAAATATCAAAAATTCAGTGAAACTCAATGGTATATATGGCCAGATACAATGTACGCGATAGTGTTTTTTTGACGGCTGAAGCTTCCTCTCTGAGTCGTCGTCCATTCCCTAGCACAGCAGCTTTTAGAGATGCATATGTTGCCATTTTATTATTCTCTTCAACGGGCATAATTAACAAGAAGACTGCAACTAGGCGACCAGACAGTGTACTAGGATTGAATTATCATCAAATATATTCCATCGTTGACCATACAAATCAAAAGCATGCAAAGTATTGAGATTCACACAAAAGCACACACAGTAATGCAGACATCACGGGTGATGTAAGCTGCAAAGATTAGACCCTATTTGCTTAGACTTTTAAGCCAGCTTATGAGTAAAAGAAAATCTAAACCTAAACAATCAATCAACTTTTCCATTTAGCTTTTCTAAAGCCATAAACTAGTTTTACACTGTTAAGCTAAAAACTATATTGAAGTAACTTTTTTGGCTTATGTGGAGATTCTATCATTAAATTTAACGCTTCCAAGCTACGTACCAACTTATAAACTATATAAAGCCAAAAGGTCAGCTTATAAAAGCTTAAGCGAATAATCCTAAACTTAAACAAAGAGAGCCTTTGGACTTTCGCTGACTAATAAGCATAATTAATTTGCATTAAAGAACACGTGATTTGAGAACATTCTACTAATTTTCACTATGCCTTTTGATCTCTCTTCTTTGTTTCAACATCATGAAGATTGATTTGTCTCTTCTAGAGGCTCCTTTTTCAAAACTGGATATTGATAATCTGGTAAAGAATCTTCCCACGAATAGAGCACCTGGCCAAATGGTTTTGATGATCTTTTTTATAAAAAAGTGTCGGCCTATAATTTGCCTTGATTACTACAAGCTATGTGCTGATTTTCACTTGGGATCTCTAAATTTAGATTCTATCAATCACTCTTTTATCACTCTGATCCCTAAGAAGTTGAATCCTATGTATATAAATGATTATAGGCCAATTGCTCTCATGGGAATTGCCCTTAAAATTCAGACTAAGCTCTTGGCTGACAGATTACAGAAAGTCATTTTGTCTTTGATAAGTTAGAATCAATATGGTTTCATACAAGAATTAAAGAACCATTTAGGATTGAACTTTGAATTCCTACATCAGTGCCATCAGTCAAAGAAGGAAATTGTTCTTTTGAAATTAGACTTTGAGAAAACCTTTGACACTATAGAACATGAGGCTATGTTACAGGTGATGAAAGCAATGGGATTCACTGATGTTTGGTTAAATTGGGTATCAAAACTGTCTCTTCTTCTTCTTCTTCTTTTGAATGGCATTCCTGGAAAAAAAATAGTTGTAAAAGATGTGTTAGATAAGGAGATCCTCTTTCTCCTCTACTTTTTGTGCTTGGTGTTGAATTGTTGCAAGCTGTCAGTAATAAATCACATCAAGTGGGTCTTCTTTCAAGACCAATCCCTCTGGTTGATGATCATAATTTTCCAATAGTTCAGTATGCTGATGACACTCTTCTCTATGTCAAGGAAAGTGGTAGAGAATTATTTGTTTTAAAAGCTCTTTTGCAAACTTTTGCTCAAGGTACTGGTCTCAATGTTAACTATCACAAATCTTGCCTCATTCCAATTAATGTAGATGAAGATAAGGCACAAATGTTGGCAGGAGTGTTTAGGTGTCAGATTGGTTCATTGACTTTTACATACCTGGGCTTACTTTTGGGTACTACAAGGCCAAGAGTGGTTGATTTTGCTCCCTTGATTGACATAACTGAGAGAAGGTTGTCTGTTAACTCATCTTTTCTCTCTTATGGAGATAGAATTATCCTGGTTAATTTTGTATTTTTCTCTTTGGCTACATATTATATCTGTACTTTTAAGTTGCCTAAATTGGTGATAGAGAATATTGACAGAGCTTGGAGGAATTGTCTTTGGAGAGGATCTGATATTAATTCAAATAGAAAATCTTTGATAGCCTGGGATGTAGTTTGCAAACCTAAAGTCAAGGGGGGACTTGGTGTTATTAACCTTATGGTTCAAAATCAAGCTCTTTTGATCAAATATCTGGACAAGATCTATAATAAGAAGGATCTTCCCTGGGTTAGTTTAATATGGAGCTCCAATTATTTGAATTGTGTGCATCTGGTCAGCCTTAAAGTTTCCTTTTGGTGGAGACACATATGTAAATTGATGGACATTTTTAGAGGAATTTCTATGTGCTCTTTAGGCAATGGGGCCACTTGTTCTTTCTGAGAGGTCCTCTTTTTTGGTTCAGAATGCCAAGAATATTTTCATTTGCTGCTGACAAGCTAGTTTCAGTCTAGAACTTTAGAGGAACAAACTTGGAAAATAATTTCCTTTTGGCTTTGTCTCAGCAGGCTTATAATGAATTTTTGGAGGTGCAGAGCTTGATGAATGAGATTAATGCTTCCCAACAGTATGATCAATGGGGTTATTTTGGGGAATTTTAAATATACCTCCCAAAAATTCTAGGACTTTGCAACCTCCACAACATCTCTTATGGCTTTGGAAGAGTAAGGTCACTTCGAAGGTTAAAGTTTTTTGCTGGCTACTTCTTTTGGACAGATTGAATACCAAGTTTATGTTTGATCATAACTGTGCTCCAGTTGATTTTGATCTATCATGTGTAGTTTTGTCATCAACGACCTTTGAAACTCTGATGCATCTCTTTTTCTAATGCCCTTTCCCAGTCAATTGTTGGAGCATTTTGGGCTTAGTATGGAACACTTCGATCAATCTTCAGAACAAGATGCTATAAAACAAAGCTGCCTATAATGGAAAATATTTTATAGAGAAATTTCTCTTGGGATCTTGGAACATATGGAAGCAAAGGAATGGTCTTATTTTTTTTTATCATAGACATCCCTCCTTGTCTTTCTGGAGGCAACTCCTTAAGGGAGACCTCATTCTTCTCTTGTTTAGACTTAATAAGAGTGACATAGATGTAGTGAAAAATTGGTTTATTTCTTTGTGATTCTTTGTATTTTTCATCCTTTCAATAAAATCTTTCCAGCAGCGGGGGCTTCCCCTGCTGTGTTCATGTCAAAAAAAAAAAAAAACATTTCACTAATTTAGTCAACTTACTTGGGAACTTTCATCGAAGTACTCCCTCCATCCCAATTTGATCATCCTCTACGCAAAGGGAACCAAGGCCAAGGACACCAAAATATTCATCATTATCAAATTAATACTTAACAGTTAAGGTGATTCATTGCTTTGTTCCCCATGAATTGCTCATGTTTTAAATATTGCATGCCATTACACCAATAGAAATTAATCTTAATTCGCTGCATGCAACACATTCAAATGATGCACATTTACTCTTTGCATAATAAATAAAGAGATACTTGTTAAATGATGATCATTTTGAGAAGACCTCAAAAAACTTAGGGGATGATCAAAATGGGATGGAGGGAGTATTATCACTCTCACATTCCAAAGCATTTCTAGACGTGGCATTTAATCTCTAGCCGTCATAATTAAGTGCAGTCATTCACAACGGTTAATCAAAGTTAATGCTACTTTGAAAAATGAGTAGAATATAGTTAATGAGGCGTAACAATAATCATTTGCCACAATTTCCTTGTTTGGTAGTATGAAATTTGCTAGAAGGTAAATAATCGGAAACGAATGGAGAGTAGGAGGAGGATAAGATCCCGTGGCATTTCATGAGATTAATATGATAAAGAACCAAAGATGAGTTAAACTTAGTTCAAACTTGATCGTCTCCAATATTTAAAGGTAAAATTTACTACATGACACTCAAAGTTTGTGATCTTTGTTGTGGGACACCCAAAGAACGTGTATCTTCTTGTGGACACTGCAAAAATATGGTAATTAGCTGCTGGACACCTGAGGCATTATTTTATTATTTCCGGTGAAAACGGAGAGCGAAAGAGTGTTGAAAGTACCAAAATGCCCCTGGACACTTTTCTTCTTCCTGCATCAGCTCTCTTTTCTCTCTTCTCTTTTCTTTCTTCTCCTCTCTTCTCTTCTCTTCTCTTCTTCATCAAGCCTGGGAGGTCGCCAACGACAGAGGGCAGAGTGGCGGCGAGCGAGTGCGACAGCGGGCGGCGGAGGGGGGGGGTAGACGACGGGTGGGGTAGCGGCGGTGGGCGTAGTAAAGAGGGGCAGCGTCCTCCTCACTTTCTGCGACGACATCCCATCGGCGTCGTCCTTCATCGCCCACAGCTCTAGCTTGCTTGCCCAGTGCTTCGACCCAACCCGCGTCGCGCGGCGGACCCTGCCATCAGGTTGATTCCAGCCGCTCCGCCGGAGGGTGGAGGCAGCTCGCGCCGTTGGTGGCGACGCGCTCGTTCGCTTCGCCGCGGGGCCCGTTGGGACGTTCACCGCCGTGACCGCAACGCCGCGGCGCCCACGAGCTCGACCGCGTCCGGGCGGTGGCCGCCACCCCCCCGTTGGAAGGGCGGCCCGTCCGCTTACACTCCGGCGACGCCTGTCCTCCCGCCGCGCACGCGGGCTGCACACCAAAATCCCAAATATATAAATTGTTGTTAAATTTGAGATTATTAGATTAATAATTTAAAAGCTAGAAGAGAAGATCTAATTTTAAATAATAAATTCCAATATAAAAATTGGGCCAGATAAAAATTTATTAAATACTTTACTTGATTCTTATAGTGTCCTAGGATTTTCTGGAGTTATTTGAGCCAAGGAAGTATTTTATTAAATGGAATTGCATTTCATGAATAATTTAAATTGGAAAAGGTTTTAAAAAGTTCTCTTTTGGCTTTGGCCGAAGTCGGCCCAAAACCTCTCTCTCCATCCCTTGGCCAAGCCGGCCCGCAGCCGAGCCGCCGCCTGCGCGCGCGCCGTTTGCCGTTGACAGGTGGGCCCGCCTGTCGGGTCGTCATCTTCCTGCGCCCGAACCCTAGCCGAGCCGCGCCGCCCCGCCCTTCCAATTCCGTCGCCCTTCCCGATCCGGTGAAATTGATTGGGGGAAAGAATCCCGAGATCTCTCTACCTTTTTCCATTTGGAATCATCGCTAATTCGCTTTGGAAATCATCGGATTTGAGCTCGATTCGGATTCCCCTTTCCTCCCGAACCCTAAAACTTTCCATCGCCGCCGCGGCCGCCGTGGGCCTTCGCCGCCGCCCCCTAGCCCCTATAAAAGGACCCCGAGCTCCCCTCTACCCGCCGCCACCCTCGCCTTCGCCTCTCGTCGCCGGTAGAGCCCTAGCACCGTGCAGCCGTGCGCCGCTGGTCCAGCCGTGCGTCGCCGTCGCTCCGATCGTCGTCGCCACTCAGGAAGGTCGCCATCGTGATCGCCAAGCCGTCGCCGACCTCGTCCGCCCCTCGTTTTCGCCGAGGACGGCCGGAACATCGCCGTCGCCGTCCGTTGATCTTCCGCCGCTGCTTTGGTCACCGGTGAGTTCGCCGTGTTGTCCGCAACCCGTAGATGCCTTTCGTTAGCGCCGTTGTGCCGTAGTTCGCCGCGAGCTTGGCGCGTCCGAGCGTCGCCGGTGATGACGCATCGCCGACGTCATCGTCGTCGTTTCCCGTGAGCCGCGGTAGACCCGTTAGATCTCGGCCGTCCGTTTGGATAGGGTTAGATCTCGCCGTTCGTTCCCGGGAGCCGCCCGCCGTGCACCCGGTCCACGTGAACCCTAGCCGCTGACGCAATAATCCCCTTTTTCTTTTCAAAAATAATTCATAATTGCGTCATAATTCCATTAAAATCTATATAAAAGATTTAATCCGATTTAATATTTGAAAATTCATAACTAATTCATCTTTAGCGCGATTTAGTTGGTTCAAGTCTCTAAATTTTTCTAAAATTCAGATCTACATGTTAAAAATATCCACATGTTACTGTTCATGGCTTGTTATGTGTTGTTTTTGTGATTTTTGTTCTTTTCTCTTTAGATTCCGACGTTCCCGGAGAGGTCGATTTTGCAGGGAGAGACTTTGAGGAATTCCAAGGCCAGCAAGGCGAGTCACAAAGATCCCAAACAACCCTTTGAGCATGTTGATCCCGTTTAAAGCTATTGTTTCTATTCAACTATTGCATTTATTTCGAATGTCATTGGGGGAATTAACCTATTTTGTTATAGCCCTTTTGTTCTGTTTACTTTATCCTTGATACCTTGGGTTATTGTAAACTTGACTAGTTGAACTTATATATTGGTTCAGCTAGATATTAGGCATAATTGCTTAGCCATGCTTAGAAATATTAGCACATTATTGGATAACTTGTGATCACTATTATTTAATGATGGCTTAATAATAGCTCATTGATGGTTAATCATGATAGGTTAATTAGTTAATTTGCTAATTAAAACCTGATAATGGGGGTTGTGAGCATATAGTTTTGATGGTTGTGCTCATGCGCATTAAGGTCGGTTCACGATTTTCGGTTGTGAAACATTTACCGTGCCAACCACAAGCCAGCGTGGACAACGGCTTTACTTCTGTATAGTATGGTTCATAGTAGAAGCACCAGACTGTGAAGTGCGGAGATAAGCCCACGGAGGTCGCTGGGGAGTCCATACATTGTTTATAAGGGGGTGATATGTATCCGGGAACGGTGCACTGCTTTGAATTGTATTATATAGAGGTATTGTCACAATCCTTATTCGGGTACTTGTCAAGTATCGCGACGCATGGTTGACATGATGTCGAGGTTGTGCTTGTGTGTACAGTGGTACACCTCTGGCCAGAGTTTGAACTATTCGAATAGCCGTGCCCGCGGTAATGGCGCGGTCTAACAATGTCTTTCGTGAAGTCTCACTTTTCACCCTATTAAATGATGATGTTAATAACTTGTTTAGCTCCTGGTTTGAATGGTTAATTCCTGGTTTGGAGATAGAACTGTGCAGCCGGGATTGGTTGTTCGGAATGGTTGGGCCTATGCAACAGGGTATGTTGTATAGCGTTGATTTATTGTTTAATTAATTACTTTACTGTTTATTAAATTCTGAAATATTTGTTAAATGTTGTTTATCAATGAGACTATACATGTGCCATCCTTTGTTATCCTGTGCACTTGCATATTTGCTGCGTGGCTTGCTAAGTATGTCATATACTCACCTTGCAATCATTCATCAGAGGAGGAGTTATCAGTGATGCTGATGGAGTGGATGATTAGGCGTAGCCATGGTCAAGCTGCCTCTTTAATTGTTCGCATTCAAATTTATTTATTATTCCTGTGTTGTTAGTACTGTACAATCTATTACCGTACTAATGGCCCATTTACCATCAAAAGTTTTATAACATGTTTTATTTAATTTTGTTGCAATGAACTAAGCTTAGCATTCGATTTTTTAAACTCTCTTTTATTTTATTTTTGATACCTGTTATTCAAAAGTGCAAGTTTGTGGACCTGTTTCTAACTGTTTCAACTTATCTGCAAGCTTGTTTGCTTTATTTATTTAATTTTTACTTTGATTTTCTAACTTTATTCAAATAATCAAAAACTTGTGCTATTAACTGGATAAATGTCTTAACTCCCTCCTTTCACTTATCTTTAGATGCCGCGCTAAAGCCTGAATACTTGTTCGTACTGAAGGATTTGTCCAGGAGTTGCGGTACGATGTCTTTCCTCATAGGATTTGGGATTGCCCCTTTGTATGCCCAAATCCCTCATGATCGTGATGAAGAGAAGTGCCGGGTCAAATTCACCTTGAACAGTAATCGTGAAGATATCCCATCGTGATGTTTGTGGCTGGAGGGGAAGCTACATTCATGTTGTCAGGAGGTGGCAAGGATCGCCATAAGAGAGCTCCGCGAAAGCTACAATGATCGGTTGGCCGACACCGAGTTACCGTTACCTCCTCGTCAACCCAGGGAGTGACCCGTGGCAGCTACTTGAACCGGCAGGGATCGAGAATGATGCTACCGACAAGGCATTGGTTGAGATGCTATGGCTATGGATGAAACCCCGGCTGAGATTGTGATAGTCGCTCAAGATCGTGAAGACCGGAATCGGGGAAAGATCTGCAAGCTTACGAAGACCAAGGTTGGATCGTTTGGAGAAGGAGCTAGCCGCGTTGAAGGGAGAAGCACCACCGCAGAAGGCCAGGGTTCGTCTTACCGCAAGGAAGAGAGCTCTATTCGTCCCTCGCTACCAGTTGGCGCCAAAGGTTCGTGTAGTGGAAAAAGAAGCTACCCCAGCCCCAGCAAATCCTCCGGTCGTCAACGTAAGTGATGATGATGAAGAAGAATCCAAGCGCACCCATTCCAAGATCGAGTGGGGACCAACTCAAGATGATGGGGACGTGCCGAACGAGCCTTCAATCAACTCCGATGCCCGGAAGACCTAGACTGTTTTGTTAAGTCGTTGCCTTAGATCGTTGTGTTAGTTTGCTTGATTAAGTTTGGTTGTGTGTGTGGGTCTTGCATGTGTTTACATCATTGGTGGGATGTAAATGCATGTCTTTGTTTGCTTTCGAGTGTTAGAAGGTTGGTGAGTTTAGTGGTGTGAGAGTCTTCAGTTTTGTAATAATGAAACTCAGTTAAGATCAATAAAAGTTAAGTTAGTAAAATTAATTCCCTATCCTAAGTAGCTTTTCCCCTGTTTCTCTTCTTGCGCTCCTGTCTATGTCAGATGGTGCTCACTCGCAGCAACGGGAATGGCCCCAACCTCAACAACAACAACAACAACAACAACAACAATGGAGAGAATCCCACGCTTGCCCAAGTCCTGGCTCAACAGGCACAGTTGATGAATTTGATGATGCAGCAACTCCAGAACCAGCAGAACTAGGGAAACAACCATGCGCCTCCCTAGAATAAGCTGGCAGAATTTCTTCGCGTGAGGCCGCCTACTTTCTCTAGCACCACCAATCCTGTTGAAGCTGGTGATTGGCTGCACGCCATAGAGAAGAAGTTGGATCTGCTTCAGTGCACAGATCAAGAGAAGGTTTCTTTTGCTTCCCACCAGCTGCATGGCCCTGCTTCTGAGTGGTGGGATCACTTCCGCCTTAACAGGACTACTGCTGAACCTATCTCTTGGCTTGAGTTCACCGCTGCTTTTCGGAAAACGCACATACCATCGGGAGCGGTGTCTCTCAAGAAGAAGGAGTTCAGGTCGCTCACTCAGGGTTCTCGCACTGTCACTGAGTATCTGCACGAGTTCAATCGTCTGGCCCGTTATGCTCCGGAAGATGTGCGCACTGATGAAGAGCGCCAAGAAAAGTTCCTAGAAGGGCTGAATGATGAGCTTTCTTACCCACTCATGACTGGGGATTATCATGATTTCCAGAAGTTAGTGGATAAGGCTATTCGCCAGGAGGACAAGTACAACCGCATGGAGCAGAAGAAACGCCGGATTGCTCACTTCAAGGCACAGCAGGGAAATAGTCAAAGGCCGCGTCTTGCTTTGGGACACCAGTCCATGTCACAGGGAGGTTCTTCATCTGTTGTTCGTCCGCAGCGTCAGTTCTTCAACAACAACACGGGCAACAACATCCGCAATCAAGCTCCACGCCCTGTTGCAGCTCCGTCACAGCAACAGCCTGCCAAGAGGGAGCAAGGCAGCAAGCCCAGGGTGTGCTTCAACTGTGGTGACCCAGGACATTACGCTAATAAGTGTCCGAAGCCCTGCCGCGCGAAGGTCGTCCCTGCTCAGAATAACTCCTCCGCACCAGCAGCAAAGGCTCGTGTCAACCATGTTGCCGCTGCAGAAGCTCAAGGTGCTCCAGATGTGATTTTGGGTACGTTCCCTGTTAACTCAGTTCTTGCAACAGTGCTTTTCGATTATGGTGCTACACATTCCTTTTTATCTATGAGTTTTGCGGGAAATCATGGGATGGAAGTAGAAGAGCTTAGACGTCCTTTGATGGTTAGTACTCCGAGTAACCAAGCACTCTCATCACAACGTAGACCCTCTGTCAGAATAGAGATCCAAGGTGTACCCTTTCTGGCCAACCTTATTTTGTTGTCCAGGAGTTGCGTACGATGTCCTTCCTCATAGGATTTGGGATTGCCCCTTTGTATGCCCAGATCCCTCATGATCGTGATGAAGAGAAGTGCCGGGTCAAAGTCACCTTGAACAGCAATCGTGAAGATATTCCATCAGTGATGTTCGAGGCTGGAGGAGGAAGCTACATTCATGCTTGTCAGGAGGTGGCAAGGATCGCCATAGGAGAGCTCCGTGAAAGCTACAATGACCGGTTGGCCGACACCGACTATCGCTACCATCCTCGTCAACCCCAGGGAAGTGATCGTGGTAGCTACCTTGAACCTGCAGGGATCGAGAATGATGCTACCACAAGGCATTTGGTTGAGATGTTGTGGGCTATGGATGAAACCCGCGCTGAGATTTGCAAGCTAGAAGACAAGGTGGATCGTTTGGAGAAGGAGCTAGCAGCATTAAAGGGAGAAGCACCACCGCAGAAGGCCAGGGTCCGTCTTACCGCAAGGAAGAGAGCTCTATTCGTCCCTCGCTACCAGTTGGCGCCAAAGGTTCGTGTAGTGGAAAAAGAAGCTACCCCAGCCCCAGCAGACCCTCCGGTCATCAATGTAAGTGATGAAGATGAAGAAGAATCCAAGCGCACCCATTCCAAGATCGAGTGGGGACCAACTCAAGATGATGGGGACGTGCCGAATGAGCCTTCAATCAACTCCGATGCCCGGAAGACCTAGACCGTTTTGCTAAGTCGTTGCCTTAGATCGTTGTGTTAGTTTGCTTGCTTAAGTTTGGTTGTGTGTGTGGGTCTTGCATGTGGTTTACATCATTGGTGGGATGTAAATGCATGCCTTTGTTTGCTTTCGAGTGTTAGGAAGTTGGTGAGTTAGGTGGTGTGAGAGTCTTCAGCTTTGTAATAATGAAACTCAGTTAAGATCAATAAAAGTTAAGTTAATCAATTTAATTCCCTATCCTAAGTAGTTTTCCCCTGTTTCTCTTCTTGTGCTCCCGTCTATGTCAGATGGTGCTCACTCGCAGCAACGGGAATGGCCCCAACAACAACAATAACAACAACGCCGAGAATCCCACGCTCGCTCAAGTTTTGGCTCAATAGGCACAGTTGATGAATTTGATGATGCAACAACTCCAAAACCAGCAGAACCAGGGAAACATTCATGCACCTCCCTAGAACAAGCTGGCAGAGTTTCTTCGCATGAGGCCACCTGTTTTCTCTAGCACCACTAATCCTGTTGATGCTGGTGATTGGCTGCACGCCATAGAGAAGAAGTTGGATTTGCTCCAGTGCACAGACCAGGAGAAGGTCTCCTTTGCTTCACACCAGCTGCATGGCCCTGCTTCGGAGTGGTGGGATCACTTCCGCCTTAACAGGACTACTGCTGAACCTATCTCTTGGCTTGAATTCACCGCTACTTTCCGGAAGACGCACATACCATCGGGAGTGGTGTCTCTCAAGAAGAAGGAGTTCATGTCGCTCACACAGGGTTCTCGCACAGTCACTGAGTATCTGCACGAGTTTAATCGTCTGGCTCGTTATGCTCCGGAGGATGTGCGCACTGATGAAGAGCGCCAGGAGAAGTTCTTGGAAGGACTTAATGATGAGCTTTCTTACCCACTCATGACTGGAGATTATCATGATTTCCAGAAGTTAGTGGATAAGGCTATCCGTCAGGAGGACAAATATAATCGCATGGAGCAGAAGAAGCGCTGGATTGCTCCTTTCAAGGCACAGCAGGGAAATAGTCAGAGGCCGCATCTTGCTTTGGGACCCCAGTCCATGCCACAGGGAGGTTCTTTATCTGTTGTTCGTCCGCAGCGTCAGTTCTTCAACAACAACGCGGGCAACAACAACCGCAACCAAGCTCCACGTCCGGTGGCAACTCCGTCGCAGCAACAGCCTGCCAAGAGGGAGCAAGGCAGCAAGCCCGGTGTGTGCTTCAACTGTGGAGACCCAGGACATTATGCTGACAAGTGTCCGAAGCCCCGCCGCGCGAAGGTCGTCCCTGCCCAGAACAACTCCTCCGCACCCGCAGCCAAGGCTCGTGTCAACCATGTTGTTGCTGCAGAAGCTCAAGGTGCTCCAGATGTGATTTTGGGTACGTTCCCTGTTAACTCAGTTCCTGCAACAGTGCTTTTCGATTCTGGTGCTACGCATTCGTTTTTATCTATGAGTTTCGCGGGAAACCATGGGATGGAGGTAGAGGAGCTTAGACGTCCTTTGATGGTTAGTACTCCGAGTAACCAAGCACTCTCCTCACAACGTAGCCCCTCTGTCAGAATAGAGATCTAAGGTGTACCCTTCCTGGCCAACCTTATTCTGTTAGAATCTAAAGATCTTGATGTCATCCTAGGGATGGACTGGTTAGCCAGATATAAAGGTGTGATAGATTGTGCCAGTAGAAAAGTAACTCTCACCAGCAATGATGGTCAAGTTGTAACTGTTCATGCATAGCCCTCTGAACCTCTGAGGTCAAGTCTAAACCAAATAACTTTGGAAGAGATTCCTATAGTCCGGGGGTACCCCGATGTGTTCCCTGATGATTTACCTGGTATGCCGCCTAAAAGGGATATAGATTTCAGAATAGATCTGGTGCCAGGAACAACTCCGATCCATAAGCGACCATATAGAATGGCAGCTAATGAATTAGCAGAACTCAAGAGGCAAGTAGATGATTTGCTCCAGAAAGGATACATCAGACCGAGTTCATCTCCATGGGGAGCTCCTGTTATCTTTGTGGGAAAGAAAGACCATACCCAGAGGATATGTGTGGACTATCGCGCACTTAATGATGTGACTATCAAGAATAAGTATCCACTGCCCAGAATTGATGACTTGTTTGATCAACTTAAAGGTGCCACCGTTTTCTCCAAGATAGATCTTCGATCAGGGTATCACCAGTTAAGGATTAAAGAGGAAGATATACCTAAGACAGCTTTTACCACTCAGTATGGGCTGTTTAAATGTACAGTTATGTCTTTTGGACTCACCAATGCCCTTTGGACTCACCAATGCCCCTGCTTTCTTCATGAACTTGATGAACAAGGTGTTCATGGAATATCTGGATAAGTTCGTAGTTGTCTTTATTGATGACATTCTTATATATTCCCGAACCAAGGAAGAGCATGAAGAACATCTTCGTCTTGCATTAGAGAAGCTGCGAGAACATCAGTTGTATGCCAAGTTTAGCAAATGTGAATTCTGGTTGTCTGAAGTGAAATTCCTTGGTCACGTCATCTCAGCCGGAGGAGTTGCCGTTGATCCTAGTAACGTGGAATCCGTAACCAACTGGAAACAACCGAAGACAGTTTCAGAGATCCGCAGTTTCCTAGGTCTCGCAGGATATTATCGGAGGTTCATAGAGAATTTCTCCAAAATTGCCAAGCCCATGACACGACTGCTTCAGAAAGATGTGAAGTACAAGTGGTCAGAAGAATGTGAGCAGAGTTTTCAAGAGTTGAAAAGTCGCTTAATATCAGCTCCCATTTTGATTTTGCCTGATCCAAAGAAGGGTTTCCAAGTGTACTGCGATGCATCCAAGCTTGGGTTAGGTTGTGTTCCGATGCAAGATGGGAAGGTGGTTGCCTATGCATCTCGTTAGTTACGTCCGCATGAGAAGAACTACCCTACTCATGATCTTGAGTTAGCCGCAGTGGTTCATGCGTTGAAGATTTGGCGTCACTATCTTTTTGGTACTCAAACAGAGGTGTATACGGATCACAAAAGTTTGAAGTATATCTTTACCCAGCCAGATCTGAACATGAGACAGCGGAGATGGTTGGAACTGATTAAGGATTATGACCTGGGAATTCATTATCACCCGAGAAAGGCTAATGTCGTAGCAGATGCCCTTAGCAGGAAAGGTTATTGTAATGCTATGGAAGGGCGACAATTGCCATTGGAATTGTGCAAGGAATTTGAAAGGATGAATCTAGGAATTGTCAGTAGAGGTTTCGTTGCAGCCTTAGAAGCGAAGCCTACTCTCATTGATCAAGTTAGAGAAGCCCAAATTAATGATCCTGATATTCTTGAGATCAAGAAGAATATGAGAAGAGGTAAAGCTATCGGTTTCTTGGAAGATGAGCAAGGAACTGTATGGTTGGGTGAGAGAATCTGTGTCCCAGACAACAAAGATTTGAAGGATGCAATTCTAAAAAGAAGCTCATGATACTTTATATTCCATTCACCCCGGTAGTACTAAGATGTACCAGGATCTCAAGGAAAGATTTTGGTGGGCAAGTATGAAGCGTGATATCGCAGAATATGTAGCAGTATGTGACGTTTGTCAGCGAGTCAAGGCAGAACATCAGAAACCCGCAGGTTTGTTGCAGCCTTTAAAGATACCAGAATGGAAGTGGGAGGAAATCGGTATGGATTTTATCACTGGTCTACCCAGAACGTTGTCAGGTCATGACTCTATTTGGGTGATAGTCGACAGACTTACCAAAGTGGCTCATTTCATCCCGGTAAGGACCACCTATTCCGGAAGCCGTTTAGCGGAATTGTATATGGCAAGGATTGTGTGTTTGCATGGTGTTCCTAAGAAGATCGTGTCCGATCGAGGAAGCCAGTTTACTTCAAAGTTTTGGAAGAAACTTTAGGAGGAGATGGGTTCCAAGCTGAATTTTAGTACCGCTTATCATCCGCAGACAGACGGACAGACTGAAAGGGTAAATCAGATTTTGGAGGACATGTTGAGAGCTTGTGCTTTAGACTTCGGTGGAAGTTGGGATAAGAATTTGCCTTACGCAGAATTCTCGTACAACAACAGTTATCAAGCTAGTCTCACGATGGCTCCTTATGAAGCACTGTATGGTCGGAAGTGCCGCACTCCGCTTTTGTGGGATCAAACAGGAGAACGTCAGGTTTTCGGGACGGATATCCTGAGGGAAGCAGAAGAAAAGGTTTAGCAATTTACCTCCCAAAAATAAAAAAGTTTTATAGAAGATTGTGAACAGAAGCACTAATTTCAGTCAGGAATATAATGTAAGGCCAAGTTCAGTGACAGATCTACACATGTTTACCGAAAAAATTTGATTGAGAAAATCTTCAGGTAACGGCCAAAATAATATGTCAGATTTGAGAATAGGTTGCGGTTAGAAATAATTTGCAAGACATTCCTGAGGTTGTTGGCAAATGCAAGAAATTAATGAAGAAAGCATAGTATGAAACCTCCCAATGTCAGATTGGGTATTTGACACTTTTTTCAGAAGTATACTTATCCAGTTCTTTACAACCTAATGGCGCCAAATTTAAGTCCACAATCTGAATGTACTGTAGTTTTTAATTTAGATAGCCCTTCTATCATTTACAAATTGGATTTTCTCAATTATAAAGCATACACCACTTGATTCAGTGCACAAAAGGTTTAATTATCTGTCCTATATGCACAAGTAACAAGTGGCCCTCTATCAATTAGCAAGCATGGCATATATCAGTCCATAATCTGGTAATCAACATGACCGATGATACATATTGTATTGCGTACAAAGCTTGAAGTTACTTCCCAACACATCTGACACCTATGCTTAGCAAGTCAAGCAAACAGCTCCAGTAAAACTACACAAATTTTAATACGGTCCACGGTGGTAATTCGTATATTAAAGCCCAAATTAAACAATATATGTCATATGTGTAGGATGCACTGATATGTCCTTTAATGATTTACAAGGAAGACTACAACCAGCAGTTCACAAGATATGACACAACTTTGAGATTACAGGTTAGAAGTAGAAGAATCCGATCTGCAAGTAACATCAGCACGTATAACACTACAAGTATTTAAGAAATGACCATAATAAGATATTCATGATCGCAATTCAGTGGTTGACTCCAACAAAGCAGCAATTCGTCTACATGTATATACAATACAACATACTACCACAACACTATGTAGCATCATAGACCAGCAGGGTATACAGTACACTACTGTTTGGGAGCTGAATAGATGCTTCTTGCGATCCAAACAATGGACTATAGTTTGGTGAAAACAAGTGATATTCTCAATCCAAGCCACCATAATATTTTTATTACCTAGATGGATCATTAAAGCAACAACACTTGATATAATTCTGGGAATTAGTAGCCTAATTGTATCCAACTCAGTGCAGTTCAACCTACACAAGTAGTGCAATTCACTGATTAACAATTGAAGCAAACATTGTTGAACAATAGGATCATATCGCTTCAGCACTTATTGCTTTTAATTTCAAACACCCTATTGAACTCGACAGGACCTATCAGTGGGCAGTGCCGGTGGGCGGCGGGCGTGGAGGAGATCCGCGAGGCATCGCTGGTGTTGTCCTTGACAGTCGATGGCGGCGCACCGATGTCGAGGGTGGGCTTCGGCGGCGGTATGGTCCCTGAGGTGGAGGCGCGGAGGAAATCCGGTCAGCCTAAGGTGGAGACGGATTGGTGATGCGAGCGGTGGCGAGCCTGGTTGATTCCATAATGCAGTGAGTATAAGCATAATAAAGTACAACCTTATATGAGCATTTCTCCGTATGTACTCACTGGGAGATACAAATTAACATAATGAAAACTTCGCCAGCAACCTTAGCGAGGCATTTTGTCAAGCATATCATGAGCCACAATCCTAATGTAGTCTTATCAGCACACTAATCAGACGTTCAGATGCAATAGGGAACATAAAGAAGAATCAGTGATGCAATATACATAGATTTCTATAGGAAAATTATATAAGCAATTTCTGTAGGAAAATTTCTATAAGCAAATCAAGAAGATAGTACACTTGGGTCACTGCACATATAAAACATGATGATGATTAATTATATTTGCAAATCTAAAAACAAATCTGTCATATATAGATCAAACTTATATGTTGCCAGAAATGAAATATATGTTAGATTCAACTTAGAAATTGCAGCTTTTGGCATCCTAATCTTCCTATACTAATTTGGTAATGCATAACAAAACAGAGCTGTTTGGATAAATTTTGCTCCGCAGAGTAGAAATGAAATTGTTCTGAAAAAATATGCGGTGAATAAATAGATCCATTGCAGCAAATTATCATTTCATTTCTGCATTGCCGTTGACAGATTCAAAATATCTCACCTACAGGAGACCAAGGCGAGCCGACACACTTGACGACAGAGCCAGCACCCAGCCGCCGGCTGGGGATGTCGTTATATTGCTCAGCTCAAAACTCAAGCTGCTATTGATCTTCTATAAGATGAAATTCATGAGTATAAAAGGGTAAAATGATTCAGATGCATTTCTTTTCTGAAGAAATGCTCTGCACTGTCATCTTGGGCAAGGAGATCAATTTTGCAGCGTATCCCTGATTCTGATTTATCATTCCATAAAAAAGAAGAATATATGTATCCTGATGCTAGCACTGCCATCATTTTCAGAAAGAAGATAACTACTATCTAACTCTGGTTACCTTACAAAAGCGCAATCCAATTATTCCTTGAATCCTAAACCTACAGCAGGACAAACCAACTGTGCGCAACATTGAGATTGGTGAAAACTTATCTTAATCGGCAATTGAAAGAGATGGAGCCATACCTTTAGCCTCCCCCAAGCCCTGCTGCTTTGATGGAGCCGTTCGGTGAACCAGCAAGCACAAGCACCTCTTGTTTACGAAACTCAACAGATCCAAATGAGGCTACGAGGCCTGATTCACAGTGCACCCAAATTTAGAATCATGCATACTGATAGTTGCAAGGACATCATTAACAGCAAGCATTTAACAATCTTATTTGCACAGGATAATTAAAGGGGTTCATCTGAATTACAACTAAGTTATCCAATCTGAAAGTGCATGGGAGAATATCCCTATGCCGCAATCTGAAGATGCATTCAACCCACCCTACAACGATCAACAAAAAAGACAGGTAAAAATCAACAGAATCTTAAATATCACTATGGCATGCAAAAATATGTAGAATTTTGCGCCTTACCAAATTTTGTCAGTGCCAAATTTTGGTAAGTTTTGGCATGACTAATTTTAGTAAGGCAAAATTATATTTGGATTGAAGCCATAATAGCCTAAGTTCACTATTGAAATGGCCTATTTTCTTAGGCATGGCAAAATTTGGCTTCAAACCAAATAGACACAAACACTATTGAAATTGCCAAATATTGGTAAGCCTAATTTAGGCCTCAAACCAAACCAGCCCGTAAGGTCAAATTCAGTGACAGATCTACACATGTTTACCGAAAAAATTTGATTGAGAAAATCTTCAGGTAACGGCCAAAATAATGTCAGATTTGAGAATAGGTTGCGGTTACAAATAATTTGCAAGACATTCCTGAGGTTGTTGGCAAATGCAAGAAATTAATGAAGAAAGCATAGTAGGAAATCTCCCAATGTCAGATTGGGTATTTGGCACTTTTTTCAGAAATATACTTATCCAGTTCTTTACAACCTAATTGCGCCAAATTTAAGTCCACAATCTGAATGTACTGTAGTTTTTAATTTAAATAGCCCTTCTGTCATTTACAAATTGGATTTTCTCAATTATAAAGCAATACACACTTGATCCAGTGCACAAAAGGTTTAATTATCTGTCCTATGTGCACAAGTAACAAGTGGCCCTCTATCAATTAGCAAGCATGGCATATATCAGTCCATAATCTGGTAATCAACATGACCGATGATACATATTGTATTGCGTACAAAGCTTGAAGTTACTTCCCAACACATCTGACACCTTCAGCCTTCCTAGATAAAACTATTCCTAAGCACCACACCCACACATAGAACTATACATGTTCCCAGCTTAATTATAAACGAGGCATCCACTCAAGCAAGCATAAAAAATAAACTTAGAAGAGAACTAGGAAAAAAAGTATGGCAATAAGCATAATGTATGAATAAAATATTAAGAGGGAAAAGTAAGTCTACATGTTACTCATCCGAGAAGACATCACTCCCAGGATGGGGTCCACCAATCAATCATTAGCCTCACATCGTGCTGCGCAAGCTAGCCGGCTCAGTGAGGAGGGTGGCCAATCAGGACATGTTTCCAAATAGCTGGCCGAGCCCTGAGTTGGCTAGTCGGCCAAGTCTTTAGGCCGGTTGACCCATGAGGTATGTTGGTCGGCTGGTCAGCCCTTTGGCTTAAAATGCCAGATTTTCATTGGAAAAAAATAGGTCAAAATCGTGAAATATTATACGCGTAGTGAAATCCAACAGAAATCGTGTAACTCATTGAAATAAAGCAAAATCGACCTAGGTAACATGCTTTATGTGATATTTTTATTATAATATTGGTGGTGATTTTAGGGTTTAATGACTGCCAACAGGTATCTAGCAGGGATCATGTGTTGCAAGTCACTAGTTGCACGAAAATACATGCATGTGTGTTATATCTAAATAAGTGAAAAGTGAAACCTTTCCTTGCAAAATACAACACCACGTCATTAAGGGAACTTTAGCCATTCGATTCTTCGTTCCGATGCTTCTAGCCGTTAGATTCCTCAGTTTGCGAAATATTTTCTATACCCTTCATTTTCTAAGGAATCCTTCCACGAATCCTCATCCCACCCTGAGAGGAAAAAATAGGCACCTTAGCATCTCCTTTTTTTTTCATTTTACCCGTGTTGACGAAAAAACCGCGCTCGGCCGATGGTGCCGGAACTGTGTTGGCGCAAAATTAAGTCAACGAACACAACGGCATGGAAGATCTACTTAGCTCCAGTGCAGGTCCAAAGGTTGATGAGATGCGGAAGTGTCAGTCAGTTTAATCCTGCAACTGATAAGATATGCAAATAGTATATCAATGAGCCGATCGGCTGACAAGCAGACGGAGTAATTCCAACCGATGCTGATACCAGCAGATGTTGATAGGGTTTTGAGCAATCGGCTGTATGTCCAATGCAGAGTCTGATACTTGAGTAAATAAATGACATAAAGGCCATCGGCCGATGATGATAAATAACAATAATATAATCCAGTAGAAACCAATCGGCTAACAATGATATGATAAAATAAATATTATGTTAAAAATATCCACATGTACTGTTCATGCTTGTTTATGTGCTGTTTTGGTGATTTTGCTCTTTTATCTCTAGATTCCGACGTTCCGGGAGAGTCCGATTTTGCAGGAGAACACTTTGAAGAGTTCCAAGGCCAACAAGGCAAGTCACACAGATCCCAAACAACCCTTTGAGCATGTTGATCCCGTTTAAAGCTATTGTTTATATTCAACTATTGCATTTATTTTCGAATGTCATTGGGTGGAAATAACCTATTGATTTGTTATAGCCCTTTTATTACAACTTGACTAGTTGAGCTTTATATATTGGTTCAGCTAGATATTAAACATAATTGCTTAGCCATGCTTAGAAACATTAGCACACTATTGGGATAACTTATGATTCACTATTATTTATTAATGATGGCTTTATGATAGCTCATGATGGTTAATCATGATTGGTTAATTAATTAATTTGCAAACTAAAACTTGATAATGGTGGGTTGTGAGCATATGGTTTTGATGGTTGTGCTCATGACAATTAAGGACCGGTTCACGATTTTCGGTTGTGAAACATTAACCGTGCCAACCACAAGCCAACGTGGGCAACGGCTTTACGTTCTGTATAGTATGGTTCATTGTAGAGCACCAGACTGTGAAGTGGCGGAGATAAACCCACGGGGGTCGCTGGGGAGTCCATACCTTGTTTATATGCGGGTGATTATGATCCGGGAACGGTGCACTGCTTTGAATTGTATTATATAGAGGGTATTGTCATAATCTCTATTCGGGTACTTGTTAAGTATCACGACGCATGGTTGACATGATGTTGAGGTTGTGTCTTGTAGGTACAGTGGTACACCTCTGGCCAGAGTTTAAACTATTCGAATAGCCGTGCCCGCGGTTATGAGCGGGTCTAACAATGTCTTTCGTGATTAGTTTCACATTTCTCACTATGTTAATTTATGCTGTAAATAACTTGTTTAGCTCCTAGTTTGTTATGGTATATTCCTTGTTTGGAGATAGCACTGTGCAGCAGGGATTGGTTGTTCAGAATAGTTGGGCCTATGCAACAGCGTATGTTGTATAGCGTTGGATTAATACTGTTTAATTAATACTTTACTGTTTTATTAAATTCTGGAATATTTATTAAATGCTGTTTATGCAAATGAGACTATAATATGACTTCCTTTGTTATCCTGTGCACTTGCATATTTGCTGCGTGGCTTGCTGAGTATGTCATATACTCACCTTGCAATCATTCATCAGAGGAGGAGTTCTACAGTGATGCTGATGGTGTGGATAGTTAGGCGTAGCCCTGGTCAAGCTACCCGTGGAGTGGAGTCGTGTGCGCCGTTTACCTTATTTTCCGCTGCTTAGAACTTTATTGATTGAGAGGAACTATCTACCTCTGTAATGACATTTTATTCGCTTATTAATTAGAGTAATAATTGTACTCTATTATCAATTTGTTATTGTGTGCCTCGGCTGATTCCTGGACGAGGGTTTACACACATGTAAGCGTTTGGAATTTTGGATAGAAATTCCGGGCGTGACAAGTTGGTATCAGAGCCTCCTTGACCCTAGGTTATGCCAAATGGTTACCTATAGAAGCCCTCTAAAAATATTGGAAAAGTAGAACTGTTCTCTTCTCTTTCTCTTTTAGTTAAACCAAACTAATGGCACATGCAGTTTATAATTCCTTTAATTGTTCTCATTCAAAATTTAGTTATTATTCCTGTGTTGTTAGTACTGTACATCTATTACTGTACTAATGGCCCATTTACCAGCAAAAAAATTTATAACATTGTTTTATTTAATTTTGTTGAAATGAAATAAGCTTAGCATATGGATTTTATAACTTCCTTTTATTTTATTTCTTTTGAAAGCTGTTATTCAAAAGTGCAAAATTTGTGATCCCGTTTCTAACTGTTTCAACTTATCTTGCAAGATTGGTTTACTTTATGCATTTACATTTTACTTCGATTTTCTAACTTTATTCAAATTAATCCAAAACTTGTGCTATTAATTGGATAAATGTCTTAACTCCCTCCTTTCACTTGTCTTTAGATGCCACGCTACAAGCCTGAGTACTTGTTTGGTACCGAGGGATTTGTCCAGGAGTTGCGTACGATGTCCTTTCTCATAGGATTTGTGATGAACCCTGAGCTCCACTCGAGACACTCAGGGATGTTGTTTGGCCCGATCTTTTAGTGAGTTGAGATAACTACGATTTGGGAGAAACGTTGACGACCCGACTACAACCGTACGAGACGTTGTTGTGTTGCGCCTTAGCGATCGATACACCTCTCCGTGGGTTGTTGATCTTGCCGGTGCAGATCAACCTTATTCCTGCAAGCAAATCGAAGAAACAAGCAAGAACAAGATAAAAGCAATCTGAATTGCAGATAGGAATTGAATACAAATGATAAGTTTGGGGTTCCGTAACGAGCAAACCGGCGATCTAACCGATCACGGGATTACCCGGCAAAGTAGCAAAGCTAAACTTTTATCTAAACAAAACCCGAGAAACTCTAAAGGGGTACCTAACTATTTAAGGAGGTGGGAGAACGACCTAAGGGTACCCTAGGGTCGTGCTCCACCTGGTTGGGGCGCACCCCACATGGGCTGGGGTCGCAGACGAAGTTACAAGCCCATAGGCCCATTATAGGTGACGCAGCACGTTCTTTTTGTGATTTCGGCCGACTGGGATGGAATTTGGCGATGAAGCTGGATCCATTGGAAAGATGACTCCGAGAGCTTTCCATCAAGTACTCATGGACCCAAAACGGAGCTCGAATGCATATTTGGCGGCCGTTTGAAGTCGACACTGTAGCAGGTGGCTGAACTGGATTGCAGAACTTGGACGGCTTGATCTTGATGTGAACGACGGTTGTATCTATAGTAGCCATGGTCTCATCAATTTGGGACTGCCCCCTTTGTATGCCCTGATTCCTCATGATCGTGATGAAGAGAAGTGCTGTGTCAAAGTCACCTTGAACAGTAATCGTGAAGATATCCCATCAGTGATGTTCGAGGCTGGAGGGGGAAACTACATTCATGCTTGCCAGGAGGTGGCAAGGATCGCCATAGGAGAGCTTCGCGAAAGCTACAATGATCGGTTGGCCGACACCGAGTATCGCTACCATCCTCGTCAACCTCAGGGAAGCGACTGTGGCAGCTACCTTGAACCTGCAGGGATTGAGAATGATGCTACCACAAGGCATTTGGTTGAGATGCTCTGCGTGGCTTGCTGAGTATGTCATATACTCACCTTGCAATCATTCATCAGGGGAGGAGTTCTACAGTGATGCTGATGGTGTGGAGGATTAGGCCTAGCCCTGGTCAAGCTGCATGTGGAGTGGAGTCGTCTGCGCTGTTTCTTTTATTTTTCGCTGCTTAGAACTTTATTGTTTGAGAGGAACTATCTACCTCTGTAATGACATTTTATTACCTTATTAATTAGAGTAATAATTGTACTCTATTATCAATTTGTTATTGTGTGCCTCGGCTGATTCCTGGACGAGAATTTAACGCATATGTAAGCGTTTGGAATTTTGGATAGAAATTCCGGGCGTGACAAGTTGATATCAGAGCCTCCTTGACCCTAGGTTATGCCAAATGGTTACCTATAGAAGCCCTCTAAAAATATTGGAAAAGTAGAACTGTTCTCCTCTCTTTCTCTTTTAATTAAACCAAACTAATGGCACATGCAGTTCATGATCTCTTTAATTGTTCTCATTCAAAATTTATTTATTATTCCTATGTTGTTAGTACTGTACATCTATTACTGTACTAATGGCCCGTTTAGCAGCAAAAGTTTTGTAACATTGTTTTATTTAATCTTGCTGCAATGAAATAAACTTAGCATGTTGATTTTATAACTCCCTTTTATTTTATTTCTTTTGAAACTTGTTATTCAAAAGTGCAAAATTTCTAATCATGTATTCAACTGTTTCAACTTATCTTGCAAGATTGGTTTACTTTATTTATTTACCTTTTACTTTGATTTTCTAACTTTATTCAAATTAATCCAAAACTTGTGCTATTAATTGGATAAATGTCTTAACTCCCTCCTTTCACTTGTCTTTAGATGCCGCGCTACAAGCCTGAGTACTTGTTTGGTACTAATGGATTTGTCCAGGAGTTGTGTATGATGTCCTTTGCCATAGGATTTGGGACTGCCCCTTTGTATGCCCAGATTCCTCATGATCGTGATGAAGAGAAGTGCCGTGTCAAAGTCACCTTGAACAGTAATCGTGAAGATATCCCATCAGTGATGTTCGAGGCTGGAGGGGGAAGTTACATTCATGCTTGTCAGGAGGTGGCAAGGATCGCCATAGGAGAGCTTCGCGAAAGCTACAATGATCGGTTGGCCGACACCGAGTATCGCTACCATCCTCGTCAACCTCAGGGAAGCGACCGTGGCAGCTACCTTGAACCTGCAGGGATTGAGAATGATGCTACCACAAGGCATTTGGTTGAGATGCTGTGGGCCATGGATGAGACCCACGCTGAGATTGTGATAGCCGCTCAAGATCGCGAAGATCGGAATCGTGGAAAGATTTGCAAGCTGGAGGACAAGGTGGATCGTTTGGAGAAGGAACTAGCCGCATTGAAGGGAGAAGCACCACCGCAAAAGGCCAGGGTTCGTCTTACCGCAAGGAAGAGAGCTCTATTTGTCCCTCGCTACCAGTTGGCGCCAAAGGTTCGTGTGGTGGAGAAAGAAGCTACCCCAGCCCCAGCGGATCCTCCGGTCGTCAACGTAAGTGATGATGAGGAAGAAGAATCCAAGCGCACCCATTCCAAGGTCGAGTGGGGAGCTACTCAAGATGATGGGGACGCGCCGAACGAGCCTTCAATCAACTCAGATGCCTGGAAGACCTAGAACGCCTTGTCATGCCGTTGCCTTAGATCGTTGTGTTAGTTTGCTTGCTTAAGTTTGGTTGTGTGTGTGGGTCTTGCATGTGGTTTACATCATTGGTGGGATGTAAATGCATGCGTTTGTTTGCTTTCGAGTGTTAGGAAGTTGGTGAGTTTAGTAGTGTGAGAGTCTTCAGTTTTGTAATAATGAAACTCAGTTAAGATCAATAAAAGTCAAGTTAGTAAAAGTTAAATCCCTGTCCTAAGTAGTTTTTCTCCTGTTTCTCTTCTTGTGTTCCTGTCTATGCCAGATGGTGCTTACTCGCAGCAATGGGAATGGCCCCAACCCCAACAACAACAACAACAACAATGGAGAGAATCCCACGCTTGCCCAAGTCCTGGCTCAACAGACACAGCTTATGAATCTGATGATGCAGCAACTCCAGAACCAGCAGAACCAGGGAAACAACCATGCACCTCCCCAGAATAAGCTAGCAGAATTTCTTCGCGTGAGGCCGCCTACATTCTCTAGCACCACCAATCCTGTTGAAGCTGGTGATTGGCTGCACGCCATAGAGAAGAAGTTGGACCTGCTTCAGTGCACAGATCAAGAGAAGGTTTATTTTGCTTCACACCAGCTGCATGGCCCTGCTTCTGAGTGGTGGGATCACTTCCGTCTCAACAGGACTACTGCTGAACCTATCTCTTGGCTTGAGTTCACTGCTGCTTTTCGGAAGACGCATATACCATCGGGAGTGGTGTCACTCAAGAAGAAGGAGTTCAGGGCGCTCACTCAGGGATCTCGCACTGTCACTGAATATCTGCATGAGTTTAATCGCCCGGCTCGCTATGCTCCGGAAGATGTGCGCACAGATGAAGAGCGCCAAGAGAAGTTCTTAGAAGGACTAAATGATGAGCTTTCTTACCCATTAATGACTGGGGATTATCATGATTTCTAGAAGTTGGTGGATAAGGCTATTCGCCAGGAGGACAAGTACAATCGCATGTAGCAGAAGAAACGCCAGATTGCTCACTTCAAGGCTCAGTAGGGGAATAGTCAGAGGCCGCGTCTTGCTATGGGACCTCCGTCGGTGTCACAGGGAGGGTCTTCGTCTGTTGTTCGTCCGCAGCGTCAGTTCTTCAACAACAATGCTGGCAACAACAACCGCAACCAAGCTCCACGTCCTGTTGCAGCTCCGACCCAGCATCAGCCAGCCAAGAGGGAGCAAGGCAGCAAGGCCGGAGTGTGCTTCAACTGTGGTGACCCAGGACATTACGCTGATAAGTGTCCGAAGCCCCGCCGTGTGAAGGTTGTCCCTGCCCAGAACAACTCCACCGCACCAGCGACAAAGGCTCGTGTCGACCATGTTGCTGCTGCAGAAGCCCAAGGTGCTCCAGATGTCATTTTGGGTACGTTTCCCTGTTAACTCAGTTCCTGCAACAGTGCTTTTCGATTCTGGTGCTACGCATTCCTTCTTATCTATGAGTTTTGCGGGAAATCATGGGATGGAAGTAGAAGATCTTAGACGTCCTTTGATGGCTAGTACTCCGAGTAACCAAGCACTCTCATCGCAACGTAGCCCCTCTGTCAGAATAGAGATTCAAGGAGTACCATTTCTGGCCAACCTTATTCTGTTAGAATCCAAAGACCTTGATGTCATCCTAGGGATGGACTGGTTAGCCAGATATAAAGGTGTGATAGACTGTGCCAATAGAAAAGTAACTCTCAGCAGCAATGATGGTCATGTTGTAACTGTTCATGCATTGCCCTCTGAACCTCTAAGGTCGAGTCTGAACCAAATAACTTTGGAAGAGATTCCCATAGTACGGGAGTACCCCGATGTGTTCCCTGATGATTTACCTGGTATGCCGCCTAAAAGGGATATAGAATTCAGAATAGATCTTGTACCATGAACAACTCCGATCCATAAGAGACCTTATAGAATGGCAGCCAATGAATTAGCAGAAGTCAAGAGGCAAGTAGATGATTTGCTTCAGAAAGGATACATCAGACCAAGTTCGTCTCCATGGGGAGCTCCAGTCATCTTTGTGGAAAAGAAAGATCATACCCGGAGGATGTGTGTGGACTATCGTGCACTAAATGAAGTGACTATCAAGAATAAGTACCCGCTGCCCAGAATTGATGATTTGTTTGATCAACTTAAAGGTGCCACCGTTTTCTCCAAGATAGATCTTCGATCAGGGTATCACCAGTTGAGGATTAAAGAGGAAGACATACCTAAGACAGCTTTTACCACTAGATATGGGTTTTTGAATATACTGTTATGTCTTTTGGACTTACCAATGCCCCCGCTTTCTTCATGAACTTGATGAATGTCACGACCGGAAATAACCCAACTGGCGTTCCTTACGTGCGTGTATTATTCCTTGTCCCAGGAGGCAAGGTACACCAAAAGTTGATACAATTCAGAGTTTAACAAGCGGAAGCGTAAATAGTTAATTATTACATGGGCAACGAAGGCCCAGCACACACGAAGACAACGAAAAACAGCGGAAGACTAAGGCGACGACCACAGGCGCTTGATGGCAGGCACGAGCTAGACACTAGAGCCTTCATCATCCAGGGGCTCCTCTTCTGGGTTTGGGAAAAATTGAGCAAGACTGAGTACAACCACCGTACTCAACAAGACACACCCACAAGTGCAATATAAATGCAAAGGAGTACAATGGAGTTATAATATAGGGGGGTTAGGGTTTGCAGTAAACAGCATTTAAAAGACTCTTAGTTGCTCAAAGCTAAATTTAAAACACGATCCTAGAACTATTTAATATTATTAAACAAGGCCGTGAACCCACACGAACCTGCCTTAACCCAAGGCCTACGATGATTCAGACCAAACTGGCAACCCGACCCTGGGTCCCAGCTCGTCCCAAGCCAACCCAGGCCAACCATTCCACATTTTAGTTATTAAGCAGGTTTTAAGAATTTAAAACACTAACTTGGGTACATTGCTAGGCTTGCCCATAACCGAGGGCGCGGCTATTCGAATAGGTTTTACTCTGATCAGAGGTGTACATCTTTACCCACAAGACACGTCTTCCTCACGTGCAACCACATGCCACATACCACCACGGCATATGGACGGAAAACATGACATAGTTTCCAACCCATCCTAGCCACAGACAAGAGTACCGACCCAACCCACCTACGGCCGGAACCCCCGAACAGGCAGGCAGAATTGAGCCCCTAGCAACAGGACACCAGCCCTGTGCCATGACACCTCGACTACCGGGCCGCAGCTCGTGTAGACTTCATTTGTCCTAGAGATGTCCATCGACCCCCGACTTCGTCCATCTCCATCCGTGTACTTTTGTTTAACCAGACTGAGCCACAAACTAAGCCTTACCCACTAGACATGTGGAAGTACGGTAGTGCTTTGCAACAAAGGCCCGAAGACCGGTCCTTATGTGGCCGAGGTGCCACTATCAAAACCATGCACCCCGAGCCCAGCCTAAAACCATTTTGAGAGTTTTGAATAGAGGGGGAGGTGTGCATCAAATTCCACAATAATCCAACCATTCCAATATGACCAGGTGATAAGAATATTCCCAAAGTCTAGAGTTATAAAAACCACCTAATGTTGACTCATTAATCAGCGAAGCATCTACCTAGATTCATACTAGTGGAACCATGAATAGAGTACCCACTAGCTGGGGTTTTATTTGCCTAGGGTAAGCAAGGTGATAATAACAATTGCAATAATAAGGCTATAACAAGGATTAATAGGTAATGCTAAATAAAACAGTGGTAACGCGGGAATTTAAATAAAGCGATAATGCAATAATTTAAATCAAAGTAATTTCACAAAGTGGGATCCAATATGTTCAAAGAATGATGTGACTTGCCTTGCTCGCTTTCCCAAACGTCGGCTTCAACCTCCACGAAGAGCGGATCTTCCGAAGCTGCAGCGTCTACACGACCAACGGAAAAGAAAAAGGCTTTTACTCTAATAAACTCCATATAACAAGCAGGAACAAAGCACAAAAATGGGTTCTTGACTTCTTAAGGAAAAATTAGAGACTTGAACGGTCCAATTCCGAGTTCAAATGGCCAAGTTATGGCCATTTGAAGTTTATATGCTCTTTAAATGAATATTTACGAATTTCTTCATTTAAAATTTAATTAAAAAGAGATTTATTGCGTAAGCCGGGGAAGAGGGGCGCGCGGACCGGGTCCACGGGAGTGGGACCCACGCGGCAGTCTCACGGTCCACGGTGGACCGGGTGCACCCGGGCTCACACCAGTTGGCGCCGTGGGCCCCACTCATCAGCCGCACCCGAGGGCACGGGCGGCTGACGGGAGGC
>CM020178.1:21883216-21893554 GCA_009805545.1 Oryza longistaminata | reverse complement strand
TCTTAAGTTTAGGAAGTTAGTAAGAACAGAAGAATCGGCATGATGCATATTTAGAAAATAGCAAATTTTCAGTATGTTACACGGGCGGGCCCGCCCGTCAGCGGCGCGCGCGCGGGGGAAGGCCGAGTGGGCCGCGGGGAGAGGAGAGAGAGGGGGAGGGAGATGGGCCGGATTCGGCCCATGAGAGGGGAGGGGGATTTTTAGGGTTTTTCTTTTTATAAAACCTTTTCAACTTTGTTTATTTCTTAATAAGTAAAGTCCATCACCGGTCCTTAAATTTGTACCGCTATGTCATCCCGGTCCCTAAACTCACAAATCGACCGTTCAGGTCCTCAAACTTATTCGACTTTGTCATCCCGGTCCATAAACTTGCAGATCACTCGTTTGGGTCCTCCAACTTGTTCAGTTGTGTCACCCCGGTCCCTAAACAGGACAGTCTAAAAACTTTATATCAAAAAATAATTAATAACTTTTTCATGTGAACTCTAATAAAGACAAACTTTATATCAAAATTGTAGCCCTCGACGCGATCTACAACTTTGTAGGTGAAAAGTTTTTGAATTAAAACTGTTTAGGGTCCCAAAATATTGTTGCATGTTTATAGATTTTGAAATTTTAATTTTAAAATTACATTTTGGGACAAAAAATGACTTAAAATAAAAAAAATTCAACTACAAAATTATAGATTGCGTCGAGGGCTACAAGTTTGATATAAAGTTTGTCTTCATTAGAATTCATATGAAAAAGTTATGAATTATTTTTAAATATAAAGTCTTTAGACCGTCCTATTTGATCCAGATGATATTCAAATCCAAGTTTAGGGACCGGTGTGACACAACTGAACAAGTTGGAGGACCTAAACGAGTGATCTGCAAGTTTAGGGACCGGGATAATACAGTCGAACAAGTTTGAGGACCTGAACGGTCGATTTGCGAGTTTAGGGACTGGGATGACACATCGATACAAGTTTAGGGACCGGTGATAGACTTTACTCTAATTATTATTTGTGCTCTGAAAATTCCACTAAAATTTATTTACACATTTTAGGCTTTTAGGAAATATACAAAAATCCTCCAAGCCCTATTTGATTTTTAACTTTGCACATTTTAATTTTGGAGGCTTTCACAAGGATTTTAATTATTCTAGGCATAATTTAAAGGGTATATTTTAAGGTCGTTTTGGGACGTGACAGATTGTGTGTTTGCATGGTGTTCCTAAGAAAATAGTGTCCGATCGAGGTAGCCAGTTTACTTCAAAGTTTTGGAAGAAGCTTCAGGAAGAGATGGGTTCCAAGCTGAACTTCAGTACTGCTTATCATCCGCAGACAGATGGACAAACTGAAAGGGTAAATCAAATTTTGGAAGACATGTTGAGAGCTTGTGCTTTAGACTTCGGTAGAAGTTGGGATAAGAATCTGCCTTACGCAGAATTTTCGTACAACAACAGTTATCAAGCTAGTCTTCAAATGGCTCCTTATGAAGCACTATATGGTCGAAAGTGCCGCACTCCGCTTTTGTGGGATCAAACGGGAGAACGTCAGGTTTTCGGGACCGATATTCTGAGGGAAGCAGAAGAAAAGGTAAAGCTCATTCAAGAAAGATTGCGTGTGGCTCAGTCTCGTCATTAGAGTTATGCCGACAATCGCCATAGAGATCTAAGTTTTGAAGAAGGAGATCATGTGTACCTTCGTGTCACGCCTCTTCGAGGGGTTCATCGTTTTCACACCAAAGGAAAATTGGCACCGCGTTTCGTGGGACCATATAAGATTGTCAGTAGAAGAGGAGAGGTCGCTTATCAGTTGGAGTTACCTCAATCTTTGGCAGGAGTCCATAATGTGTTCCATGTGTCACAGTTGAAAAAGTGTTTAAGGGTACCCACTGAAGAAGCTAATCTTGAACAGATAGAAGTCCAAGAGGATCTGACATATGTTGAGAGACCGATCCGTATCCTGGAAACAGATGAGAGAAGAACCAGGAATCGAGTTATCCGTTTTTGCAAGGTTCAATGGAGTAATCACTCAGAGGAAAAATCAACTTGGGAACGAGAAGATGAATTAAAGTCAGCTCATCCGCATCTGTTCGCCAGATCTTCCGAATCTCGAGGACGAGATTCCGTTTAAGGGGGTAGGTTTGTCACACCCTAAAAATCCCCCAATTCGTATCGACATTCATATGGATTAATCATTTCCTCTCCCACCAATTTGAAGATTTTTTGTTTTATAAATAAAATTACATTGTTAAGAACATTTTCTACTATTGAGAATATACCCTCTCGAAAAAAAACCTCATCTTTTGTTCTTTATTATATAATAATAATAATTTAACTTTCTCCCCTTTTTTACTTCAGAATATGGCACAACAGGATGTTTTGTTTCTCTTTTTTTTGGTTCATCGCCCGACCAATCTACCCCATATATAGGTATATGGATGCAATTGTAGCGCTCAAAAGCATTTCTTTTTTCTAAGTGTCATAATATGAGGAAAGAAGAGATGGCTAAGCTATAGCTACTTGAGATTCACGATTGGTTCAACGAAAATGGAATGGTCACACACCTCCCAGCCATTATCACTAAGGGAATAAAAAAAAAAAAACTACTCCTCCGTTTCACAATGTAAGTCATTCTAGCATTTCCCACATTTCATAGTAATGTTAATGAATCTAGACATATATACCTATTCAGATTAATTAACATCACTATGAATATGAGAAATGGGTAAAATCAAAGGTGTTTTTGATTATTATTCTCTGATGAATAATGGGCATTGGAGATTATTGGTTTGTTATTTGGAATTTATTCACGAAGTGATTTTGGAGATGATTGGATTTACAGGTGATCGCAGGATTCTATCATTTTATGTGACCGGTCAAACCGGGTTGTGTATGCCGGTCAGACTGGCGGTGATCGAGCGGGTCGGACGGCCAGCCCGCGGTCTGACCGGCCGACACTGTGTTAGTTTCGGTTTCGGGTTGTTTATTTGGAATATCTGAGTTTATTTCATGATTATGACTTCTAGATGGATACTATACGTATGTAATACTATTGTTTGTTGCTAAATGAGTCAAGTTGGAGATAGCTTGGTCTCTGAATATGGTTTTCTTTATTTGTTCCATGTGTAGGTGACTCGATGTCTCGGGAGAGTATTTGCGGTGATGGACCAGGAGTCGGCTGGAGATAAGACGATGTCCGTGGTGGTCAGAGATCATGCGGGATACTTAGGCTGAAGTTAATGCACGCTGGTTGATGGAGATTCCATATGGCATACGATGGAGTTAAAATTGGGATGCGGAGTTAAATTTGAAAGGAGTCCAAATTTGGTACGATTGGTTATGTTAAGTTTCTTTTTTGTACTAGAGGGTTTCCTAAGGTGTTTAGGACTCCTAGTATGATTTGGTTCGTGGCTTTAGGGTGCCTACCTCCATGTTATAATAGAGGGGGAGCGTGAAGCTTCCCGGTATCACTTTAGAGAGCAATTGAGTTGAGTTTTGAGTTAGGGATTCGAGTTTAGTCGAAATTTTTGTAAGGAGTGTTGTTGGTGCACTTTGTAAACACAGAGAGAATCAATAAAGTCGTCATCCACTTTAAGAGTTCTTCGATTTGTGTTTACTGGGTTTCGGCGGTCTAACCGGCAATCTACCGGCGGTCAGACCGGCGGCATTCAGGCAGCGGTGACAGGCGCGGCAGGCGATCTCGGCGGTCAGACCGGAGATTCAACACGGTCAGACCGGTGGCATGCACTCGGTCAGACCGGCAGATCAACTTCGGTCAGACCGATCTCTGTCGATTTCGAGGGTAACTTTTATTTCCGCTAAAAGTTTTCAGTTTTTGGGTATACCAAACCATTCACCCCCCTCTGGTTGGCTTAGTTCTTGTGATTCGATCCTACACGTGTATCAGAGCATGTTTTCTTCTTTTGGATTTTATCGATCTAGAGTTTTTGCCATGGCTACTCCCGCTAGGTTTTCAACTAAGTCTCATGTTTTCGATGGAACGGATTTTTCTTCATTGGTGTAGTAGATGCAATCTTATATTATGGCTGAAGATTATGATATTTGGAGAAAAGTTTCTCATGCTGATGTGTTCCTGAAGCTATTAATACTGTTGCTGAAAAAACTGGCTGTTTGAACAAAATTGCAAAGCTCGCAACATTTCTTTAAGTGGTATTTCTCGTTCGGATTATGATCGTGTTGCTCATCTTCAATTTGCTCATGAGATTTTGGGTTGCTTGAGTATTTTCATCAAGGGAACAAATAACATTAAGAGCTTCGTCGAGATCTTTTTAAAAAGGAGTACATTAAATTTGAGATGAAACCTGGAGAAGCTTTGGATGACTATCTTTCTAGGTTTAATAAAATTTTGAGTGATCTTAGATCTGTTGATTCTTCTTATGATGCTAATTATCCACAATCTGAAATTTCTCGTTCACGTTTTGAATGGTCTCAACATGTGTTATTTGGGAGATGAAAGTTACATCTATTCAGGAGTCTGTTTAACATGTCTATTTTGACTTTGGATCACTTTATACTAAATTTGAAAACACATGAGATGAATGTTCTTTCTCGCAAAGTTGATTCTAAAATCAAGTGCTTTGGTTTCTTCTTCTTACTCTTTGGATGTGATGCCTCTTCATCTAAGTCGTCTTTCTTGCTGTTTTTAATTGCCACATCCGATGATCAACTCGAACAAATCGAGGAGGATTTGGCTTTGGTTGCTAACAGAAATTGCTTGAGCTATGAATAATGCAGGAACAGGAAAGAGGTGGTCCAAATCGTTGCTTTGAATGTGGTTCAATTGATCATCTTCGTTCGGCATTTGTCCTAAGCTTGGGAGAGGCAAAAGAGAAGACAAAGATGGTGAGAAGACAACAGCAACAAGCCCAACAACAAGAAGTCGAAGGGTTCATTCCAAGGGAGGAAGATGGGAATCTTAGAAGGCTTTTCACAAGTTTGCTCCGCCTTCGAGCCACTAAGTGATGTAGATGGTGAAAGTGGAGGATGATGATAAGGAAAGAACTTTCTCGATGTTTGCTTCATGGCGCGTGGTGAATCTGACACAGAGTATTGAAGACAATGAGGTAAGTGCTTTTGAGGGAAGCTATTAATATTTTGAGTGCAAAAAATAAAAAAGTTGTGAGAAGATGTATAAAAAACAGGAATTTTATCATTGAATCTCTTAAATCTGAAATTAATAGATTAAAATCTCTTATTCCTAATGATGATGATTGTGAAAATTGTGAGGTTTTAATGAATGAGATTTTCAAAAAATTAGAGATGTTAATGCTGCACATGATTTTGAAAATAGATCTTCTCTTGCTTGTAGTTTTGCCTTCGCACACACCACCATTTGGATGAGTTGTTTTTAACTAAAAAATTGTTTGCACAAAATATCAAATTGGCTTTTCATGCTAGTTTGATGTTTAACATGATTTCTGCTAAAAGTTAAAAAACCTCATGATGTTTTTGGATTACTCAACATGTAATTTTCGAATAAGATAAAACTAAAAGATGCTTTAGGTCGTGTTGAGACATGGAAGATGTTGTGAAAAATAATGAAGTGCTTTCTTGCCCTAAATGTCGTAAAAGCAAAGGTGTCATTGTAGAGTGAAAATTGTGCTAATTTGGAAAAAGACGTTTCTTTATTTTGAAAAATTTCTTTGCTAGATTTCTGATGGTAAACAAGAAACCTCGACATGATTTTGGATCAATCAAAGGTTAGCACACGTAGCCGTGGTTTAGGTTTTAATCTTATGCTCATAATTCTAGACATCCTCCCTTGTTTGTGGTTAGTGCTTGGTGCTAGAAGTGGTTGAGATTTTGGTTAAACCTGATACTAAACAAAACTGTGTTAAATCTGCTGGTAATCCATGTCTACTATGAGTTGCATCTTCTTCAAAATCCAATGTTTGTGCATGCAAAAATCTCCCTGTTGTGCTAATGTTGCTAAATCTACTAATGCTACTAATGTATCTATATCATCTTGAAAACATTAACTGTGGTTTTTGTGGAAAAAGATGGACATACATTGTTCAGTTTTAGTTTCAGATTAGCTCATAAACCAGAAACAAGGAAGAGGATTGCTTTTGCAAATTCAAAGTTGGAAAAAACGAGTTTCCCTTGAGGAAACCGGTCAGACCGCAGTGGTGTCCCGCGGTCAGACGGCGACCGGTCAGGCCGGCTGAACAGCCTCGGTCCAGCCGACCACCGGATTAGACGGCGGTGAAGCCCTGGTCAAGACGGTCCCCGGTCAGCCGGCTGCCAACACCCTCGGTCAGACCGGCCTCGGAGGGAATTTTTCTGAAAATTCTAAAAATTGATTTTGCACGTGGATATATGTCTATTTGGCATTCTCTGGTCGTGTGTCTCAGTACTAGATCCTAATTTTATTATCAACCTAACCCCCAGTACTGAGGCCTCTGACTTCTGCTTGTGTGAGGCCTTTGGTGCAAAGAAAGGGAGAACGTGTGGATCGTGGGTTCCGGTTTGTTCGCCACACGATGACGGTGATAAAAATTGGTTCTCCTCCCTAAGAAGGCATGTAAGACTGAATCGATTATCTTTGGTGATGGCTGCACAAGTTTGCCGTTCTTCGCTACCAGGTTTGGTTAAAGGTAAATAGATGAAAAATTTGAAATTGAAGAATGTAGCTTTTGGTGTGAGACTTAAAGTACAATTTGCTTTCAGGTTTCACAATTGTTGATGAAAATTTTTGAGGTTCACTCTATAGAAAACTAGAGTAAAGTTTTTGATTCTTTGGGTGATTTCTGTGTTGAATATTTCTCGTTATGAGGAGGAGTGTTTTAAAGCTGATTTTGAAAATCCTTTTCATCTGTATAACATGTTTGGCTTGCCTAGTTTGATATAAGATGTGACTGTTTTGGCATCGGAGACTGGACATGTTGGTTTTGATCATCTCACTGGTTAAGTGTTTTGGTCTTGTTCAGTGGTTGCCTAAACTTAAGAAAGGAATCTTGTATTGGTTTGTACACCGTGTCGTCATGCTAAGATGGTTTCTACTTCACATGCTCATATTGTTTCCTGTGGATTGACGGATGCACCGGACAGCTATTACATATGGACACTGTTGGTCCCAGCTAGAGTTGCCAATCTGTTGGAGGAAAGTTGGTAGTGTTGGTTATTGTTGACGATTTTTCTCGATATTCTTGGGTTTTCTTATGGCAACTAAGGACAAAGCTTATTCAACATTTTTCGTGTTTTGTTTCTTCGATTTGGATCTTGAATTTCCTTGGTTCTTTGGAAAAGAATTCGAAGTGATAATGGTGGAGAATTTAAGATGCTTCTTCTTGAAACAATTTGCAACGAAAGAGCGTCTTGAACATTGAATTTTCTTCTCCTCGTAGTTCCTCAACAAAACGGTGTTGTTGAAAGGAAAAATCGTTGTTTTGGTTGAGATGGCTTAGAACGATGTTGGAAATTGAATACAAAACTCCTAGAAAAATTTCTGGCGAGGGGCTAATTAACACTGCATGTTATATTTCAAATCGAGTTTTTCTTGAGATCTAAACTTGGAAAAACTTCTTATGAACTTCGATTTGGACATCAACACCAAAGTTTCACATTTGCATGTTTTTTGGTTAGCAAATGCTGTTGTCTTGAAAACTAGAAATTTGGATAAGTTTGAGCCCCACTTCTTACCGCATGGATTGTTTCTTGGTTACCCCACACATACTCAGTGGTTATTCATTGTCTACTTATCTTAGACTAATCAAAATTGTTGAGACTTGCGAAGTTTCTTTGATGAGGCTAGTCCGGGGTACTAGGACCTGAAATTGCAAGGTTACACTGTTCATATAATCAGGGGAGGATGTCGTATTTTGAAGACAAGAGCGACTAGACGAAGACGACCGAGGTCGGCTCGGCCGGTCAGACCGGGTGTAGACCGGGCGCCAGGTTGTCAGACCGCGGCGACACCTCCGGTCAGACCGAGCGCATGACGTCGCGGTCAGAACCGGCCAGGGGTCGTCGGCTGAGGGTTACTGATGATGCTTGTTCGAGGAGTTCCTCCAGAAATTACAACTTCAACCCTGTACTGATACAGAACATGGATCATTTTCAGAAGTCGTTGCTCCTTTGCCATATTCAAACGATTGACATCCGTCGCGAACAATCATTGGAATATAGGTTGAGCCGGACTACAAGGTCTAAGGTAACGACTCATGATGTTTGTGCAAATTCTGCATTTGTTGCTTTCTTTTGAACCCCAAAAGATTGTCACATTGCATTAAACTGATGAATCGTGGATTAACGCCATGCCATGAGAACTTGAAATTTGAGAGAACAAAGTTTGGACTTAAGATGAACCCATCTTCCTGGACATAATATTAATTGGGAACCAAGTGGTTTTCAAAAATAAACAAAATAGATGGTTTGATTGTGAGAAATAAAGCTTAGACTATTGCTCAAGGTTTTACTCTAAATTGATGGGTTTGGATTGATTGAAATTTTGCTCCTTGTTGCTAGGATTGACGGCAATTAGACTTTTGTTTGGCTTTTGCTGCTCAAAAGGTTTTAAATTGTATCAAATGGATGTGAAAAAGTGCTTTGTTTAATGGTTTTATACAGAGGAAGTTATATGTCAAACAACCACCAGGTTTGAAAAAATTGCTGATTTTCCCAACCATGTTTTTAAAGTTTGTCTAAAGCTTTGTATGCTGTTGAAAAACAAAGCTCCAAGGGCATCGGTATGATAGGCTTAAGGAACTTTTTGCTTGCGAAAGGTTTTATAATGGGCAAAGTTGTGACAAAACGCTTTTGAGGTTTAAGGCATTTGGTGATAACAACTTTTTGTTCAGATTTTATGTGGATATATCAATCTTTGGTTGTTCGACGCAATGATTTGGTTGTAGATTTTGCTGAGGACTATGCGCAGAATTGAGATGAGCATGGCATGGTGTGAGTTATGTACTTTTTGGAGATGCAATAAGCAAACACCTCAAGGTACTTTTGTGCATAAACGAAGTATACGGAAGCGATCTTTTGAGACGGGTTCAGCATGGAGAATTGCACCAAACAATTCAAACAACAATTTGGTTCTACAGCTGTTGTTGGATCCTGGAGAACATGGTGAAGCTGCTTTGATCAAAAAGGAGATATAGAAGCATAATTGGATCTTTGTTGTACTAACTGCTTCTAGACCAGACATACAATTTGCTGGTGTGTTTGTGGCGCCGCTTTTTAACGTTCTTCTCGTGCTTCACATCGTCAAGCGGTCAAGCGAATACATGAGGTATTTGAATCATACACTGGAGTTTGGAATTTGGTATTCTACTTTATCTTCTTATATGCTTAAGTGCGATATTCCGATGCTTGATTTGGAGGTGATAGAATTGAAGGGAAAAGTACTAGTGGAACATGCCATTTTCTTGGTACATTCATTGATTGCATGGTCTTCCTAGAAACAATCTAGTGTTGCTCAATCAACTGCTGAACTGTAATATGTTGCTGCTGCTAGTTGTTGTTCATAGATTTTTGGCTTTTATCTACTTTGAAAGATTATGGTCTACTTTTGAGGAAAGTACCTCTCTTTTGTGATAATACTAGTGCTATTAACATGCTAAGAATTCCTGTCCAAACATTCACGACAACAAGCACATTGAATATTCGTTTTCACTTTTTGAGGGAATCATGCTATAGAGAAAGGAAGATGTGAGTTGCAGTTTTTGGAACACCAGTGCAAAGTTGTGATTATTTTCACTAACCTTTGGATTCTAATCGGCTTTGCTTTTCTTCGTTTGGTGAATTGGGCATATTCATCCTTTTGGCATGTTTTGAGGCGGAGTTTGTTACCTCATGGTTTTATCAAGGAATAATTATTGACAACTATGAAAAAAAAATTTAAAAAAAAGCCTTTGTTTTATGGCATTATGGTATTTCTTGTGCATGCTAGCAATACTTTGAAGGTTTATTTGTCGTCTAGCATAGCTTGTAAATGTATTCTTAGTCTTTTCAATGAGATTTAGATTTGCTTTTTAAGGGAGATGATGTGCATGACACTTAAATTCTACACTTGAATTAAAGCAAATATTGCAATTGTTGATGCTAGGCATATGGTTGATTCTATAAATGCTCCTATATATATATGCTTATTGACTTGTTATCCTCAAAATAGGCTTTGATTTGGACTTCATGTGAAAAAGAGAATAAAAAAAAAAAATATAGAAAAAAAAAATGAATAACCGAATTCCTTGGGGAAACCAGGTCTTGACGATAAGGGACGTATTCGATTGTTGAAGCCAAAAAATAATAGGTGCCGGAATTCCCTTGGGGGGGAAAAAACAAGGTTCCCTTGGACGACCCAGGGGGGAACGGGTATTTTTTCTTTTC
>CM020178.1:21866454-21883191 GCA_009805545.1 Oryza longistaminata | reverse complement strand
TGGGGAAGAAAGATCGTTAGATTGATGAGGGGGAATTTTATGATTGGGAGGGGGATGGGGCCAGAAAAAACGATATATGTTCAAATAATTTGCTGGTTCAAAGCATAACTGGAAATTTAAATTTTAAAACCAAAATCACTCAAGATGAGTGCAAAACATACATCCTTTTCAGTATGTAAATCAACAGTAAGAGCACATATGGTAAACAGATATGGCAAATTAAAAATTGAAGTAGTATCTCCGAAGAAAACTTACCATCGGTACCATGCACAAAAAAAAGGCCAATCCAATTAAAATCATTGCCAGATGGGGAATAACATTTCTGGTAAGGGGTACCTGAAAAGTAGAGCAGAAAATTCCTTAGAAAGAAACTGTAATCAAACGGAATGAAGAATGCTTTAATTTCTTTTTCGTCATATACTTGCTGATTTGGAGTATGTATATCTAATGATGAAGAGTGAAATATCTTTGATAAAAGTCTTTGTCAATCAGAGAAAGCAGAAACATTAAAAAAAATCACGGCCATGGGAGGCAGTACTACAGTTAAAACAGAGGTAAACATAAATCAAAATCAGCAAGCGTAGAAGGTTGGCACCAACCTTGTATAGGTGCTTTGCCACCGCATGGCCATCTGCTGAAAGCCATGCCTCTCGCAGATCAAATATTGGGATGCCGACGGGGATAATACGTGGTTCTTGTGAGGTGACATACACACTGGACATTCATCCAAGTGGGAGAGTCACTGAATATATATGTCGTTGATCCTATAGGACTGCTGCTTGGATGCAGGCCAAATGAAGCCAATTCCAACCGGAAGCACAGATGAGGGATGATCTCCATTAGAGAGTTGTTTAAAGAATTGATGTAGTGTGGTTCTCGCTGGAAGAAGAGGAAAGAGTAATATTCTATTCAGATTGATAGTAATAGGATGTGAGGAAGAGGGGCGGCCGTTTCAGGCGGGGAACACCGAACACGGAGAAAATAAAGGAGACGGTGAATGCTAGGGGGTGTTAGCTATTCGATGATTGGAAGTTTGCACAATGCTGCTGTCATGGGAAGGAGGTGGAGTGGAGCACTGAACCGTCGTTGGATTAATTAAGGGGGCCGCTCGTGGGCTGTTTGGTGGATGAAGTGAGCTGTGCTTAATTGAGCTGCGATCGTACGGCTGATAATGTATCTTGACAGCAATCGAAAGGCTAAAAGATAAGTGGTGACTTGGCTGCACAATATGACAGAAAATTAGTATTAACTATAGTAAGTGGGTAATCTGTATTTTGTAACTAGAAACTTTGTGTAAACCCCCTCTTATGATAGTTTATGAAATTCAGGTGGGGAATCTATCCCCCAATGTTCTTTAAAAAAAAAAAAAAAAAGAGATAGGTCTTTCAGAAATTTTTGTCTGTAATGTCCTACAGTAGCAATACAAACATATAGAACACAAAAATTTCAGCATCCTCGACCTGTGCAATGTCCACCCATATATCCTCCAAGCCGAACCCTTTATGGTGCCTCGGGGATGGGGAGGGGGGGGGGCAAAGAAGACGAGAGAGAGGGGGGCTGAGAACACGGTATGGTACCTCGGAGTGCGGCAGTGGAGCTGGGGGGAATTGGGTGGAGAAGATCTACAAGCCTAGGAACAATGAAGCACTCTGGCAAGTGGCTCAGCACCTTCACGATCCCCACCGCCAAGGACACCACTTGGCCTACTAGCACGCTGCGCTATTTCTCTACAGTTTCCGTGCTCCCGGAGCTTCCTCTACGGAGGAGTCGTCCACCGGCATCTCACCTCTCACTGGCGAAGCAGAAGTCGAAATCGCGGAGTTGGTTGGGGGAAACAGCGTAGAGGGATCTCAAACGACAAACTCTCTCCCCTCCCGGTCTCTTCCAGTTCTAGCCCACATGTTAACGGGCCAAAAAAAAAATCAATCCGTTATCACAATATTAGATCGGACCCAACGACCCACGCGAATCGTTAAGCTATCCGACGACTGAGAAAATCGACTGATGGATTACAAAATTTCAATTGCCTGCGAAATAGCAAAGCTAAAAATGTAAGTAGGATGTCAGACCGTCAGAAAACCAACTTCAGATGGTGTTTGAAACTTATGCAGATGAAAATGAAAATAAAAATGAAGTGTTTTACGCAAAACGAGGTAATATTAACATATGATTAATTGAGTTTAAATTATTACAAACTTGAAAAATATATTTATATGATATTTTTTAGTAGATTCCATATAGAAAGTTTTTGTACAAAACTTTTGTTGGAGAAAAGAACGGGGCTAATACTAGGTTTTTCCAGCTTATAAATACCAGGCGCATTGCCATTCCCCTGAATCCCGCCCGATAGTTCCAAAAGTTGCGTTTCTCTCCTAACCAGACCGGTCACTAACATCATCGATGGCAGGACGAGCGCTTCCAGCTCTCGTCTCCGTCGTCGTCTTCTTCGTCTCAGTTCGTGGTAAGCTACTAACCAATCGGTTCTTCACGGCCGCGTGATTCGTTTCTTCCGTTTGCTCAGCTTGTATCTTTCTTCCTTTCATCGTTGATGGTTTGATCAGATGCCGCGTCCAAGTCGTTCGTCATCACCAACAACTGCGAGTACACTGTGTGGCCGGGGATCCTGTCCAGCCACCTGGCCTACTAGCACGCTGCGCTATTTCTCTACAGTTTCCGTGCTCCCGGAGCTTCCTCTACGGAGGAGTCGTCCACCGGCGTCTCACCTCTCACTGGCGAAGCAGAAGTCGAAATCGCGGAGTTGGTTGGGGGAAACGGCACAGAGGGATCTCAAACGACAAACTCTCTCCCCTCCCGGTCTCTTCCAGTTCTAGCCCACATGTTAACGGGCCAAAAAAAATCAATCCGTTATCACAATATTAGATCGGACCCAACGACCCACGCGAATCGTTAAGCTATCCGACGACTGAGATAACCGACTGATGGATTACAAAATTTCAATTGCCTGCGAAATAGCAAAGCTAAAAATGTAAGTAGGATGTCAGACCGTCAGAAAACCAACTTCAGATGGTGTTTGAAACTCATGTAGATGAAGATAAAGATAAAGATTAAGTGTTTTACGCAAAACGAGGTAATATTAACGTATGATTAATTGAGTTTTAATTATTACAAACTTGAAAAATATATTTATATGATATTTTTTAGTAGATTCCATATAGAAAGTTTTTGCACAAAACTTTTGTTGGAGAAAAGAACGGGGCTAATACTAGGTTTTTCCAGCTTATAAATACCAGGCGCATGCCCATGTCACACTTACTTCACCTATGTCACAACCCAAGAGGAATGAGGCTGGCTCTTCGTCAAGGCCCAAGCGGGAGCGAAGGCCCAACATGAGATATGTGGGTAGGGAATGGGTTGTGTGATCGGCCGAACTCTATATAAGGCCTGAGAGAGAGAGAGCGCGGAGGACTTGAACATTGTATTGAACTCAAATCTTCCTCTCTAAGAAATATTCCTCCGCCTCCCAAACTCTGTTCTATCTCTTCTTCCCCTGTTCTACTCTGTTTCTACCCCAAATTCTCCAATTCTGAGATTAGGTCGTAACATCTTGGTATCAGAGCAGTTCAATCCTGGAGAAGCCACGATACAAAACTCGCCTACAAATCCAAGTGAGTACTATGGAAAAGCAGGCGGTGGAGTTCGAGAAGATTTTGATCGGAATCCAGAGTTCCATCAGTTCCATGGCGGCGAAGCAAGATGATATGCAAGCTGCGGTGCTTCGTCTTGATCAATCCTTGACAAGCTGGAGACCTCAAGTGGATGCAGCCGTCAAGGGACTTCAAGCGGAGATGAAGGAACTCAAGGCACAAGTGGATCATCTGGAAGTACAGGACAAGGAAGGAGGCAATTCGTCGAACACCTTGCAGGCAAGTGCATCGCAGCTGCCCAAGTCAAGCGACGATAGGGACAAGCGATCTCCTCTGCTTCCGACTCCACCAAACTTCTTCGCTTCAACATCTGGAGGCGAAACACCTTGCAGGCAAGTGCATCGCAGCTGCCCAAGTCAAGCGACGATAGGGACAAGCGATCTCCTCTGCTTCCGACTCCACCAAACTTCTTCGCTTCAACATCTGGAGGCGAATTTGGGGCCGATGGCCGCCGCTCTGCTCAAAATTTCCGGGCGAAGGTTCCGGGAGTGGTCACCACTCTCGTGCCGCCTCCGGGCAAAGGGTACGCAATTCTGCTCGTTTTCCCCTTCTTCTGATGTGGATTTTTCTGATGCGAGTGGTCATGAGGATGGTGGGGGATTTGAGGAGCGCAATTTTAATCATAGACTTCCTAAGTTGGATTTTCCGCAGTTTGATGGTTCTGATCCTCAGAATTGGCGCATGCGATGCGAACATTATTTTGGGGTTTATGGCACTCATCCAAGTCTGTGGGTTAGGGTGGCAACCATTTACTTCATTGGCCGTGCAGCCTCTTGGTTGCGTTCTTCTAGAGCTCATGTTCGTTTTGAGGATTGGTGTCATTTTTGCGGGGCTGTAGATAAGAAGTTTGAGAGAAATCAACATCAATTGCTCATTCGTCAAGTAGAACAACTTAAGCAGACGGGCATTGTAGAGGAGTATTATGAGCGATTCGATGATTTGATGAATCAGTTGTTAGCTTATGACCCAGTTATAAATCAGTTAAGTATTGTTCATAGATTTTCTGAGGGGTTGCGTAGTGATATCCGCGCTGCAGTTTGGTTGGGTCGTCCCACCGATTTGGAGACTGCTCTGGCTTTGGCTTGCTTACAGGAGGAGCTAGGGGATTCTGGGAAGACTAGTGAGATCAGACGATTTACTGATTCGTCTTTGAAGAAGAAGGGAGCTTATCCTCTGCCACCTCCACCAAGAGCAGTGTTGGAAGTATCGAAAGTGCCTGTTAAGAGTAACTTTGATGCTAGTAAGAATGGAGGACATGGGGATAAGATTGGAGCTCTGAAGGCTTATCGTCGGGCTCAGGGTCTTTGTTATCTGTGTGCTGAAAAGTGGTCCCCAACACACAAGTTGTCACGTCCAGAAATTTAGCCCAAATTTCTAGAATATTTTGTGTATTAAATCCCTGTCCAGGACCAGCCAGGGTACACAAAATGACAAGTAATAAATAGTTCCAAACGTAAATAAAGCGTAAAATACTTACAGAAGAGGCACTTAGTCCTCACACCGAAACGAAAGTAGCAGCAGCGGAAAAAGGCGATCCTAGCGGGGCTTCAGCTCCACACCACAGGCAAAACTCAACTGGGGTCTGAGCCTTGGTCTTGTAACTTCGTCTTCAGCTCAGAAGCACTACACTTCTGAAAAGGGGGAATAATAGCAAGGCTGAGTACAACCACCGTACTCAACAAGCCACACCAACGATGCAGACGTGCAAGGGGAACACAAGGATGGTTTGTGGCTATTTGCATAAAGGCTTGTTAACAACCAAATTTGGTAAGTATTCGTATCAGGAAAGGGGATTTGATCAAAGAAGAGTTGGAGGTGGAGATCGAGTTCTGGAATAGAGCGAGAATCGGCTGGAGTCTGGATCGGCTACGACTAGGATCGGCTAAGGTTGAGTTGAGCTAAATAAGCTGGTATAGCCGATTCTGACAATACAACTTGTGCGCGACATCGGGCTCGGGTTGATGTGCTTCAAGATGATTGCCACGCATGGATAGAGTCCTGGGAAGGCAATTGTATCTATTAATTAGGATTATTTATGTAAATTCCTTATAGATAAGTGTGAGCAAGAGTCTGCCGCAAAGACTTGTGATATTTTAGAGTTTGTTAGAGATAATGGTCGTGGCCGGTATGGGCTTATCTTGTAATCTTCGGGTATAAATAGACCCCAAACCCCATGTAAAGACACACACATATTCAATACAATTCCGGCGCATCGCCACCTTTTGTTTTTGTTCGACGAGTTCTTGCTTTCGGATTGAGCTGCATCGGTTTCGATCTTCAACAAGAGGTAAAACTCGTTATGACGAATTATGTTCTCAGGGATTAGTGCTTACATCTTCATGACACTCTAATCTCATTTATATAATTCGCCAAGTTATAATATATTTTACATAATTCTTAACAATATCTCTATTTAATCTATTATCGGCTAAAACTTGCATGCAAAAGACAACCGATTAGGTTAGATCTTGACGTTGATTTGGATTATATAAGATATCTACCATTCTATAAATCTTCCAGTGGCTTGATTATCTAGATATTGTTCTTCTTTTCATACTTAATGCTGCATCAGCTGAGTTTGATCTATTAAGTCGTGCTTAGAATATCAATCTCTAGCCTGCTTCCTGGTTGCCGATTAGAGTAGCATCGGAGTTTCAGCTGATCTTATCTGATTTAACTACATTTGCTCTATATGCTCTATTGACATGTTAAATCTGCCCTTTATGTCAAGATATTATTGCATTCACATATATTAAGCTTCTGTTCGATATATCTTGCTTGTTTTTATATCTTAACATAGAGTTGCATCGGAGTATTAGCCGATGCATGCTAGATTTATCTGATCGGCTATGCTATAAACGTATATAGTTCTGTCATCAACATATATTTCAATCTAAGTGATTTATACTGTCTCGGCAATCATGATCACTTAATTTAAGTATATGTTGATATAAGAATTATATACTGTTAATATCTACAGCCGATCGAATGGATTTAGTTTTCTATCATCTATTTCCAATTGCCGATCGATCTATATATGACATCGGCTCAAACGTAAATGATATGTTATCGGCATCCGGCCGATCAGCTATCATTTATAGATTTAACCACGGTTCTTTTGTCTTTATTTCTTGTTGATTACACGATCAAATCAACTGGCACGCTCATACATCCGAAGGCGAGTTTTGGACCTGCACTGGAGTTAAGCAGATCTCCCAGGCCTCGTGTTTTCTATCAACAGCCACCAGCCACCTTTTTTATAAAATCAAAGTAATGTAACTCTAAGCTTTCACCTTACATTGTCAATTATGCTACTTAATTGAGGTACATCTAAATAAGTGAAAAGTGAAACCTTTTCTTGCAAAATACAACGCTACATCATTAAGGGAACTTCAGCCGTTCGATTATTCGTTCCGATGCTCCTAGCCGTTAGATTCCACAGTTTGCGAAATATTTTCTATACCCTTCAAGAAACTTCTTTTCTAATGGGATCCTTCCACGAATCCACATCCCTCCCTAAGAGAAAAAAATGGAAACCTTAACATCTCCTTTTTTTCATTTTACCCCCTCCACTTCTACCCTGCCATGACCAGAGACACCTCGTCCGGTCCTCCACTCCTCCCCACGCACTGCACCTGCATATCCTCTCCCATAAGTTCAATCTAGCGGTCTCGCCGCTGGCGCTTCCCCGCTCGCTGCCCTCCTTCCTTAATCCCCTCGACCTCCTCTGTTATGGATCCACCCACGACCCCTCATCTCCTTGCATGACTGTGACACCACGTCCATGTCCCGGCCAACGCCACCGCACCATCTCCTCAACATCCAGACCTGCTCCTACTTAACCCAATGCCACCGGTTTAGAAGCTGACACTGGTGGAGAAACATTTTTTACTCCCGGTTGGTAACCCCCTTTTTTACTTGAAACCATGGTTCTGGTTTGATCCACCAGAACATCTCACAATTATCCATAGCATATAGTACCTTCCAAACCTTTGATCTATCATAGAACGCCCAGAGTAATAGGTTGATGCTTTTCTAGCACAGCGGTAGTCAGGAGGTCTCATCATCAGTCAGCTAGTCTCTTATGATGATGGGCGACTCCGTGTCACCATATAGAAATGCATATCGTAGGCTCGAAGGAAGAGGTCTGAGCTCAATCGGAGGTCATGAAGGCGGATCGGTTTTAGGTAACTCGATCACTTCTCCTAGATCCTCCTCTTCCTCGACAAATGCAGTGGCATCATCTTCGAGGAGGGATTCAGAAGATTCCAAAGGGAGAAACGAAGACACGTTAAATCGGAGCGGGTCCAACGCGGATAGCGATCATCAGGGCGTTCGATTGACTATCTGCTCGCGTGATTACAAGGGGAAAGAAAGTGCACTGCGATTATGAAGGTTACGACGCCGAGAAAATGGAAATTGCGGGGCGAATTAGATCATCCAAACACTGGTTTGTCGATCGCCACCAAACATCATCCTGTCACACCATGCAAATGGCATGCCAGCCAAATTTGTAAATATTTTTTTTCGTGAACGTAGTGCGTGTGCAAATTAAAAACTTTACAACTTAATACAGATAAATGGATTAATTGCTGACAGATATCCGTTTGGCTCAGGGTGCACGAAACATCAAGCTTGGAATTGATGTGTACATTTTGGCATGAATAAGTCCAAATTCTTAACATGCATGTAAAACATGCACTAGCTAGGTAATTAAAGACGTCGACAGTATGGGTCGTGTGTGCTCACGTCAACGTTCGAGCAGATCACTATACGTACTATAGCTGATTAATGTAATTTTGACCGCTATTTAACTTGGGGTGATTTGAACAACTAACAAAAATAGTTTGATTAGAGAAATGATGAATTTTTTCCTGTTTTAATTTGTCAGTGCGTATGTACGCGTTGCATCATCTTGATGCTCCTGCGTGTGCATATATACATGTGCTCCAATCCAAGACACGACAGCTCTTGCGTGTTGATGGTTGGATGCAGTTAGTATATTTCTCCAAGTGTATAATTGCTTCAAATTCAAGATCTCATCGGCTGTCCCGTTCAAAGGACACATCAAATTGTTTTGTTAATTTAGTGTGGACAAGTCAATGCATGCATACGCAAGCGCACAAAATGAAAATAGGACTATAGCGTGTGTTTTCTAATAGAAAATAGGACTACTTAACCAACCATATGTACTAATAGTTTTTCCTCTACTAGCTCTAATTAATCATTACACACTCACATGAGATACTCGTGTCCCAAAAAGGTTTATAATTTTATTTTGCAATTTTTTTCGACGTGCTCTCATCATGTTAATTTGATTATGACATTAAAGTTTGTACTTGTCTATTGTATATGAACATGGTTAGCAACATAGTACTCATCAATTGATCAGGTCAAAGTCCGTGATAAGGCATGATTTGTTGTTTATATATTAAGACTTTTTTTTAAAAAAAAAAGCACCATAGTTTAGTTAAAAAAAGTTATTTCTAGTACGAGTAGTATTTAATTTGTGGGCTCAATGATATGATTTGATAATATATATATATATATATATAGACACACACACACACACCCACCCAGGTGTATGTACTCATGCGAGAATCCACCGTCCATCCTAACCAGCAGGATCGGATACTCCATCCGCGTCTATTGGGTATGGCCGTATAGGATCCGCTAAATATTCTAAATTAAAATTATTGTTGAATTAGCGATGGATAATTAACTAACTACCGCCCGCTTATTTCTCATCAGATCGAGCATTCTCGTAATTAGTATCATCCTGCGGCGGCGATGGCTCCACAGCGGGTCGACGGCACGCTTTGACGATGCTGGCAAGCCGGTGCTACAGTTGAGCCCTTGATTCCCAGGTAATATCATTCATCCATTAGTATGCGTCCTGCTTCTCTTCCGCGCGGCAGTCGATGGCCCATTCCTTCCGTTAAACGATCTGGATATGTACCAACATCATACAGTTCCAATGTCGGGTTCTAACAGATCCATTTGATGATTTGCTTGATCTGTGTATGTATGTCTATATATTCTAGTTGTATATATACCAGATGCCCGTATGATGCATTGATGCCAGATTTTTTAGTTGTCACCTTCGTTCCTTAATCATCTTCCCCTTTTATTTTCTTTGCTTGCAGATTGAGGGTTCCGGTCTGTATGAGCATTTCTTTTCTTTCAGATTGAGGGTTCCGGAGTATATTCTTTAGTCTGTTGATTGTTGAAGCTCCTAAGATTTTTTGCTCCAGTGAGTCCAGTCAGATGCGAGACATATAACGATGGTGGCCAGCCAACGCCCGACAGTATATCATCTAGCAGAATCGCATCGATCGATAAACTCCATCATCCATAGCAGAGCAATGAGGAAACTGCCTTGTTCAGAAATTGTCCAAAGCAGCTTGCGCAGTTCAACAAATGGGTATATTGCTCAGAAAAAAAACCTTATTGTTTCTCAAAAAAAAAAAGAAAAAAAACTTATTGTGTTTCTCACATTCCAGATTATTTTTTACAGTCTAGGACTGTGGGTATGTGTATGAAGTGAACTGATTATACTCCTAGCTAGATTTTATTTTAACATGCCTAGATTGCAAATTATCTTGTGATGAGAATATGTTGCATTTAATTTAAATCGAGCATTGCGAAATGAATTTCCGATCTTTAAAATCTCATTATAGACTTAGTTCTCTTTTATGTTGCATTTCCGTATCTTTGGGAAGTATGAATCCTAAAAATATATATAGTATATTTGTACTACTAAAATAAAACACACATGCCACTATGCAAGAAAGTAGATACTAGCATACTGCCATGCAAATTAAAACTGCATGCTACTGTGTAAGAGATACACACCAGAAATCATAGAATATACTTTGTGAAAGAAATCAGTATGTGCTCACTCCTAAAAGAGATCAGTAGATACTTCCTCCAAAAAAAATCAGTATATATACTCACTCCTAGAAGATATCAGTATATACTCACTCAAAAAGAAATTAGTACGTACTTTCTCAAGGAAAGATCAGTACATACTCATTTCAAGAGGAGATCAGTATGTGCTCACTCCTAGAAGAGATCAGTAGATACTTCCTCCAAGAAAAAATCAGGATATATACTCACTCCTAGAAGATATCAGTATATACTCACTCAAAAAGAAATCAGTATGTACTTTCTCCAAGGAAAGATCAGTACATACTCATTCCAAGAGGAGATCAGTATGCACTCCATCTAAGAAAAGAGCGGTACATACTCATTCCAATAGATGAGTATACTAACGTTAAAATAAAGAAGGTTATATACTGATACTAAATAATAAAAGGTATGCACTCCTACCTAAAAAATAGTATACATATACTGTACTACCTCCAAACAAAGTTGTATATGTACTGCTACAACTATTTAAAAGGTAGTCCAGTATATACGGCAACTACTACTACGTAAACTCGTATATATACTGCTACGCATTGCTTAATTTTTTGACGGTGAAAAAGTGCTGATACAGTTCATTCTGAATTCTCAGTATATACTGTTAGCAGTGACGATACTGTTAATTTATGAATCTTATCAGTGACATATACTACTTTTTAAACAGTACACCGAGAAAAAACAAGTATATACTTGCGCGCTACCTCAACTATATCAAAATTTGAACCTGACGTATGTCCGTATGTTCCGGCCTAACTGCATGCATCCAAAATTCGAAAAATACAGAAGTGAACGGTAATTTATTTTCCAAGGTAATTTAATTATTTATTATCAACTAATGGATATCCACTAAGGCAACCTTTAATGAAACGCTTAGCCTGCACATATTTATACAATAATATCTATTTAGCTTACCAATTTCGTGAAAACATATTGAGCTTTAGCAGTAAATTGCCATAGTTCATTCATGGTCCATGTGCATGCAGTCATGGTGTTGCCTTGGTTGTAAGTTTCTAACAGAGGGCCATGGAATGATCATGACCTTTTGAAGGTACGATTAAATTTGTAAGTGTGCCCTTACTTTTATGCAACAGTTCCAACACTTAAAAAATGCTCTGTGGAGGTTTACTTGCGACAGTTCTATAAATGAATGTTCTTCGGATGCTATTACGAAGGATTCTTTTGTAGCTTAAACTTTGTTTAATTTATTTTTATATCAACCACCTTTTGTGATGGTAGCAGGATGAAGAGGAGCGGTTTAGTGCAGGTGATAGATGAGGATGACCCATTGGTGTTGGACAAGGCTATATCTCCGTATCTTGCTTGCGGTGGCCGACTGCATCATGGGGAAACTTCATTGGAGGGTGTCAGCTGTCATGGATGCAAACGTGGTGACCCTTCTAGTCGAACGGTTTGAGTGGCCACAATTACTGGTTAATATTGATTTTGGTTCCTAACCATCTGGCGGCTGACGAGCCGGCAAGTACGAGCATGTTGTTTAGGTGTGCATCTTTCTTACATGTTGCTATCATATTTCTGTGCGTTTAAGCACCATTGACCAGTGGCAGGAAGGTGACTATTAATAATGTATCTCGTTGCTCCTTGTCTAGATGTGCATATCTAATCTTTGGTAGTAATTTTTTGTCATATCCCTTCTACATTCTATAAGTGTGTTGAATAGCATTTTAGGAAAAGCAACACCGCCAGTCTAGAGCACCAAGTCAACTATGCCATTCTGCGGATGATATCAAACCCGTGATATGAAGCTTTTAGTTTTTCCAGACTTTTTAGTACTACTATTTGCTAGGTGATTCTGAGTAGATATAATTGTTGATGGTTTTGAATTAATTTTTAGACAATATGATATTTTTGTACTTTTTCTGCGGATGATATCAAACCCGTGATATGAAGCTTTTAGTTTTTCCAGACTTTTTAGTACTACTATTTGCTAGGTGATTTTGAGTAGATATAATTGTTGATGGTTTTGAATTAATTTTTAGACAATATGATATTTTTGTACTTTTTCTTAAATAAATATATTTGATATATGACATGGATCAAATGGACTGAATCTGGGAAATTTAATTTGATTAACATGAATTTAATAATTTATTAACACAAATTTTATAGTGCCGTAGCGTTAGCACGGGTAGATTACTAGTAGATGAATGGTTTATGATAATTATTTGAGGGTACAAATGAATGAATTAACTACTATGAAGTTGAAAAGTGCTCGGAGCCTTGTGTTAGCGAAGTCGTATCTTTGTGATAGGTTCCCATCCATCTCGCCCTTCCCCTTATCCGTCGCTAGGAGTTTCTCATTCAATCCGCTATCCTCGTAACCGGATTTGCACATGCCACCCAGCCCCGGCCCGCCACTGGATCTGCACTCACTGCCTCGGCCCATTTACCAAAGCCGTCTCGATTTGTTTGCGCCAGCCCACGCCACCTTGGCCTGCACCACTACGGAGCACGGTGATGGCCGACAAATGAGAAGAGGGCAAGGGGGAGGGTGATGGTGTCCTCAAACGAGCTATTGCCATTGCTCGACCAATCTGCAAGGGAAACAAGTAGATCTGAGGCGTGGGGGTGACTGAGCTGAAGCTGCAATGGCCTCCGCAATCACTATTGGATCTGAAGCGAGGACTCAACCATTGCTGAGGTCTCAACCACAAGCATGGCCTTCTTGACCTGTCTATGGTGTCCTTGGCACTATAAAGAGATAGTGAGTGAGAAATAAAAGGCAGCGATATCTACCAAAGTGGACAAGCGGTAGTAGCAATTCAATAACAACGGGGAGCTCATGGTCACCGTCGAGTGGAAATGGAGGTGGAGGGGAGACAACGGCAAGCTTGTGATCACCGTGAAGAGGATGCATTTGTTGCCGTCGAGTGAGCTCAGTGGTGAGAGGAGAGGGGAACAGTCGCGTGGATAGTGGGGAGAGGAGAGAAAAGGAGATTTTATATTAGTTTGTATATTTTTAACATGTTTAGTGTAAAATTTTAAATCTTCTTGTAAAATTTAGAAGCACGAGGACTAAAATGAGAAGTGCCCAAAAGGGTAGGTTTTTTTAGAGGTGTTGCCTCAGCGCCTACCTGTTATTTGAGGCCATTGGATAGGAGTGAGCCTATATTGTTCATGCCCTCGTGCGCGTACACAATCATAGTTTCACATAGTAGAAATGGTGCTTAAGACTTTTAAACTTTCGTTCTTCACTGTCCAAATATATGCTAATTAAGGTTGGAAACTAGAAAACAATAGAAAAAATTCAACTACAAAATAAGTTCTACAATTTAAATTTCTAACTTGTAAAAGTCAAATTCTTGTTATGCCTTATATAGGCTAACGAGCATGCAATGAGTTTATACATACGGATCGTATCATCTGAATTAAGAAACAACAGGGGCATTATTGACAGGGACCAATCAACCAATGTTACGAACGCGCACGTGATTGATGGATGGAGCTAACCGCGCGTGGCCGACACCGCTGGTTGTTGTTAGCTACAAACGTAACACATATGCACCGATGGATGGATGAAGCAAAGCAGCGGCAGCGCCGGAGTATAAATCTACCCGCGCTCTGCCTGCCTCGCCATCACCGTCTGTCCACCACCAATCAACAGGCATAAAGGCCTACTCGTGTGAGCTGCAGTTAATTTTGAATTCTAAAACTTAATTTGAAGGTTTCATTTTGACGTTCTCTTTTTTAACCTTAGATTTTGAATTACTGTACAAAAAAGAATAACTCTAAAATTGCCTTTTGTTACTTTGGTCAAGTATCCACCTGGCGAGCGAACTAATCGAACATCACACCCTTCGCTCGTATATTAGTAGTAGAAACTACGGAATACGTATCGATGCCTGTCGTGTTGAACGAGCTAATTAGTTAACCAATGGCACTTACAGTTGTTGGACCGTTGACATACGTACGTAATGTAGTGTGCGCCCCTGCTCACTTGTCCTTTTCGTTGTTTTGTTACTACGGTCGGGCTTTGCCATGATTACGTGCCGGTGGGATGATGACCATGAGATAGTTAAAAGTTAATCCATCACGTGGTAAACAATAATTAATAACTGTATCGAATCATCTCCGGTCTAACAAAACAATAAATTCCCTTAATTTACTTCCGATAGAAACATGGTATTTTTTCCTATGGTCTGGAAAAGAATGATATATACTCCCTTAATACGTTACGCCGTTGATATTTTAGATACGTTTGACCATTTATTTTATTCAAAATATTTTATTCAATTATCTATTGTGACTTGATTTGTAGTTAGCTACTATTCTTTAAACATGACTTAATTTTTTCTGTATTTATAAAAATAAATTAAATAAAGCAAATGATGTCATATATTAGAAAACGAAGGTGGTATTTGTTAACCGTTCATCTGGACGAATACGTACACTGTAGTCAAGTGCAAAATTACTTGAACGGGAATGAGTAAACTACGTGTGACAAGGTATTTTAATTTGCACACAGAATGCAACGGATTCCTTGTAATTTGCTTAATTACAATAGAAACAAGGCATTTTTTGCAATTGATCTGAAAAAAATTAATATATGTTAACCTGGATGAACCCGTACAGGGTACATAATTAAAATGGTAAAAAATTCCTCTTACTGAATGAAATAGACTATATGTAACGACGCAGTACATAGGAGACATTGGACATTCTGATGCTGATGATGTATACAATCTGATGAGACCAAGTACAATGACACAGTACATAAGAGGCAACGGCAATCCCATGAGACAACGTGCAATGATGCAATGCAATCCGACGTTGATCCGGTGAGTTTTAACAAGGTACAATCTAATGAGACTGGGTACAATGGCACAATATAATCCATTGAATGTGACAACAGTAACCCAATGAGTTCTAAAAACAACTCGCCCATGCTTGACAAGGTAAAAGGCTGCTCTCTCACAGGGGCGGATCCAGCGTGGGTGCTGGGAGGACTGGGTCTGCTCTACCCCACTGGATCACCATTGATAGAAGGAGAGAGAAGGGGAAAAAAGGGAGAAGGAAGGCTGAAAGAGGAAGAAGGAGATTAGTTCCCCTATAATGTTTTTTCTGGAATGTCCCTATTCACATCAATTGCTCAACTGGCTAGGCGAGCACTTATCTTTTTAAAGTAGCTCACTCTTTTATAACTAGCAAAGGTGTTATTAAAAGTTTGCATGCATGTATCTCATGGGTTGGGATATTAATATTCTTATAGGAATTATTCTCTACATAGGTCTTGGATCACATAATAATTAATTCCACCAGTTAAGCCACTAATCGTTTTAGACTGCACGACCCCGGCCGGACTCGACGCGCGTTGCCAAAGTTGCGTACTACGGCCGACACGTTCGAGCGTTGAGCACCGGAGGAGATCGATCGCATCGATTGACGCTCCTTAAATCCGAATAGACCAGTCACTGACGTTGATACATCAGATCACTGCTCGATACATACGTATTATTGATCACCGCACACAAAAACTAAAAACCGTGGGCGCGCGCTAGCTCGATCGTTCTCAGTGGTGTTTACGGTACTGTTTCAATCCAATTATGCATGCATGGCGCGCCGATCCCACATCCCGAAGGCCGTACGCAAGCTAGTCGCGTACGTGGTCAAATGCCCACCTGAGGATCAAATCGCATCTCATCCCATCTGCATCCCATCGCATCGCATGGTGCCCTGCTCCGAAGCCAAAGCCATGCAACTTCATCCCCAAGCCCCCACCCCGCGCGCGCGCGCGCGCGCCGTGCCGCGCGCACATTTACCTCGCCAAACCGCGTCTGGATCGATTCTCGCGCGCGCGCGGTGCCGGGAGAAATCCGGGCCGTGTCGTACTGGTGCGCGCACATGCATGCGGTCGACGGGGCAGTAGGATTTTCTTCCTTGGCGTGTGGGAACACCGCGACTGTAATCGTGCCCTGAACCTACTGAGATGTGGGAGAGGCACATACTGAGAGTATGCTGCAGCTAGATTGCCTCTCCTACTATACCTAGATAGTATAGGCGCCTATAGCCAGAAGCTAGTGGCTGCAGGAGGCCCGGCTGGGCTCGTGACTTACGCGCGCCAAGCTAAAAGGCCCAGTACTCCTCTAGGCTAGGCGTCGTCGTTGGCATGTGGAACCCAGGCGAACGG
>CM020178.1:21850249-21866354 GCA_009805545.1 Oryza longistaminata | reverse complement strand
GCGAGAGCCGGAGAGGGGGTGGAAGGGTCTCGCTAGGGACGGGACGCACGCGCGGGCAGTGACCGAAGTGGCGCGGGGGAGGCGGGCGCGGGCCAGGTTGCGAGCGCTGGCTGCGAGAGCGGGCGGCCGGGGTTAGCGATGGGCCTGACAAGTGGGCCCCATCGTCAGCATCAGGCGGAGAGGGAGCCTGCGTGAGCAGCTGGCCGTAGCCTTCGGCCGGCCCAGCAATGAGCGCGGGGAGGAAAATGGGCCGGCGGCCCATTTGGAGGAAAGGAGGGGAAAGGAAAGAAAAGGGGAAAAGAATTTCAGGGATTAAATAATGCTTGTGCTCATTTTTAATTGGTTAAAATATATTTTCTAGAGCTCTGAAAATTCACTAAAATCTTGTTAGCATATTTCGGACATGTAGAACGTCAAGAAAATCCCACATGCAATTCTGATAAGTATATTTGATTAATTTATTTGGTTTCTCTGCTTTGACACCGGTAATCGTAGAAGAAACTTCAGGTTGTTGACAAACCTACCCCTTAAATGATCTCGACCCCGAGATTCGGAAGAGCTGGCGAAGAGGTCGCCGGACACAATGGGCGTCCTTCAACTCATCTTCCCTTTTCCAGGCGTGTTCTTCTTCTGGAAGTGGTGGCTCCCACTGAACCCGGCAAAAACCTGTCAGTGACCTTGTTTCTGCGTTTTCTTTCACTGGTCTCAAGAATATGAACTGGCTTGTCCACATAAGATCTTCTTGAATGTCGATGTGCTCCGAATCGGCTTGTTCTGCGGGTACCCTTTCAAGCACTTCTTTAACTGGGACATGTGGAACACGTCATGAGATACCGAATCATATTGGATGGAGTTCTAGCTGATAAGAAACTTTTACCTCTTGTTCCAAGATTTTGTATGGTCCCACGAAGCGTGGTGCCAACTGCCTTTCGTCTGGAAACGGTTACTCCCCGTAGCGGAAAGAGTTAACACGAAGGTACCACGTAATCCCCTGCTTCAAAAAAAAAAGCTCCTTCGGCCGGTTGTCTGCGTAGTTTTCTGTCGAGACTGGGCAATTCTCAGCTCTCCCTGACGTTCTGACTTTCTCTTCTGCTTCCGTTAACACTTCTGTTCCGAACAGTTGACGTTCGCCTGTTTCGATCCCAGAAGAGAGGTGTGCGACACTTCGGCCATACAACGGCTCGAACGCGTGCCATTTGTAGACTGCCCTTGATTAGCGTTGTTGTAGGAGAACTCCGCATACGCAAGCTTTTGTCCCATGCTCCACTGAAATCAACGCACAAGCCCTTAACATATCCTCCAATATTTCATTGGACCCGCTCGGTCTGACCATCGGTCTGCGGATGGTAGGCTGTGCTGAAGTTCAGCCGGGGTTCCCAATCCTTTGCATTTCTGCCAGAACGTTGAAGTGAATTGGCGTCCCTCGATCAGATACTATCTTTTTGGTACTCCAGCAGACACATGATTCTCGGACAATAGGAGCTCGGCCAACCTTTTGCTTATAAAGTAGTGTTGGCAACTTTTTTGACAAGTTGACAAGCACGATCGTAAGCACCTTAAGCCTTGCGGTGATCCTAGAGTCGCCAACCATCTCGATCTAGCAAAAAACTAACCCTAGATGGGTTTTAATAACTAAACTGGCTAGCGGAGCCGATTTTCTAGATAAAACTACCGTCTCCGTGGTTGCAACGAAGGTTTTCAGGACACCCTAAAAAGAGATGTCGCACTCTCGCAGCGGCGTGGGGACGGTTTACGGCGCAAACCGACAAGGATGGACAACTAAGAGAAAACTAAAAGCAAATTGAAAAGAACGGATTAGATTGATATTGATAGTAGATTGCGTTTTAAATGAACCGACCTTGTCCCTTATATAGGGGGCTGGTCTTGCCCTTACAGGCCCTCACTCACGTCCACTCGGCGGTAGAATCCAAAGGAAACCCGAAACATGCCTTCCGAGCAAGGAAACCTCGAAACCCGACGAAACAGGGTCGGACTTCGGACCTGACCGTCAGACCAGCCACCTACCGCCGTCTGACCGGCCTCACAACCGGCGTCTTAACGCCAACATATGGCGGTCAGACCGGCCCACTCGAGGAAAAAAACAGGTACGATTTCCAAAATTATTGGCAATCTTTCCTATTTTTAATCCTAGGTGCCAGATTTGGGTGTAAACAGTAGTATGCACTGAATGAAATGAGCAACTTGGTAAGTCGATCCACGACCCCAGATTGAATCGTGGCCAGAGGATGTCTTCAGCAGACCTGTTATGAAATCCAGGTCCAATTTCTTCCCATTTCCATTTCTCGGGATCTGAAGAGGTTGTAACAATCCTGCGGGCCTCTGATGTCTGCTTTAACTCGCTACAAACATGCAGAGCGCGATGAATTCAGCTATTTCCGCTCCTCATGCTAGCCCCAAAATTATTTCTTTTGAGATCTGATACATCTTTGGTTATACCCGATGAATGGAGTATGAGTTTGATTGAGCCTCAGTGAGTATAACAGATCTTTCAACTCTTGTTTCTCAGGCACGCACAATCTTTTCCCATCCAGATTGTGCCATTTCATCCTCAAGGAAATCCCGGGCCTTTTCCGACTATCATATTCTTTTTCAGTTCGCTTCCGGACATTTACGTTGAGCTGCTCTGACGTTGATCCACGAGCGTGGGCTGTGCCTTAGAGCAGCTACGAACCCGTGTTCTACGATTATCCCACGTTGCAGACGTGCAAGCGTCTGCTGCAATTCCGTACAATGCCTTCGGTGCATAAAGCATTGTGTAGCTCTTCCTGCTTAATGCCATCTACCACACATTGGCTTTGCCTGGATGATAGTGAATGCTCATGTCGTAATCCTTTATTACTCAACCATCTTCGCTGTTGGTGTTTAGTCAGTTGGGTTGAAGATTATATTTCAGATCTTGTGGCCGTTTATACTCTCGCAGCCGGTTGCCAATCAGATAATGCCTCCAGATTTTCAAAGCATGAACCACCGCTGGCCAATTTTCCAAGTCATGTGTCAGATAGTTCCCTTCATTGGATGCAACTGCCGCAGGGCATAAGGACTACTCTGCCCTCTTGCTTTTAAACATCAAAGCCCGTGGCGGACGCGTCCGCAGTAGCTTGGAAGTCCTTTGTTGGTTTGGGCAGAATCAGAAGGAGCAGGACCACAATCTCTTCTTTACGCTCCTCAAAACTCGTGTCACACTCGGCGTCCATTTAATTTTCTCATCTTCTTAGCAACTGAGTCATGGCGTCGGCATATCCCCTAGAGAAATTTTCAAATGAACCGACGGTAATAAACCCGCAAAGTCAAGAAAACTCGATCTGGTGAACACGGTCTTAGGTGAGGGTCCATTTGGTAGACTGACTCCACATTCGATGGATCGACGTTCTTCGCCCTGAGCTGTAATGACTTGACCCAGAAATGGTTGACTTCCGACAACTAGAAGTTGAACACTTGCTGAAACTTGGCAGATAATGAGTGCTCCTTCAACCTTCTCGTATTGGTTGTTGAGTAATTGAGTCGGAGATGTTGCTCATGTTCTTCTGTAGACTGTGTGGTATAGGTAAGTATGGTCGTCGGATGAATACACAAAAACTTATCCAGAATTTCCATGAACACTTTTGTTCATCAGGTTCATGAGAATGCAGGTGCATTGGTAAGTCCAAAAGTCTTCTTGTAAATGGAGCAGTTCCCGGGGTGCCCAATCTATCCGGAATTCAATCTCCCTCTTGGGTTGCATTGGTAGTGAGGATCTCGGGGAACACTTCTGGATCTCGGGGACTATGGGGATATCTCCAATTTTCTCGAACTCTTCTCTCGGTGACCCACTGGAATTTCCAACCTCAATCTGATTCAAAGGAGACCCCCTGCTTTGGTGGAGAATTGGTTGATTGTACACTACTGTTTCTCCCTCTCACTGGTAGGTGACTGTGCGATTTTCGGCACATCAATGACACCCTTGAACTGGTCAGCCAACCATCCCAAGAATGACATTAGGTTTTGGATCTCAGAGAAGAATGAGGTTGGCTAGAATGGTATCTTTGGATTTCTTATTGTTAATAGAAGGGCTGATTGAACCAAAGTGGAGCTATTCCCTTGGGGTATCGAACCCGCATTGGATTACCGAAGTCTTCTCTTTATTACCTAATGTATCCCAACAACTTCTTTGAAATGAACGAAGGCGTATGCACCAGGAATCGGAAAGTACGGTTGCAGGGATTGAATGTTAACAGGAAACGTACCCAGATACGACCTCTGGTGCTGCTTTGCGCCTCTCTCGTGAGTTGACACGAGCCTGACAACATGGCCCGAACATGCTTGGCTTCGGGCATTTATCAGCAAAGTGCCATGTTCGCTCAGTGAAGCAGGACCCTGGCTTTGTTCCAGTATCTTCTTGGCTTGACTGATGGGAGCTTGACTGGTGCTGGCTGCATTGGTGGGCGCGGAGCTGCACTGCGGTTGGGCTGACCTCGCCTGGTGTTCTGGCTGCCACTGGCGCCCTCGGTGAAGCTTGTCGAGTGAAAGGGGCGATGCTGCGCGGACGAGCTTGGTGGATAGTCCACCCTGTTGTCCGGGAATGAAGCAGCGGTCGCTGGTGCTTCCTTGGTTGGACCAGAACTGCGCTTGCCTTTTCTTCCTGTCCATTTGTTGCGCTGATCCTCCTGACGGATTGCCTTGTTCAACCAGCTCTCAAAAGTCGGCGTAGTCTCCAGAGATCAACTGGTTTGGTCAGCTCGTCATCAGGCCTGCTAGAACTTCTCCTGCTTCTCTGCTCAGTGCGGAATCCCTCCGGTGCATATCGCGCTAGACGATTGAACTCTGGAGGTCTCAGTCACTATCCTGTTGCCCTGATGTTGCCGGAATTCCCTCTTCTTTCTGTGCCACCACTCGTTTGGCACCTGCGCCCTTCAGTGAAGAAAAAAAAACTGAAAAAAAAAAAAAAAAAAAAAAAAAAAAAAAAGAAAAAAAAAAAAAAATATAAAAAAAAAAAAATAAAAAAAAAAAAAAAAAAAAAAAAAAAAAAAAAAAAACAAAAAAAAAAAAAAAAAAAAACTTGCGACAGAATCCGCCCAAGTGACTTTTGTGCCTGGCGGGCAGGTACCATGTGATTGTCTTACCAAGCTGACGCGGGACCTGGAGCTGGTGTGTGGCGAAGGCGACCGGTCATCTGGTCGTTGCATTGCAGCACGTTGAGTTTCTTTTCGCTATGGCATGGAGCAGTCGTTTGCCTCCATGGGAGTTGGTGTGCTAGAGAAGGTGGGTGGCCTGAGCGTAGGAAACTCTGTAGCTGGACTAGGGGACGAGGGACAAACTGCGCTGCTGCTGCTCGGCTTGCTGCTGCACCTCTAGTGCATCTGCATGCATCTGGCTGCCATCATCTGAGTCTGATGGGCCATCACTGTGTGCAAGAGTTTCGGATTTCGCAGGAAGCGGTGGGGACCATTGCCGGAGCGCTGTTGGGATGCCACGTTGGTGCTGCTGCTGGTCTGCCTGCATTCTATGGCCACCATCATCTGAGTTGATGGTCCATCACTTGTGCAAGTTGTCGGGTTCTCTGGGAGCGTGGCGGACTGTTGCAAGACGGCAGCTGTTGGGGTGTCCACGTCGGTGCGTTTTCATTCGCCGTGCTGCCCTCACCTGACCGCACGGCTGCCATTTCTGGTGTTGACAGTCTGAGGGAGAGCAGACGGGGGGGGGGGGGGGGGGGGGGGGAGGCGAAGAAAAAACAGCTGCTCAGGAACTAAGCTTTATTATTAGAATTTAACGCAATTGTTCTGATCTGAATTAAAACACTTAAAAACGGCAAGCAAATCCTTATTAAGCAGCCATATCATTGGCACATGATATCGACCGTCGACTTGACCCAACAAGCCGAAACAAACCTAACACACAAACTAACAAGCAAACTACGAAGCTGTCGATAATACTAAGGGAAACGAGCCTAATTGCTCGGAACGGCTCTGCGGTCGGTGGAGCGGAAGGCGTCCCCTACTGTCGCCGGCCCCTCTGAGCGGCTTCCTGGAGTCTGGCAGATACGTGCTCACGCTGCCCGGCTCTGAGCCACTGGAACTGCTGCTGCTGTGGTCGCGGCTGCAAAAAACAAAAATAGGATAGCTTGCAACCACCCTCCGTTGCCACTGGCTGAACCCCCTGCGCTGACGCTGGAGCGAGGAGAGGAGCGGGACGCTTGGGAGCTGACACTAGAGGGAGCTGGGGCTGGGCTGCGAGCTGCGGAGCGCTGCAGGAACTGCTGGGAGGAGCTGCGGAGGCGGTAGGGTCCGTGGGCGCAATGTCACACCCTAAAAATTCAAATTATAATAAATTGTTGTTAATTGGATTATTAGAAAATAAAATTCCAATATAAAATTGAGTACTTTAAAATAATAAATTCTATAGTTTGCCATTGATTAAACTCTATGTTGAAGCATTAATTTTAAATAATAAATTCCCAATATAAAATTGGGCCAGATAAAATTTTATTAAATACCTTAATGAATTATCTATAATTAATATTTTATCGATTGCATCTAATTATAGTTAGATGTAAATTTATCTAAGTGTCTATGGGCTTGTTTGGGGAGCTTCTAGCTGCTGCAGCTTCTCAGAATTAGAAGCTCCCCCAAATAGTCCAGCTTTTGGTTCAGCTTCTGAGAAGCTGTAGTTGTGAAATCCAGAAAATGAATTAGAAGCCAAGAGCTGAGAAACCCAGCTTTTCCAGATTCTCATAAGCTAGCTATCAACCAGCTGCTTCTTAGAATCTTAAGCTCTCCCAAACAGGCCATATATATGCTGTCAGAAATGAAGTGTAGAGATACATAGATCCAAAATAAGAATGGCATCAGCAGCCCTACCTGTAAAAATTTTAGAGCTCAAAGCCTATGCCCATGTACAGTTCCCTCTTTGGCAAAGATATAAGCAAACATGTACAATCAAGTTTTCCCTATTGTCCTCCTCTTTGTACTATTTTATTTTGGACTATAGGTTTGCTTAGGCCATCCTTTTATATTTATTTATTTATTTTGCGAACCTCATGCCAACCAATTCACATCAAATCAACAGGTCTTGGAAATAGTTTCGAAGGTCCGCATTTGTTCTTTTCCCACATGCAGCCTAAACCGTTGTTAATTAGCTTCAATCGACCTCTTGACGAATTTGTTTTCTACCTTGTCCTTTTTGAATATTTCCTCTAAGTACTTACTGGGCAAAACAACTTCATTTCTCGGATGCGATTATATAATGTCAAAGTGGCAGTGACGTGTTGGTAGTATACTAAGAAAAGAAAAATCCATATAACTTCTTAAAGTTCGTATAGCACCCTTAATTAACTGAAAACCGAATGTCTAACCCCACTTTACGATACCAGGTAGTCATGTTACCCCTAAGATGGTTTTGGACAATAGTTTGCGTATTTAAAAATCTGAAATGAGGGGTTTTGAGTAACTAATGTAGCATGTTTACGTATCATCAATCATCGGTCATCAATTTATACTCTATATTAATATTTTTGCCAGTTTTATATCAACATTCATTTGTAAACCAAGAGAAAAAAATACGGTAGAAATAAAAGATTAGGTGAAGATTTTAACAAATGCGTTTAATGCATATGTGATGTAGTCAACCAACGTATATGTAACTTACGTAAAACCACTTTGCAAAACCACTTTATGGTGTTGTATGAATGTTATTCTATAGTTTTGGGATGGCTTATTTCCAGTTTTAAATTCAAGTGCCAGATGGACTTTCAATTAAATGGGTGGTTTAGTTCACACCAAAATTGAAAGTTTGGTTAAAATTGGAACGATGTGACGGAAAAGTTGGAAGTTGTGTGTGTAGGAAAGTTTGGATGTGATGGAAAAGTTGGAAGTTTGAAAAAATATTTTGGAACTAAACATTGCGAAAGTTTAGAGTAATATTTAGAAATAAAATTTCCTAATTTACAGATTGAGAAGTGAATTTAGTTTAAGACAATGATAAATGCTAGAATGTCCCACTATCAAACATGATAATGCCTTCATTCCACCCTTAGAATGGAGAAAATGTTGGAACTGTAGGATGTGCTTTAGCCCATATGGAGAATAATTTCAGAAAAAAATCACAAGCTCTACCTCATGGGAAGTGGTTGCATGTGAACCTTCCATACTACTTTGCTTATTTTACGAGATGGAGATTTTTTTTAAAGGGAGAGTGATTTCCTAGCCACTTGAGGTATGTGTGGGTGGAGAGAACTAGAGAAACACGCGTGCGCTCGCTCGCGTTGCCTGCCCGTGTTCGAGCGGCGTGTGTACATGAAATGATTGTGAATGGCCCACAAAAATTGGCTCTCTCCTCATGCTTGCGTAGATGCGACTTCTTTTGTAGTTTTATTTTGCTATGAAAATCGATGTTTGTTTTTAGAACCCTAGTTTTTTGGAAACACACCGAGTTATCTAGTGCGTGGAACGGTGTGGAGTTCGGATAATTTACGTGCGACTAATCAAATTTGTTCACGCGTTGTGGAGATCATGTAGACATTTTGATCATGTGCCGTATTAACTCTATATAAATCAAGTCGCCATCTGCACGGAACATACACGAAAAAAATAGGGTTTGCCTCCTCTATATTGCGTCGTTACTCGTAGTGTACTTTGTCCCGCTCACTGGCGATCAGGAATGCAAGTTTCTTATCCTTCACCTTGAACGTCCTGCATAAGGAGAAGGCACTAAAAGTTTTTATGGAAGCGCGGGAATGCAAGTTTCTGAGCCTTCACCTTGGACGGCCTACATCAGGAGAAGGCACTAAAAGTTTTTATGGAAACGCTTCACACTATTGCTCGTTGTGTTCCACAATGCACCAGAACTAAATCGTCGATGTGCTAATAAAGTTTTTATGGAAGCGCATTGCATGATTGCTCGCTGGTCTTCCACAATGCACCAGAACTAGAATCATCAGTACATTTCCATCATGTTCTGTACATTCATGTGTAGTCTCGTATACATGATTTGGTTATGCTAGTTTACATGTTTGATATCATTATTAATGTATAAAATAAATTATATCACATATACTTATATTTTCATCAGAAATTTTGTGAAATTTCACAGGAAATGAGCTAATACTAAAAAACTTCTAAGATTTCAGAGTCCCAACAAAACCTATAGCGTACTATTAAATACCACATTCAGCGTACGCGCGATAGCATAAGCCCACCACAAAATATGATAATAGATTTATGCTGCAGGGCTTGCTGCTATCAGCCTAACTAGCAATAGGCACGCGCTACGCTGCGTGTAAATAAAGAAGGAATCAAAATAAGCTTAAGGTATTCAAACAAACTAATGAGATATAACACATATCACAATTCTATTGTAACATTTAAATGTTGTAAGACATCGTTACAATTTATGAGAAAAATACCATTTCAACTCAACATGGCTGAAAATTCCAAATCGTATAGACCTCTGATTGTTTTTGTTTACTGGCTTATCAACAAATTGGAAAGAGAATTAGATCATGGCCCAAACAACCTACTTGGAAATGGTACTAAAGCAATTAAGTTTCAGATAAACTTCATCTATAGTGGAAAATGGGCAACACAAATCCTTGAACAATGATATAGCTCATTAGCTTGAATGGCCAAGCAACTAAATCAAAATCAAAATCAAAATATAATTGCTTCATCCATTGACATAAATATGGAGTCAAATTGTGACAGGCGGCAATCACAGAAACAGTTCCACAACTAACAATATGTCAGAATATCTTAAAGCATGTTGTATAGGATGGCAAAGCCTTATTTCATTACACCTATAGACTAACTTGAAACTCAGTAGAGTTCTAATCAAATTTGCAGCTTCAACAATGTCATATATATAAGTAATTCGTAGGCCAACAAAATAAGGCTTGGGTAATTCTCACTTACCAATAGTACAATACTAACATCTATGACATTGGACGGATGCTTGGAATACAGGATGGTACTAAAAACAATTATTGCAGAGGAGATAATGTAGTTGAGCTCAACTGCATCTTTTGCCAAAAACAAATAAAGATATCTTATCCTCCATAATCTCTTTTGGTTGTATCTGCAAAGGCAAAATATCAATTAATCTACACCATATACAATTATTATGTATTATTTTGAAGGTTAACATTTTATTAACTCTATTACACAAAAACATTTTATTAACACAATATTATTTGCAGAAAAAATGAAGTAAAACAATTGGCAGTGTTAATGATCTGACATGTCAGAATGTGGTATGCGGGTGCACACGAAAGATTTGGTGTTAAATCTTTAAATCTGAATGCAGGCTAACTGCAGTAAAATGATAGTCTTAATTTATACTCCCTCCGTCTCATAAAAACACTATGTCCATATTCATCCTAGGATTTGGTTTTTTATGGGACGGAGGAAGTACAAAGCAAAATGTAGGCAATTAATTGTATTGCGCATAGTACTATGTGATAATGGAACTTTGTGTAAAGGGTAAAGATACAATAGTGAGTATGGACATGAGCAAACTGTAAACTACCATCCCAAATCCCTGACTTGGCAGAATGCTATTTTTAGAAGAAAATACCTAAATTTTGAGGTGCATTAAATTACGCGAACCTTAAATTATACAAACCTGAACACAATTCCTGATAATTTAAATGTAGAAGTAAGCAAGTAAATAGCATTTCAAACCATGGTCTAATAATCAAATGTAGAAGTAGGCACGACGCATATGTGATTACCCAACTGGAATAGTATCAACTCACTACTTAGGAAAAGGGAAAAAAACAGTTTAAACGATGTTGACAAAATGAAATAGTTAAATGTAATATTAAAAGATGCAGATTGGAAGCTGTAACCTGAAGCATAGCTGCATTATACTTATTTTGCAACATTGAATATGTTGTGGACATAACCAGAAGCAAACTGGCATAACTGGTGACTTGCAACATAGAAAATTGTTTGTAGGATAGTATTAAATAACTACCTGTCAGAATGTTTTGTTTATGGATATGTGGCAGCAGGTTGAGTTGTCTGAAACACCACCAAGCAATGAAAAAACAACCATAAGCTTCATTTCGTCCATGATCTTAATTACCAACTTTCTTTGTTGAACTGGACCAACACAACAAACCACATAAATCCGGTGAAGTAGTAATAATTTTGTTGCAACAAATTAGACATCAATAAAGGATTTGCACACCGTCTATCGAAGTGTTATGCTCCCAGTATCAGAGCTAGGGCTTTTGATGTCAGTACTGAGCTATTGGCTGGTACCTAAGCACTGCTAATAAAAAGAATATCCTTCCATTGCATATCCTGTTTGTAGAATGCTCTCATATAACATATAATCTTTATACTTATAGCCTTGTAGTAATACCTAGCATGGTTTTCTTTTTTCTTCCTGATGTCATTCTATCAAGGGGTGTCATACAATGCAGCAACAAAACCAATAACCATGGAACTTCTGATAGCTAAATTCATATGAAATAATCTGAACTCAAGAAAAACTCAACATAATCTAAATCTCGCAGCCCTGCTTAAGAGAGGAGAAAGCAAGATAGCTTGCTCAGCATGACAGTAGATGCGCAGCATGGAAGTCGTCTTCTCTGTAATCTGTGACCTACACCTCATCCTAGCCCATCAGTTTCTCCACAGAACCTAAGGCAAGATGGGGGATTATGTAAAAACACCAGCAAACGCAATGCAAATGCTCAATGGCGAGTCAAAACCATTGCCTTACCTTGTGGATTTTGTGCTAAATGTATGCACAAAACGATTGTGGCTGAAAGGGTATCAAAAGGATTCACCAGAAAGGAAACCAATGGCCGCAAGTGACTCCAGTGATCGGATCAACCAGTGGGGATGCCGAGACCATCGATTCCGCAGACCCCCAAACCGGATCTGTAGCTCACCGATGATTCCAGTGATCGGATCCACCAGTGGGGAGGCCGAGACCATCGATTCCAATGACCCCAAACCGGATCTGTAGCTCACCGAGGATAGGGAGAGGAAGAGGAAGGCGGTAGTGGTCTGGAGATGAGAGGGGAGAAGAGGGCAGCGATGGCTTGATGGCCTCGTGACCCTTCCTTCCTCCGGATGGCTGGATCCACTGGCAAGGAGGACGGCGCCGGCGCAACGACAATAGGAGGAGGGTGAGGCGACGATGGCACAAAGCGAGGGGAGGAATAGCCGAGGAGGGCGAGGCGGCGCGCGTGAGAGAGTGCGAGGCCGGGCTGGGCTGAGTGCGGCTAGGGTTTTCTTCTCTTGATCTGCTCAAAAAAAATCTGGACCATCCAATATGCTTTCGCCGATCCTATGGCTCAGGAAGAGCAGCCACATGAACGGCTGGATGGATCTTAATCCCGCGATCGAGTGGATGGCATTAATTCGAACTAAAACGTGATTAGCAGCAAAAGAAGGTGTTTTCTAGAAAAAAACAATGACGTGGCATGGCTAACTCTCCACCATTCCCACGATCTTTAAGTAAACAAATATACTGGTAGAACTATTTGGAAACTGAATGTGTAGAACAAATACAAATATGAATCATCATGCCTACATATAGTTGACTAAAAGGAAACTGATGCATTACATTACAACTCTGATTAACACTTGCTTGTTTTCATGTAAGCAACCGTAACAAGAAACATTATCTAAAAATTATACAGTTAGACAATAAGTCCGATGTGTAAGCAGTCTCCAATTGAGAGCACTAACAACGGATCAGAACATTAGCTAGAGAGATCGCAAATAATAAGGCATCAGACCCTCTTGACGCTGTCTCCATGGATGACTACGGCACCCTCTGTCATCAGAGTGCCAAGAGCACCGCGAAGCTGAGAAGATGGAAAATTCAGGAATGGGTTAGAGCCTCCCAGGGTATCAGGTCAATGCAAGCAATGCAGACTAGATCTCCAACTTACATCATGCAGATGAACTTCCATAGAGCTCTGCTTCCTAATTTCTTCCAGCAACTGCGAAATCAATCAGGAAGAATAACTTAGTCCACTGGTTTGGCAAACAATGATGAGAACAAAGGACACTAATTGAAGGTTCTTTACCTCAATCATTCGCACTGAGGGCCCTCCAAGCTGCATTTTCTCCATCACAAGGTTGCGGGTTGCTGCAACGAGATTGTCCCGCCTCTGCCTTTCGCTCGCAGATATTCCAGTCATGATAAGATCCATATCGATTGTACCTTTAGTGGTTGATTGATAAAAATGTCAGCACTTTATGTTATGGTTACAAGAAAAAAATGCATAGGAAATGGCGCTAAGCAGATTTGTCTGACCAGTGGCATGATCAGTTGCCGATTGCTGCATGGCAACTTCGAGAAGCCTGAAGGCCTCTACAACATCTCGTACTTCAACCTGTAGACAAGTGAAGAATGAAATCATGAGTACCAAAGTAACCAGAATTATGCTGTGAAGCCAAGACAACTAGGAATCAGGAATGATCATTACCACTTCAGAGAATCGCATTCGGGCCAGTGCTTCACTGAGCCGAATCAAGCTCTCAATTTGTCGAGCTGTCGCAGTTATGACCTATACAATAAGCAAAAAAGCATCAGTCACTTGTACCATTTAATGGCTAAAAATATCATATTAAAAAGCCTACACTACCTTCTTTCTGCTACCAGGGCTGTTTCCTCTTTTCCTCATCTCAACATAGCCGCGAGTCAATTCTTCTGCAGCTTCATCAGATAACTGTGGTTGTATATGCTTCCTTGCATAACTTATGTAGGCTACAAGTGTTGGCAAATCCAAGACCTCGAGCTCCTCTATCTAGATAGCAGAAAGAATGCACAATTAATAAGAAATAGGCTAAAGCTAACAATAGTGTTCTGATTTGCAAGACGGTTAGCAGTTTATATCAAATAAGTAAAAAAGTACAAACTTCAGGAAGAAAAGGAGTTGTTGTGTTTACGTTTGGATTCTCAAAATGCAACGAAACAATATGCTTAGCCAGGCGTCTATCAGTTTGCTCATCTGCCTTGTCCAATATCAGATAAATGAGGTCAAACCTGAATTTGAAAAAAATAAAAACAATCAAGAGTTAAAACACTTCTATTATTGATCTGTTTGTCCTGAAAGAATTGCTCATTCACATTGCATTGCACTCACCTAGAAAGCAGTGTTGGAGGAAGATGGATATTGTCAATCACAGAGAGCCTTGGATTATAACGTGATTCAGTAGGATTTGCACATGCTAGAACTGATGTTCTGGCATTTAAAGATGCAATTATTCCAGCCTTGGCAATGGAGACAGTCTGTTGTTCCATCACCTGCAATATTTTGAAAAAGGACAGTTTAGCATTGACTAAATAGTACTGTGTGATACAAATTCTGGGGCGCAGCATTACAAGAGACCTCATGTAACATGCTTCGAGCATTATCAGACATCTTATCAAATTCATCAATACAACAAACACCTTTGTCACTCAAAACAAGCGCTCCACTCTCAAGAACCTGAAATGAGATGTCATGGTTGAAGTCATCAATCAGATTACATTAAAACGAGTTAAATTAAGTTGCGAAAATAAAGGATTCATGTAGACTTACAGTTTCACCAGTTTCAGGATCTAAGTAAAAAAGTACAAACTTCAGGAAGAAAAGGAGTTGTTGTGTTTACGTTTGGATTCTCAAAATGCAACGAAACAATATGCTTAGCCAGGCGTCTATCAGTTTGCTCATCTGCCTTGTCCAATATCAGATAAATGAGGTCAAACCTGAATTTGAAAAAAATAAAAACAATCAAGAGTTAAAACACTTCTATTATTGATCTGTTTGTCCTGAAAGAATTGCTCATTCACATTGCATTGCACTCACCTAGAAAGCAGTGTTGGAGGAAGATGGATATTGTCAATCACAGAGAGCCTTGGATTATAACGTGATTCAGTAGGATTTGCACATGCTAGAACTGATGTTCTGGCATTTAAAGATGCAATTATTCCAGCCTTGGCAATGGAGACAGTCTGTTGTTCCATCACCTGCAATATTTTGAAAAAGGACAGTTTAGCATTGACTAAATAGTACTGTGTGATACAAATTCTGGGGCGCAGCATTACAAGAGACCTCATGTAACATGCTTCGAGCATTATCAGACATCTTATCAAATTCATCAATACAACAAACACCTTTGTCACTCAAAACAAGCGCTCCACTCTCAAGAACCTGAAATGAGATGTCATGGTTGAAGTCATCAATCAGATTACATTAAAACGAGTTAAATTAAGTTGCGAAAATAAAGGATTCATGTAGACTTACAGTTTCACCAGTTTCAGGATCCTTGGTAACGTATGCAGTAAGGCCAACAGCTGAACTTCCTCTGCCACTTGTATAAATGCCACGAGGAGACAGTTTGTGCATGTATTGGAGAAGCTGGGATTTACTTGTTCCAGGATCACCAACAAGCAAAATATTGATGTCGCCTCGGAAACTAGCTCCAGAAGGAAGCCTCAAAGCATTTCCACCAAAAAGCTGGACACAACAGTAAGAGCTTGTTATACTAGGCTATTAGTGCAAAAACATTCAAACAGATAGATGATCTTACCTGGCAAAGGAGGCCCCTTTTAACGTCGTCCAGCTCCCATATGTTTGGAGCCAATGACCTAGTTAATCTGTCATATATATCTGGCAACTTTGACAACTCTTTTAATTTCTCAACCTGCAATACAGAAAGGACAGTGTTAAACCACATTTACACTTAGTGCTATCCCAGAGAGGTAAGGTGATTGAGGGATACCTTATCTCTGAGAAAATCATCTTCAGTTGTCTTGTTAGCATTGGGGTTATCAGTTTCCATGGAGTCCTCAACATGAAGTCTAGACTTGTCTGTCTTCTTTATGTGAAGGCAATCAATGTACGTCTGATTAAAGAAAACTGTTAGACGATGCTTGAGTAGATAATTTAAAACTTTTTTCCTGTGCAGAAAAGGAATTTAAGATAGCAAGTAGGATAACATTGCACATCCTCTACCTTGAAAATCGACTTCACTGTCCTCTGAGTTGGGCCAACTCTAATACTCATGGCTCTGTATATCCCAGTTATCTATAAATCAAAGAAGAAAATCAAGATTTTTACGATGTGAATAAGAACCACAAACCAAATTATTTTCTTGTATTA
>CM020178.1:21815746-21839595 GCA_009805545.1 Oryza longistaminata | reverse complement strand
TGTTATGGAGGAGGGGGGTCGATGTGGTCGTCCGGAGCTACTCCAGATACCACATTGATATGGAGGTCGGTGACACTGGGGGGGCAAGGTGGCGCTTTACGGGTGTGTATGGCGATGCACACTCAGAAACAAAACACAGAACCTGGAGCATGATGAGGGGGCTGATCGGATCCCCGATGGTCCCATGGTTAATGGCTGGCGATTTTAATGAAATCCTGTTCTCCCATGAAAAGCAAGGTGGGAGGCCGAAGGCCCAAGCGGCGATGGATGAGTTCCGGCACGCTTTGTCAGATTGTGGCTTGGATGACTTGGGCTTTGAAGGTGATGTGTTCACCTGGAGGAACCATAATCACACGCAAGAGGGGTATATCAGGGAACGTCTTGATAGGGCGGTTGCAAACACAGAATGGAGAACAATGTTCCTGGCTGTGCGGGTGATAAACGGCGATCCACGACACTCTGATCACAGGCCAGTGATTGTGGAGTTGGAAGGAAAGAGAAATAGAAGTAGGGGACGGAAGGGAATGGGTGAATTTCGGTTCGAGGCAGCCTGGCTGGAAGAGGAGAAATTTAAAGATGTGGTGAAGGAAGCGTGGGGTTTGTCATCTGAACTCCAGGGGCTCCCAGTTCATGCTGCTTTGACTGGTGTAGCGGCTGGGTTATCGAATTGGAGCTCAAATGTTCTGGGTGATCTGGAGAAAAGGGTGAAGAAAGTGAAGAAGGAGCTGGAGAGTTGCCGTAGACAAACCTTAAGCAGAGATCAGATAGCGAGGGAAGAAGTTCTTCGTTATAGACTGGAGAAGCTTGAACAATAGGTGGACATCTACTGGAAGCAGAGAGCTCATAGTAACTGGCTCCAAAAGGGGGACCGAAATACATCGTTCTTTCATGCCAGTTGCTCGGAGAGGAGGAGACAAAACAGAATAAACAAATTAAAAAGAGGAGATGGTTCTTGGGTGGAGAGGGAGGAAGAAAAAAGGGAGATGATTATGGAGTTTTACAAACAACTGTTTAGTTCCAATGGGAACCAGAATTCACAGGAATTACTAGATGTGGTGAGGAAGAAGGTGACTGCAGCTATGAATGAATCGCTTTTGTCAGTATTCAGCAGGGAGGAGTTAAAAGAAGCAATAGATGCCATTGGGGACCTCAAAGCTCCAGGTCCGGACGGAATGCCGGCGGGTTTCTACAAGTCATGCTGGGATATAGTGGGAGAAAAGGTGACAGATGAGGTGCTGATGGTACTCAATGGTGGCCCAATCCCGGAAGGTTGGAATGAAACAACAATTGTCCTGATTCCGAAGGTGAAAAATCCCGAACTTATCAAAGACCTTCATCCGATCAGTCTATGTAACGTGAGCTATAAAATTGTTTCCAAAGTATTGGCAAATAGGTTGAAGAAAATTTTGCCAGATGTAATCTCCGCGGCGCAAAGCGCCTTCGTTCCTGGGAGACTGATCTCGGACAACATTTTAATAGCTTATGAAATGACACATTATATGAGAAACAAGCGGTCTGGGCAATCGGGCTATGCGGCGCTTAAGCTTGATATGAGTAAAGCTTATGACAGGGTGGAATGGAACTTCCTACGGGACATGATGCTGAAGTTGGGCTTTCATTCTGTGTGGGTAGACCTGATCATGAAGTGTGTCTCCACAGTTACGTATAGAATTCGGGTCAATGGAGAACTTTCTGATTCATTTACGCCGGGAAGAGGACTGCGGCAAGGGGATCCGTTGTCCCCATATTTGTTCCTCCTGTGTGAAGAGGGTTTTTCAGCGCTGTTAAGCAAGGCAGAGGAAGAAGGCAAGCTGCATGGTATTCGCATTTGTCAGGGCGCTCTGAGTGTATCTCATTTGCTGTTCGCGGACGACTCTTTGATCCTTTGTCGCGTGGATGGAGGGGAGGCACAGCAACTACAATCGATACTTCAGGTGTATGAGAAGTGCTCTGGGCAAGTGACCAACAAGGAGAAATCAGCGGTGATGTTCAGCCCAAATACTAAGAATTCAGTGAGGAGGGTGGTGATGACTGAACTTAACATGCAGCATGAAACTACAAATGAACGATACCTGGGACTTCCGGTGTTCGTCGGAAGATCTAGGACGAAAATTTTTGCTTACCTGAAGGAGAGGATATGGCAGCGCATCCAAGGTTGGAAGGAAAAGTTGCTTTCTCGTGCTGGCAAAGAAATCCTAATTAAGGCGGTGGCGCAGGCTATACCCACATTTGCAATGGGATGTTTTGAGCTGACAAAAGATCTGTGTGATCAGATCAGCAAGATGATTGCTAAATATTGGTGGAGCAACCAAGACAAGGAGAACAAGATGCACTGGATCAGTTGGAACAGACTGACGCTGCCAAAAAACCTTGGGGGTCTAGGATTCAGGGATATTCACACTTTCAATCTAGCGATGCTAGCGAAGCAAGGCTGGAGGCTGATCCAAGATCCTGACTCCCTGTGCTCTAGAGTCTTAAGAGCTAAGTATTTCCCGCAGGGTGTTTGTTTTCGGGCAAAACATATGCCGAATATGTCGTATACTTGGAGAAGCATTCAGAAGGGCCTCAATGTTCTGCAGAATGGAATGATATGGAGAGTGGGTAACGGATCACATATTAATATCTGGTCGGATCCGTGGATACCAAGGAGTTGGTCAAGAAAACCTCTTACTCCAAGAGGCGCTAATCTTGTTTCAAAAGTGGAGGAGTTAATCGACCCCTACACAGGGAGCTGGGATGATGGATTGTTGGTGCAAACCTTTTGGGAAGAGGATGTCGCTGCTATCAAATCTATACCAGTGCATGTTGAGATGGAAGATATGGTGGCCTGGCACTACGACATGAGGGGATGTTTCTCAGTTAAGTCTGCCTACAAGGTGCAAAGGGAGATAGATAGAAGATCTAGCATGAGAGGTTGCCCAGGAACTTCGAGCGGGGAGAATGAGGAGGAAGACTTTTGGAAGAAACTATGGAAGTTGGGTGTTCCAGGGAAGATCAAACATTTCCTGTGGAGACTATGCCATAATACCTTGGCACTGCGGGGGAACCTGAAACATAGGGGGATGGATATTGATACTAGATGCGTGATGTGTGGACGGTTTAATGAAGATGCTGGACACTTGTTCTTCAGATGCAAACATGCAAAGAAGGTGTGGCAAGAACTGAATTTGGAAGGGCAGCGAACCTTGCTAGAGCAACAACCGTCCGGGAAGAGTGTGTTACAGGAAATCTATAAATGGCCGGGTGCTGAGCAGTTAAGTATTTAGTTTGCCTCTGGCAGTGGTGGAAAGAAAGGAACGGAGTTAGAGAGGGTGGAAAACCAAGAAGCCCAACTGAACTCTCATACCTGATTATGTCCCAGGCTGGGGAGTTTGTCAGGGAAAATGCAAAAGAAAAACCTGCTAGACCAACAGAACACGAATCGTGGAAGCCACCGGCCCCAAACGTGCTGAAGATAAACACGGATGGAGCCTACAGGTGTAGTACTAAGCAGGGCGGCTGGGGTTATGTGATTAGGGACCGCTTTGGAGACGTTGTTCAGGCGGGAGCAGGAGCAGCAGATCATCTGATCGATGCCTTCCATGCTGAACTTCTTGCCAGTGCTGTGGCTATCAAAACGGCAAAGGAGAAGGGTATGGCGCGAGTTGAACTGGAAACAGACTCCCTGATGCTGTGCAATGCACTCCAGAGCAACTCTTTCAACTTATCAGTGATGGGTGGAGTAATCCTTGAGATCAAGCATGTGATTGCTAGCTGTTTTCATTCTTTCTCTCTTAATTACTGCCCACAAAACTGTAATAAGGTAGCGCACGAATTAGCTGCTTTGGGTTGTAACCTTCAGGACGTTTCCTCCTGGACAGGCTGCCCGCCTGGGATGGAACGACTGGTGACCAGCGATTTAGCTGGATCAGTTATATAAAGTTTTCGGTTTCCCTCAAAAAAAAAAAAAGAACACAATAGTATCACATACGAATAGAAACTATCTAGAAGTCGTAAACATGAAGCTATCTAGAAATTCCACGAAAACAACATGAAACCGACTCCTTCCTGGAGTCTGCCGGTCTGACCGGTCTAGAGTTTTGACAGTGCATAGGACAAAAATTTTCTCTAAACCAAACAAGCCCTATATACCCTGTATTTTTTTCGATTACATGGCAGATACACGTGCACACACACCATTACACACATAACACCGCACTCATAACATTTTGGTACGGAGCGAGTATACAGCAAGGATGGGTGATTCATCACTGAGCAAATACTGCGAAATGACTCAATTCCTCATTTTCCAACTTGTGATACTATTTAAGGGATGTGGTGATGATGTACAATTACAAACTCATTCCACTACTCAAAGCAAACAACTTTTGTAGTATTAGGTGTCCAATTAATCATATCACTCCTCAAAGGAAACATGCCAATTATAAATAGTGCAATAAGCATCCCAAAAGAAGAGCCCCACTCTAGTACTCTTTGTACTAATTGTAGACAGTAATTTGAACCATTAATCTTATTTGATTGAAGGGTTCAGATCTATTTATACTACCACCCCAGTTAGCGGCAGGAGAAACCTGAAGGGACATTATTGTAAAAAAAAGTGGTGGAGGGGCATAATCATTATTTAGCAGTGACAAACTGTTTTTCTTCTTTTTATTTTGGCTTTTTGGATGGAATATAAGTGAGTGCTATGGATGACCATATATCGATCTAGACGGAAATAAAAAAACATAAATAAAAAAGTTACCCCTATCCATTGTATTAGTAGATTACTAATTTACCCTTGATAGCGGACGGTTCAGATTATTTCTAGTGGTAGTATAATACTATGAATAGAGAACAACAGAACATCGCTCAAGAAAGAAAGGGATTCACTAAACTCACCCATCAAGAACACAAGATCAAACAATATGCATCAGGGGAGTCACCATGACAATCATGTGCCAGTGATTCAGTACCAAGATTGACTACACGGGATTAGGATGCACCGGGATTTTATGCGATATGTGAGGCGACATTTTAAGGGCCTTTGCAGCATGCCACTTGGAAGCAGGTCAATGGCTGATGCAATATCTATGTCTGACTGTTGCGGACAAATGATACTTATTACTGATACTTATTTACGATCTAACAACATATATTGTATAAACCGTTGCATCCAGTGGTCCATATATTTTCAGATGATATGGCTCAATGATGTTGCATTTTAACTTTTACCTTTCACTTAGAGAGATAAGATACCACTTTCAAGCAGAGTTTCCTGTGTAGACATCTTAGCCTACAAAATAGTATTATGGAACAGAGACATTATTTATGTATTCTGAAAGTATTTTTCAAATGGTAGTAGATAAAAATAGCAGATTTACATCATATTTTTTTCATTAAGCCACCAACAAACATTGCAGTTATTGGTTGATTTTGTCCATTCGTTAGGACACTGCATCACCATTAAATTCAACAGGTCTCTCACACCATAATTAAGTTGATCTTCACTTCACTACGGTTGATTAAACAATTAAAGTTAAATAGAAATGTTATGTGGATTGTATGTTTCTGGGGAAAAAATAAATAACATTAATACCTTATATCTTTCATGATTATAACTGTTTTGATATGTGTCCTTTTGTTGTTGTTTCAATGTGTGTCGCCTTAGAAATTGCAGTTATCATCTTTTCATTGAATGGAGAATCTTTACCTGCTTTAATCCTTTGAAATATTATTTTTGCTATATATGGCCCTTTGGTTATATACTTGAATAAGTATTTTATTACTATTGTTTTATGAGAAAATTCGATCCATAGCACAGAAAAAAAACCGGTACCAAAAAATAGCACAAAGTTTTTTCCTTTTAGCTAGAAGCACATGCTACTGGTTTTTCTTCGATTTGTAGCACTCCCGTCACATTTGCCATTCATTAGGAGGGAAAAGGACTAATTTGCCCTTCTTCTATTCCATCTTTCCTCTCCTCTTCCTATCACCAACTCGCTATCGGCAGCGGAGGGTGGCAGGGAGGATGGCAGTGACATGAGCGCCTCCGACGGGGACAGAAGCTGCGCGTGGCAAGTTCGCGGGCATGGCGGTTCGGCGGTGGAACGCTAACTCAGGGGGCGACAGTGGCGGCAGTGGAACGCGAGCTCGGGCATGGCAGTTTTGTGGTGAAACGTGGAGGCGGCGGTGGGATGCGAGCATGGCGACGGCGCCGAACGAGCTCAGCGATGGGGATGGTGGAGGGCGGAGCTTGGGGATGGCAGTGGCGATAATGCCGAACGAGCTTGGGAATGGGGCCATGGGGGCTGCGGCGACGGGACGCGATGGCCATCGCTGTCGGCCACCCCGCCACCTCCGCCACGACCTCCGCCTCCTCCGGCCGCCTCACCCACACACAGTCGCCCTCGCTGTCCAAATTCAGGTTTGGAATAAAGGGCAAATTCGTCTTTTGACGCTCCTAATCATGGCTAACCGATGGACTTGGACGGAAAATGTGACGGAAGTGCTACAATCCGAAGAAAAAATAGTGGCACGTGCTTCTGATTGAAAGAGGAAAATTTTTGTGCTATTTTTTGGTACCGGCTTTTTTTGTGTGCTATGGATCGAATTTTCTCTTGTTTTATTGTCTATTTTAACTCTATTTTGCATACATGTCTTTTATATAAATATATCTGTCGACGTTTGATGTCACGACTACGGTATTTGGACAGTATGGGGATCGTTGATGCTAGGATATACGCGAGACTGAGGTAAAAGAGACGGAGACGAGGATTTTCATACAGGTTCGGGCCCCTGAGTGGTCAGGTAATAACCCTACATCCTGTTGGCCGGAGCCAGTATTGCTCTTTATTCACCATAATCACACCAGTACAATATGTGGGGTAACCTATCTAACTGTTGTCGACATGGCGGTCTGAAGGTCTGACTCGTAGTCGACAACAGGGTAGCCCTCCTCCTCGAATCCGTGTCCGGCGAGATCAGAGATAGCGCTTTCGTATCTCCTGACGGTATCCGGAGACACCGTAGGGGAATAGCCATGCCTATCCCTGAAGTCGATATCCGGCGGCGTGTCTTGGCATATGTAAGCTTGGATGTTGTGGCTTCTGGTGGGCGTGTGTTGATTGTCATGGGTGTCTTCCATGGTCTCATGTTGGGTCTCCCCTCTCCTCCTAGGGGGGCTTGTATTTATACCCATAGGTGTACCCGAAACCGAAACCGACACGGTGTCGGCCGGTCAGACCGCGGGCTGCCGCGGTCTGACCGCGCATTACACGCCGGTCTGACCGGCTACCAGAGCCCGGTCTGACCGGTCCACATAAAATCACAGCAGTACCTGTATATTCACCTGTGAAAACCAATCATCTCCAAAACCACTTCGTGAATAAATTCCAAATAACAAAACCAATAATCTCCAACGCCCAATTGTTCATCACAGAATGATAATCAAAAACACCTTTGATTTTACAGATTGGTGTATGTCCAATCCAAATTAATGATCGACGGTCCAGTTTTATTCCCACTATCATCCTAAGGTTCTTGTTATTTAGGTGACGTGGCTCACCGATTTAGATTTGTTGCCCTACGACGAATTAATCAAAATTTAAATTTTAAAAGTTAACTTCAGAGTTAATTTTAGGTATTTTCAACGTATTCTCTTTTCAGCATATATTAGCTAGGGACACGTATATTAAAGTTACCCATAAATTCTTTTCTGTCACTAATAAGTAATTTAGTATATAATCACCTATTGGAGAACCAATCAGACTCTATAGCGCAAGCCGGAAGGAAGTAATATTACTCTTGGGACATAACCTGAGTAGTGTTTTTTTTATGGCAAGGAGTTTATGCTAGTTTTGTTCACCTAAGCTTGTTCATGAAGAATTACAAGATCAAAGAAGATGCACAGAGAGAGTAGCTCAAGTACTGAATACTGGCACCAGAGAAAAGAAAGGATAGCTACTACTGTCCATGCCTTTAATTCTAAAGATTCTTATTTGCAACAAGCATTGATCAATTTTACAGCAAGTAGCTTGGTTTGGTCCCAGAATATCATTAGCACACAAAGTGAGTTATGACAAGAGAATACTCAAGTACTGAAAACTGGCACCAGAGAAAAGAAATAGAGGAGTATCAGAAGCTATTACAGTCTGGTGTGTAAATCAAAATTAGACAATTATATTACCTAGGTCCTGATAAATGCGAGTCAGAAGGCTTAGAAGAAGAGTTTGAACCCACAAGAGTACTATTGGCATGGTTTGACGCATAATTAGGGACAAAATTGTACTCAGGCATGTTCTCCATACTCATTGCACCTTCCAAAACCTTGGCAACTATTGACATCAAGGGTCTTCTAGTGCTATCAACCTGTAAGCACCACATTGCAAGCTTCATCATTTCCATGACCTCCTCCATATGAAATTGCATATCGTCGCTGCCACCATCCACTAAATCAAATAACTGACCAGAGTTTGCCTTTTCTTGGAGCAAGCTTATAAGATGAATGCACTCTTCAGGTTGTGATTCGTCCAAATTCTTTCGGCCGCAGATGATCTCAATCATGACGATCCCAAAGCTGTAGGTGTCAGCCTTCTCGGTGATTTTTGATCCTAGCCATTCAGGTGCTAGATACCCACGGGTTCCACGCATTCGAGTCATTATTTTGCTCTGGTCCCTGTTTATCAGTTTTGACAGTCCAAAATCTGAGAGCTTTGCATGAAACTTGTTGTCAAGCAGAATGTTCTGTGGCTTGATGTCCAGATGGGCTATCTTTTCTTGGCATTCCTCATGGAGGTAGGACAAACCCCTTGCAATGGCCATGATAATGTTGCGTCTAGTTTTCCAAGAAAGCGTGAAAACTGGACTAGTTTGGAAGATCCATTTATCCAATGAGCCATTGCTCATGTATTCGTAGACGAGGAGCCTGTGTGATTTCTCTGAGCAAAATCCTATCAAGCTGACAAGATTGAGGTGATGAATCCTGCCAATCGTCTTGACCTCTGCTAAAAACTCCTCCATTCCTTGCTCAACACCTTCCAACCGTTTGACTGCAATAGTTTCCTTGCCTATCTTCCCTTTGAAGACAGACCCAAAACCACCCGATCCAAGTTTCACTGAAAACTTTCTGGTAGCTACCTTGAGCTCGTCGTAGGAGAACCTTTTTGGTGCCCCAGGTATGAAAATTAAGTTCTCTTGATCCACTTTCTTCCTTTTTCTCCATATGACAGCATAGATCAAGACTGAAACTAGAGAAACGAATGCAGTAACACTTCCTGCTGCAGCTCTAATCTTCATTTTCTCTGATCGATCACCTTGTACCTTGATAAATGCTGAAAAGTTGTATTGTGAGCCTTCTACTAGTAGAATTAACTTCTTCTCTGACAACAACAAGCAGGAACCGCTATCAACGTAACCGTCATTCTGGAAAAGAGCAACTCTACAAGAGCAATCCCTTAGGCAAGATGACTTGCAGACATTTTCTGATTGACCTGTGGTAGCTAATAACTGGAATGTGGTGCCTCTGGGGTAAGAAACATTACTGAGTGGCTGCAACTGATGATCACGCCGATGGATGCAGGAGATGGTGGTCAATGGTATGCACCCAGCTTCTGGATGCCGTTCATTTTTGAATCCAAAATAGCTCAAACTAGGACAGGAACATTGTCCATTACTGCAAATCCCATAATCACCACAGGCTAAGGGGTAATCACAATAGTCCATTACAGTGCTTAATACATCAAACACTGGCCGCGTTGAGTCATAAAGCCTCAAATGCCCATCGGACTCTAACCGCATCAATTGAACTGAACTTGCTGGCGGCAGTGCGATGATCTGATTTGGGAACCCGAGGCTTCCATTGACAAAACTGTAACAAGTTGATGTTGAATTGCCAATAATGGTTGGTTGGAAAAACTTTCTATAGGCAGCTGGTTCGAATGAATACAGTAGTCCTCCCAAATCTGCAGAAAGATAAATTCGAGATGATTCCCATTTTTCAGCTGATGGTTTTGCACTCAGGCTCTTTCCAAAACAAAGTGATTGTCCCAACATCAGAGTATCTGTTGGGTGATCAAATGACTGCCAGATAGAGGTGCTCATCTTGTCAGACAACACAAGATTTCCCACAATATCGAGGCGCATGGATGACACCTGCTTGCCTATTGTGTCCGTTGACCAGACAATGCTGCCATTGCTGTCATAAAGGAGTAAATCGCCATCTCTGGTGAAGTTTAATATGGCACCATAACCGACAGGGTTGTCAGGGTTCGCAGACCAGATTACCGTCTTCAGATGAAGAAACAAGACAGAGAGAACAAATGCATTCCCATCTTCAGTGTAGAAGCCGAAGTAGGTTCCATATGGGTCACTAGTGTTGCTGAGAACAAGGAGCATGCTGGAGTTTATGTTGTCAAGGGCTAATCTTGGCGAATCAGATATCATCCATATGTTTTGGGGAGCTGCACTTGGGATTTGGGCAAATACATTCGGAACGAACTGGAAGCCAATGATGCAAAGGATGGCCACCAACACGTTAAATTGATTCATGCTTAAAGAATCTGCAGTAGAATATTATGACTGCCAATCAAGAAGAACCTTTTTCCGGGTCCTGGTTAGATCAGACAAAGAACACCATGAGCTTTTTGATGTAAAAAAAGGGAGACCACTCAGCACCAGTTTCTACAGAACGCTGCACAATCTCTTCCATGTATAACAACTGAAGTGCAGAATATAGTAGCAGAGATCATAGTTAAGATAAGAGACTACAAATCTAAGTTGGGAAAGAAAGGGGAAAGTCAGGACATACCATATGAAAGATTGATATGGAGAATAAGTGAGAACAATAATGTGGTTTCTTGGTGCCCTCAAGAATCTCCTCTTAACCACTTTGAACACTTCCTGGCCATGTTTCGCAGATTGCAGGTACTAGCTCAGAAATTTAAGAGGACAAACTACTCCATTCAGTGGCCATGTTTTTGCACCCGACTATGACTGACGACTATCACAGGAAATATACTACTTAGTAGTAAATATTTTCCCGGTCAATGATAGAACTTCGCTTTCCTACAAGGGAAAAAGAGAGAGCCAAATAGATATTTGGTACCTCCCACTAAGAAAAGTCAAGATCAGAGAATAATTCAGCCGTCTTGCTTTGAACAAACGAGGTTCAATTATCGATGTTCTATTGTTTCAGTCTCTGATCAACGGCAACATTTTTGCTCACAGTTGACGAATCTGCAGTCCACATGCTACCGTACTGTTTGTCTTTTTCATGGTTAATTACTTAATTTGTTTGTCGAGGAACTATCGCTCCGAGATACAAAGTATAGTCGGAATCAAGTTTTTATGTCTTTTTTCTAACCATATCCTTAGAAGTAGAAGTTAAGGGGTAGGCGATGATGTCCTTGCTCCCCCGACGACTGGAAGAGGCGGAGCTCAGACACCTCACACACACTCTGGGCGGCTTGGCAGCCTTCACACGGTAGCTAGCTTCCCCGTCGTTGAGCTCCCCACCGGCAAGAGCTATCCAACCACACGAAAATAAATGCATACATATTTTTTTATTAACTAAAAATAAATTGTCATAAATAATGTATCGTGCAACAAAATGATAATTATTAATAGTCTTATGTGATAAACTTTTATATTTTCAATAATGTAATTTATAAAATTTTCTATGTTCATCCAAAGGGTAAAATGGTCAATTTTATAGAAATTAGATGGTCGACTGACGGGAGGGATATGAAAGGGATCAAAATAAAATTTTAGGAGTATACAAAGAAAGCAAGCAAAATTCAGAGGCATAAAAGGTACTAGAACTTTAGGCGCGCTTCGCGGCGCCCTACCGTTTGCTATTGGTAAAAAGTATCACAAGTCAAAACATGTACTTATATTGGTAAATGTTGAGTTCGTAAGGACCTTCATTCTAGCACAAGCTGTTACATAACTTGAATTCCGATGTTACATGATGATATGAAATTGACCCTGAATACTGCAAGATAAAAAATCACCTAATAAGTTCAGAAACCACAACAATTTATCATACCCAAAAGAGCAATAAAAGTTATAATAATGTATTAAAAATGGTTTAATCATTCATCCTCTTCCAAAAGAGGCTAATTCAGTTCCGTTACAGGGCATGAATCACAAGTTGTAATGTGAAGTACTATGTTTGCAATCACTTAAGAAAAATAAATATTCTTCAATCGTACAAAGGGGGACTCTTAGAATTTGTATGCACCAGGTTTCTAATTTTCGTTGCTTGCAAAATTAAGTTGCTTGCAATCCTGGAAGTTGAGTAAACACTTACTGGTGTGTGTGCACGCGCGTTCAATGAGACATGGAGATTATTGCAGACAGCATACTGTGGATATGGTAAATCCCTTTTTACCCCTTTTTCACTGTGGAAATAATGGTGTTCACGCATGAGGGAGAGGCACCCTCAAATTTCCTTACTAAAGTAACAGTTACAGGTGTAAAGAACATCCCTGCTTCCTGTCCTGCTACCAAATAGATAGCCTAGTTCTTTCCTGAACTCTGAAAAGACACTGAAATGCTTTTGCACTTGCACATAGTGGAAAAATTGGTAAACAAAAAAAAAAGTGCCAGCCCTGGTTTCTTCCTCTTATCTCTTAATTTAAAAGGAAAAGACTGACATCATGCTCATAAATTTCCAAAGATTGGGTATAAACTGAGACATCTTAAACTGCAATGCAACTGTTTAGCATAGTATAACATGAGAAAGCACAGCCACAAGTTTGCTAGATAGCCAAAAAAAACCACTTCACATGATAGGAAGAAACATGCCCCTACACTTTTGACATACCTGAGCACCACATATGGTGGCAACCAATCCTTTTTACATAAATAAGATAAAAGGAGTCATCAGATTTGACATTTATAATAGGATTTCACTTATTACTTTCTAAAAAAAGGTCTGACTTATCTGCATGCATAACAATACCTTTCAAGAGAATAAATCATATCAGATGAAGAGCTATAGAAATACAATGTACATTTGAGCTGAAAGAAGCATAGAGGACAAAAACACATTAACAATGTACAACACCCACTAAACCTATTTGATTACATCAAGCCACTGAATTATCAGCTAAAATCCACAGATAGTCTACTGGATGCTCCCTCAATCATACCAGCTTACAAAGAACGTTTTTGGGACTAATCTATGCTTGAATATCTGGTATTTGGTACATAGTCCCAAGCCAAAAAAAGACAGAATTTTCCATGTTCTGATTTGTGGTTTTGAATTTTGCAGTTACTAAATATAATCCAAACAAAACAGAAAATATTTTCTATGTTCCGTTCTGTGTCTTAATTCATATTAGATTGACCTGAATTTTAAATAGGTCATGAATCTTCAGATTTCACATTTGATTCTCTTCGACATTATATCAAACAGCTAGAGGACACCTTAAAAAACACAATGAAGCAGAACCATCCAAAACCTTGTCCTGACCACCTCCTTAAAATATGTAATGAAGCAGAGCTCATCCAAAGCCCTGTTCTGACCCACAGTGGTTCCATGAAAATAAGTAGTTGGCACTTTCAGCATGTTGTCAGCTGGTTATAACACACCTACTGGGTGCAGCGATGCCAGAGCTGTTGCCTCGGCGGAAAACCATTGGTGGAATGAACATCTTAGCTTTAGTTGTTGGAACTATATACAAACACAACCAAAGAAAAAGATACGCAGTATAAATCAGAAATATTGTAGCATTCTTGAGTGAGTGTAGAAAGGAACTAGTTGTGGCTTAACTCACCAAAAGCGACCATGGGAAGCCAACTGCAGATGGACCCTGGGCAAGGCGACAGCACATGGTTCCAATATAACCAGATCTGGAATCGCTAAACAGTGGTGGTGCCGCATGCTGACAGAGCTTCAAGCTTGAGCAGATGGGGAGCCAACCCAATGTGGAGCTGAAGCGTCAGCATCACCATATCCTAAGTTAAAGTCATGCCATCGCGACTGAGCTGCAACGCACCAGATCGAGATCGAGACCTTCTTCTTCTTCTTTTTTCCCTTGCGCACATCAGAACAACTTCCCCACTGGGTCAAGGGATGGGGCAGCAGATCGACCTCCCATCACCTTGCCGCGGATCTAGCGCCGTGCCGTCCACTAGTTTGTAATAATTAAAACTTAATTAATCACATGTTATTACCACCTCGTTTTACGTAAAACATTTAATCTTTATCTTCATCTAAAATCTTTAGGAGATTCAAACACCACCGATACCTCCCACCAAGAAAAGAAAAGTCAGAATAATTCAATCGTCTTGCTTTGAACAAACGAGGTTCAATTATCGATGTTCTATTGTTTCAGTCTCTGATCAACGGCAACATTTTTGCTCACAGTTGACGAATCTGCAGTCCACATGCTACCGTACTGTTTGTCTTTTTCATGGTTAATTACTTAATTTGTTTGTCGAGGAACTATCGCTCCGAGATACAAAGTATAGTCGGAATCAAGTTTTTATGTCTTTTTTCTAACCATATCCTTAGAAGTAGAAGTTAAGGGGTAGGCGATGATGTCCTTGCTCCCCCGACGACTGGAAGAGGCGGAGCTCAGACACCTCACACACTCTGGGCGGCTTGGCAGCCTTCACACGGTAGCTAGCTTCCCCGTCGTTGAGCTCCCCACCGGCAAGAGCTATCCAACCACACGCCGAAAAAAGCGAAGAGTCTCAATTGATTGCTTGTTGGTGGGACTTGGGAGGGAGGGAGGGAGCGAGTTCCGTTCCAAATAAAACAAATATCATACGATAAGCATGTTTGGTAGAGCTCTAACTCCTATGATTTAGCTCCAGGAGTTAGGTCTAGAGTGGAGTTGTGGAGCTGCCTAAACCCAGCTCCACCTCTCTAGTTTATTTTGTGAGAGAGCTCCACCCAGCTCCGCTCCCATTTTAGGTGGAGCTCTGAAACTGTTTGGCTGAGCTCCAGCTTCAGGAGAGGTGGAGCTGGAGCTGGAGCTGTACCAAACAGGCCCTAATACAACAAATCTAGATAGATAGATTTAGAAAATAATTTTGATCGCTTCGTTTACTTTTTTTATGGCTTAGGCTCTGTTTAGATCCAGGGGTGTGAAGTTTTAGCGTGTCACATCGGGTATGTCGGCACACATTTGAAGTATTAAACATAGACTAATAACTATATAAACGAATTACATATTCCACCTGTAAACTCTGAGACGAATTTATTAAGCCTAATTAATCCGTCATTAGCAAATGTTTACTGTAGCAACACATTATCAAATCATGGACTAATTAGGCTTAAAAAATTCGTCTCACAATTTACACGCAATCTGTGTAATTAAATATTTTTTCGTTTATATTTAATACTACATACATGTGTCCAAACATTTGATGTGACATGATGTAAAGTTTTGGGGTGGGATCTAAACAGGGCCTTAGTAAGTCAATTGGACACGTAAAAAACATTATGGTTCGAATGATGTCCACTATTTGTACTCTTTATCAAGTTTAGAAATGTTTGCATCATGTGCCTATTGCCTTATATGGATATGTGATCCCCACATAACATCTGAAATAGCATAGATTTTGAATGCGATTTTTTTTGAAAAAGGCACCATATCAGATCAATAATAAAAAACCTCGGAGCTCGAAAGCTGTGGCACTTCCGATGGAGGAGCTCGAGCCCGGCAGCGCTTCCAGATCCGTAGCTGGGGAGGCGCCCTACTGATGGCAGCCTCGTCCAAACCGGCGAGTAGAAGATACGCCACCAACCAACTCCCCGGTCGACGGACAGTGGCCAAAGGCCAATCCTTTCGATACTCTGTCAACGTTACTTGCCGCCACTCTGTTCGACTACAAGAAGAACAAGCTTGCCAGGGCGAGAAGATGGTGGAATATTAATGCAGCAGCGGCGCGGCGTAGCTACCGTGATGGGAGGTGATGGGGCTTGGGCTCGCGTTTCCAGCGGATCTGGCGACGGCATGCCCTGGCCCCGCCACCGCGGCTCGTCCCCTAGGAGCCCATCACCATCAACTCCACGTACTGCTTCGACGGAGGAGAGGATGAAGGAGAAGCGGGGAGATGGGGGAGTAGATAAAGAAGAAGAAACCGGTAATTAATGCGTTGGAGAGACAAGTAGTGCCATAGAATGAATGAATAAGTATGAAATTATAATAGCGTGGATCCAGTTATCCAAATCCAAATATATAAATATTAATAGCATATTTCAAATTAATGAAAATTATAATGACATGAATCCAATTAATTCTTTTTTTTTCCAATTAATCATATGAAAGACGTACGCTACCACATGCAGTGGGTTCAGCTATAAAATGTGAAATGAACCATCGATTTTCCAGAAACAGGAGGAGTTGGGAGAAAATAGCATGAGAAAGGGAACAATTAAGTTTTGAATTTGACTTTGGGGGGGGGGATGAACCCTATACAATTTTTCGTTTTCATATTTTTTTTAACGAAAACAGAATTGGAACATTAGACTCGGAAACGGTAACTATATCGGTAATATCGGCATATCAGAAACGGGACCATCGGAACAGAATATACCGATATTGGTCAAAAATCGAAAATTCATGTGGGAAACAGCGGAGTGTGGCATAGCACACATTTAACTATGCACGTAGATGACTTTTCAACTTTATTCTTACATCATCACACTCCGCATAACACCGTTATATGATAATTAATGATATGATAATATGTTTGACAAACAATATAAACAAAGTTCAACAATACTTTAACATCGATATGTTGAGGAGACCAAAGTTCAGCAAAATCCACATGCCATGTCATAGGGTTAACAACATATTCCCTCACTTCCCCTTTTTTATGGGCTGTAAGACTATCAGGCTTCTTTCATTCATGGACTTCCGATGCGTTGAGCACTTGAGCTGGCTGAGCCGCTGGGGAACTTTCGGAATCTTTTCGGAATTTTGACGGAAATTACTATACAAATACGGTTACCGACAAAACGGTCGGAATAACCTCCATCCCATTTCCACTACCATTTCCAGAAGATATTACCGTTTCCATTTCCACCACAGTCGGTTACCGATACCGATTGAAACGGTCGGTGCAAACTGGAAACGGCAATCGGAAATCTCAGAAATTTTCATACCGTTTTCACCCCTGGGGGACATTAAAGGGACAAGGCAATAGGATGTGTGTGCAAAGAAAAAGAAGAGGAATAGACGGTGGGAGACCAGTGTAGAGAGCGGTGGCCGCGTGGTGGCACAAGGAGGCTTGGCGGTGGGGGCACCGGTGCAGTGGTGCCCACATGCCGATGGAGGATGGATGGCGGTGGAGCAATGTAGTGTCAGCTGTGGATAGGCATGTGGCGGGCTGCGGGTGAAAACGTAGCCCGGTCTAGCATTATATTTTTTTTCCTACTCTATTCAATGAATCTTGGAGAAGAACACGCACTGTCTCTGGATGGGAGTAGAAGTACAGGCGATATTTTTCCTCAATAGTGCAGGGACGTGGAAGGGCCTTTTGTAAAAGAAACTTCTTGAAAAATCAACAAGATGTTTGTCAATTAAGGGATCGGATGGTTAGTAACCACTTAACAAAGAATCGGATGGCCCATGTTTTCCTGATGACGTGATGCATTGTGATGGTGAAAAAAATTAGTTTTTTCACTATGTAAAGTGCTGTTCATAACAACCATCACTACTATGGTATTTTTTGGATGTAGTAACTAAAGATATATGATGCCACATTTTTACAAACTGAAGACCAAAGCTGGAAAACAAACCAAATAAGAAACTAAATATTGGACAATTCAGTTTGGTTTGGCACAGTTCAGATACTGGTTTCCGGTTTATTTCTCCCACCTTGTTGAAGGAATGGCACCTGTAGTTGTACTCCCCCCATCCCAAATTATAACGCACAACTACCACCAATGTGAAGATTAAGACACAATTATTACCACCTCCACGCTTAGATTATTCTAATCCTATATACTTATATAGTTCATCCCCATTAAGTGTAGTTAATGCTATTTCTCTCTTCTCTCATTAAGCCACATCACCCCAATTATTTCTAGCCTTTGGATGATAGATCCATGGTTCAAATTATCTCTTATTTCTTCTCTCATAACACTATGCAATCTCAATTATTTTTAGGCTCAAAATTTATAAATATCAATTTGTTTTAGTTTTAATAATTATATTGCATCTTATTTATACATATTATGTAACTTAATTTGCCGCAGCAACACGGCGGGATATTCATCTAGTAATAAATAAACTTCATGCAACCAATAGAAATAGAGAATCTGAAAAATAAATGAATTAAAAGAAGAGGAATGTGCTAGTTAATTGCATGCATACAGGCACATCTTATATTATGAGATATAAAAAACATGTTTGTGCCTTATTCTATCATATTATAAAGTTGATAGAGCTTAACATACAAGTGTGTCATATCATCACCCACTAGAAATTATTAACTAGAGTAATTTAAATATCGTACAAAAATAACATATCATTTACAATTTGTTGTATTTTTATAACTCAAATACAAGCAATGTCAAATCATTATCTCCACATCATTTTCACATTATTTAAACATATACATCTACCATTTCTATAATATATAATATATATTCATCCACATATCGTGCATCAAAGCGCGTGGTATCAACTAGTATTTTAGGATATAGGAAGCACTATGCAATTTTGCCTTAATTATTATTACTACTACCATTGAGACTGCAGAATAGTTTAATCTCTTTTTCCTATTATAGCTGTAGGAATTTTTTAGTTTTTTCTTTGCTCCGATTATTTTAGGAGCACATAGCTAATATGTATCGTGTAGAAAAAGTTTGCAAGTCCACAACTCATAGGAATTGTAATAACAATGCTTCTTCCCGACATTAGATTTCAACTAGAAAAATCAAACGTCGGTAGCACATACTACATATTTATCTCCTCCTCCTTTTAATTGCTCGTGCCATCACATCAATAGTCAACATGCATACGGCGCACCCTCCCACCTCTCTCGTCAATCTCACTTTACATGCACTAACTTAATAGGAAAACTTTTAAATACTTTTTTTTCTAAACTATGTATCTGATCTGTGATCTGATTATTCCGTTGTATTCGTTGCAACTAAATCTTCAGAATAAGATCTCATATGACTATGTTTTGATAAAAAGAATATTTTTAAGGTTTTTTGTTACAATGCTTTTTAAAATGTTGCAGTAGGTAGTTTTATTATGTTTCACTATGTCATCTGGAATGTTGCACGTAGTACTATTTGAATTTTTCAGCAAGTATTTTGTGATAATTTAACTGATGCTTCATTAGGTATTTTTTGAAATGTTGCACAGGGTGTTCTTTGAATGTTTCATTAGATATTTTTGTGATGTTTCAGCAAATACTTTGTTATGTTTCAGTTGTTATTGTGTGATGTTTCAGCAGCTATAACTTATAATGTTTCAGTTAAAAATATATTTTTTGCAATCAAAATATAATCATGTGCGATCTCTTTGTAAAAATTTAATCACGTAAAATTTAACGGTGCAATCAAATCGTGAATTGGATAAGTAATTTGCAAAAAAAAAAATTGATTTACGTCTTGCTAATTAGGTGCATAGAAGAAGAGAGAGTGATGGGGATCTTGTATGCAGGCAGGAAGAGGGAAAGAGAGAGAAATAAACCATGTATGCGGATGTGCTGCAGCCTGCAGTCAAGTGTTGAGAGAATATTGACATGCATGCTGAAAAAGGGCCCGATTTTTCTCAAACAAATCGGGATCCGAATTGAAATACATACAGTGATACATAACTGACCACTTTCCAATTGTTTCACTTCCACTTTCAACCATACCCAATTTAGTGAATAAACATATTCTTATCATCTCTATCTTATCAAATTTTGGAAGTTCCAAAAGTTTCTTCTCATAAAAATTCTACCAAATTTTGGGAAGGTTCGAAACTAACATATCCATCACTACCAAATTTTGGTAACATCAAAATGTGCCAAAATTTAGAATTGCCCAATGTTGGTAACGTTGATTTCGCAAAAAAGTGAACAAAGTGTAGGAATATAATGACATGGCCATGGGTATCCCTGAACATTACTCTCAAGTGCATGCCTGAATGACTTCTCAGGTTTTTGGCACTGAAAGCATGTACTGAGATAAAGGGAAAATATGTAGTGCAAACCATGCAAACCACATATATCGTGGAAACTTGGAAACTACTGTTGAATCGAGAAATGGACGTATCCAACAGTAGTTTCAAGTTTCCACTATTTGCACTATATATTTTCCCCGAGATAAATGTACCATGTAACTGTGGTTCAATATATTGAACCTCAGAGACCGGAATACAGAATGGCCAGTGGCGGAGGCAGTGTGGGGGGATTAAGACCCCCCTAAATTTAAATCCATATATCTATTGCAAGGGGGCTAAAATAGACTTTGTCTGAAATTGTTAGAAGGCCCAAAAGGCTGAGGAGCCCCCACTATAATTTTATCCTGGCTCCGCCACTGAGAATGGCGTACAAATAGAGTTACATAATTTGGATTTTACGTAATCCCAAATAAATATGACGGAAACTAATCCTATCATATATAATATAACAGCCGAATCCTATCTAATGCATTCTATCCTTGTACTCTACCGGTAAAAGCAGTAGCTTTTCCTCTAGCTGCACTGACAACCCGAACGCTTCAGCCATATCAATGCCATCTTTATCTACGGCTACTTCAGCTGGAACATCCCAGTCAAAATGGTACAGAAGGTTTGCTAGGATGATCTCCATGCTAGCAGAAGCAAAGTTTATTCCAGGGCAGATCTGCCTCCCTGCACCAAACGGCAAGAACTGGAAGTCTGTCCCTATGAAATCTACGTTCGCCGCACTTCCACCATCAACAAACCTCTCAGGCAAAAACTCATCTGCAGCTTCCCAAGATTCAGAGTTACTTCCAATAGCCCATGCATTGACGATGACACGAGTCCCCGAGCGAACCGTGTAGCCGTCAATATCGCAGTCAGCCATCGCGAGATGTGGGAGGAGAAGAGGAGTTGGTGGATGCAGCCGAAGCGTCTCCTTGATGACAGCCTTGAGGTAGGTCATGTTGGTTAGATCACATTCAGTGAGCAATTCTTGCCCCTGCTTGGATATGTTCGTTCTTAGTTCGGCTTGCAACTTGGCCATGAGATGCGGCTTGTGCATAAGCTCGGCCATGGCGAATACTAGCACCACCGATGACGTCTCCGTACCAGCTTGAAACATGTCCTGCAAATTAATTTCGACAAATATATATATCACATTTATGAGATGTGAATAACTCCAAGACACGAAATGAGAAAACTGTTTTAATTACTCACTACTAGAATTGCTTTAAGGTGATCTCTGGTGATGCCCCGCTCTTGAAGGAGCAAAACATCTACGAAGTCCATCTCATCTTGATCATCATTGCCTCTATCATGCTCACATTATTGTTTGCTCATACGGTCATCGATAATCTCGTCAAGCAATTCATCCCACAACTTCCTCGTCTTCCTGGCCTTGGCACACATCACCCTCGAGACAGCTTTGAGCCTTGCCAAGCCTGGGTAGTAGTCCCTAGGTTAAACCCTGCGAGGAGTACAGAATTTGCTTTGAACAGTTGACGGAACAGCTTGTTTCGACCTTTCCCTTGGAAGTTCTTCCCCGACACAAGGTGGCATATGAGGTCATTTGAGAAGGTGCTGAAGAGCTCAGTCATGTCCACTGCCATACCCTTGGTGGATAACTCGTGGACTTTGGCCATTACCTTATGCACCTGCCAACGAAATACAAATTAAAATATGATAAAAGTACTCCATCCGTTTAATATTAAAAGTCGTTTGACTTTTTCCTTATTCGAACTTATTTTGGTCTCACCAAATTTGTATGAAAAATTAGCAATATTTACAACACTAAATTAGTTTCATTAAATTTAATATTAAATATATTTTGATAACATGTTTATTTTTTATTGAAAATGTTCTTATATTTTTCTATAAACTTGGTCAAACTTAAAGAAGTTTGACTAGGAAGAAAAGTCAAACGCCTTATAATATGAAATGGAGGGAGTACTTTAAAAAAATTAATGTACACATTTGTATATAAAAAGTCTTAGTTTTGCCTTCTTGGTTTGAGTTGCAGATTATAACCGTAGCTGATTTTAATTTTTTTAATTAAATGTTAGGACTAATTAATAGATCAAAGATCACGTCAATATTACGGTCAAATCCATAGATATAAAACCATGCCAAATTAATAAAAAAAGATTTTTGATTGTTGGTCTCCCTTTTTTTTTGTGCTGCATGTGATGCATTAACTGAAATAATCAAATATGTTTTTATTGGAAAAAAGGCTGATTAATCAATATGGCTAGAGAATTTGATGTACCCTCTTACCATATCTCAATATAAAATCAATCCTGTGCTTCTTCTTCTTCTTTTTTTTTTTTTGGAGATAGTCATTCACTCGTCAATCTAGATATATATTCAATCCTCACTTCATTTTAGATCTGTGTATATATATGTCTGTGTGTTTGGGAGAAAGAGTATTATAATCATATGTATGCATTCATGTACCTCCTCTTCTCGTGCTACACGGTAGGACCGCACCTTCTTGTTGGTCAGCAGGTGTGTTGTGACGATCCTCCTACTCTGCCGCCACTGCTCGCCGTAAGGGGAAAGCCCGACATCGGATGGGCCGTAAAGGAGTATATCGGCGATCAAGGAGTATGGCCGTGACTCGAAGACAAGGTCGTGCGTGCGCAAGACAGCCTCTGCAGCGCGTGGGGAGGAGACGATGAGGTTTGGGACTTGGCCGAGGTGGAGGAGCATGAGGTCGAGGCCGTACCGATGAGCGAGCTCACGAAGAGAGACGTGCACGAGGTCACCGATGAGGTGCAGGTGCCCTATGATGGGTAGCCTCGGAGGTGAAGGTGGGGGAGGATGATGATTCTTCGTTTCCTTGCAGGTTGTTGGTGTTCTATGATTTGTTGCCAAGTAGTGCAGCACTAGGAGAAGGAAAGGGAACAAGGCTAGGACAGAGAAGGTCCAGGGAAACATTTCTTGTTGGAAGAGTTGGTACACTAGTCCAGCTGCTTGTTCCATGGCTACTTGCAGTGCAACGAATCTAGCTAGCCAGCTCTTGCTGGTTTCTATAGCCTGCAGAGCAGTTAGACGACAAAACGAAACGGTCATACCATCATATCACTTGACAAAATGGAAATGTTTTTTTGTGTTTTTTTTTCAAAGGTACTGTCATCTTTTACATAATGAAAGTGATGTGGCTTACACTTTCGACCTCTGCCTATAGGTATATAGCTAATTAATATGCTTAGATGCATGTTAAAAAATAATAAAAAAAGATGGTGGGACAAACCTACCATGGGAACACTAAATAACCAACACAATCCATATATCTCCTACCAAAACTATCGTCATCATCAACGACGTGAGCAATTGTGTTTATCTCCAAACACAATCCATATTTATGCATGGACTTATTAATTTCAGGATGGGTTTGTGGACCAACTGTGGGGAAATTGTAGTTGCCAATTTGCCGCGAACTTAGGGCATGTACAATAGCGAGAATGCTTCTCATCGGGCGTCCGGGCCAACGCAAAAAATCGGACGGTAGTAACGGTGCCTCTTCACCCGAGACAACAGAAGTCCTCACGTGCATGCGTCCATGCATATTAAAATATTCAAAATTTAAATACATGTTTCTCTACAATCATTTATCCGACCTACGATTTAATTATACCATTAGATTCGTTATAATTAAATCTTTATATAAAGATCTTACATGGTTATATCAGACAGCGGCGGGCGCGGCGGGCAGCGAGCGGCGGCGGACGGGCAGACAGC
>CM020178.1:21772367-21792657 GCA_009805545.1 Oryza longistaminata | reverse complement strand
TATCAAATCAGTTAAGACCTTTTCATTTGGACCCTTGACAAAAAAAACTAATAATATATACCTTTCCTCTTGATGGACCCACATTTGAGCCACCCATCTTTCTCCTTTCCCCTCCTTCCCCCCTCTCTCCCATTTCTTCCTTGGGTAGATCTAGCCATCGAGGGAAGGGGAATGGCCAGGTCCCATCTCGCCGTAGCCGCCGCCCCTCTCCCATCTTCAGCCACTGTTGCCCCCTCTCCTTCTCCAGCGGGTCACCGTGCACGCCTCTAACTTATCCACTACCGCTTCTCCCTCTCTCTCTCCCCCCTCATGTCTCCACTTCCCTTCTTTGACGACCTACCTCTCCCGGTGACGAGCTCTATAGTAACGTGTCTCTTCCCAAATGAATCTAGTAACATTAGGGGTGATGGCCGGCGGATAGAGAATGAGCTTGGCGCCTTAGCGGCAAGAAGGCAACAACGACAGAGGGCTCCTAGAGGCTAGATTTTGAGTGCTCGAGGTCATCATCGCTGTGTTCTTCACCCACCTCGATGGTACCGACAACGTGAACGTGCTGGTGGAGGGCCCCTCTTCTCCTACCTCGCGGCCGCTGTCCCTCTTGCTCTCTTGCTATCGGAGTTGGATATGGTGCATGGTGCCACACCATGTCGCTCGAGGGAACGACTTCTTGAACGCAACTTTGACCTATTTGCTCCGCCCATCATGCAACCTCACCCTAACAAAGCCTAACGAGGTTTGCAAGTCTTCAGGGAATGAGGATCTTTACAAGGGTGCGATCATGGCAAATGTGATGACCCAAATCCTCACTGGCACCTCAGGATCGAATGCCACTTCGACGCACTGTGAATGGCCTAACTGGCTTCGGCCTAGCTTTGGAAGGATTCCACAACTCCTTTTGTCTCCACTGTTGCGCACGGAGAAAATGGAAAATACGCTTATCCCATGGGCCATGTCAACACTAGTGAGGCGGCTGCAGAGGTGCAGGTTCGAGTACTTATTAATGTCGTAGGAGGCCAGCATGTCACCATTCGTCAGCTGCCTCCGCTGCTGGCACAGTGACATCTCCTCCCTGTCCTGGAGCTTCGCCTTCACGCTGTCTACCGTGTCTAGCGGCCTCACTCACAGCGTCATGGTATACCCCTCACCCCCTTTCACAAAGATCTCCATCTCTGTAGCAAGCTGTGTGACAGGTGGTCATGGATTCTGTAGTCAATCAGCGTGTGACCATCGTCCTCATCCATCTGTATCTTGTCGTGCGTCATCATTCGAAAGTGCTCTGTGATCCCCGCCCTGTCCTTGATCATCACCCTCACGCTCTTCACCGTGTCCGACAGCTCCACATCCAACATCAATGTGGCCTCCGTGATCAGCTTCACGATGATTTACATCCTCTTCACCTGATCGATCGGTCGCCAACCATCGCAGTTCGTTGAGATCATGATCGAGTTGGTGTTGCTCTGGTTGTTCCGTGGCCGCGTGACTCGCTGGGAATGACATATAAAGGGCAAGCATGCCTGGCCGGTGGTGGTCGAGTCCAACCTAGACACAATGACAAAGCATGACCTGGATATGAATCCCAAAATATTTTAAGATAAATTTTGCAGCGATTGTGGAGATGGATCCTAATATATATCTACCTCGGGCTGATCTAGTGCGAACTAGTCCAGAGGCACCGGATACGCTGGAGCCTGCAGCCTTAGCTTAGCTGTTACAAATAAATTTCTTTTCTTCCTCTTTAATTTGTTTCTTTTTGTTTCCCTTTTTTTCCCCTAGGATGGTTACTACTTGCTGCTAGTGCTATGTAATAGGTGGTACAAGCCTGAGCATTGTGTCAATTTCCCTATTTCGTCTAATATAGTGGGTTTTCATGAAAAAAATGTTGAGAGGGTATGTATCATACATGCACAGCATATCGGACATAGCCCTTGAACCCCCACCAGACACTGGAGCACGCACCAGCATACACCAAGAGTGCAATGACCTATAAATTGCATGCTGCCAGTTTCAGTTCCCCGCAAAGATAATACATGTTGAAACATCCGTGTTAGCGGGTTTAGGAGTTTAAGACACGACTCCTCATCTCCTCGTCTCCTCCACGCGACTTGCTCGCACCGCCGTCGTTGGTGTCGCCACCGGCGATAGTGGTGTCAGCGCCGGCGACAGTGGTGTCGGCAACGACGACACCTCTCTTCCCCCAGCCCCCCTCTTCTCCTCATTTCTACTTTCCCCTCGTGACCCCTTTCCCCTTTTCTCCAGATCCTGATCCAGTTTCTTTTTTGCAGAGCTTTGTGAGGTGGCCTGCTAGCCGGTGGCTGTCCGGTGGCAATGCGACACCGATGGTCCAGTGTTGCATTGCGTTGCGGCAGCACTAGCGAGCCCTTGGTGACCGCACACATGGATTCGACGACGGTGGCGGCACGTAATGGCGGGGCACTTAGACTGATTTGCCTCGTTGTTGGCCGGTCATGCGAATCCGTGGCGCCAATACTTCTATGGCCTGCTCCCCCTACGTCACCTCGTACTCAGCGAAAGGTGTACTTCACGTGGAAGAAGGTCTAGAAGAAGAAATGAGCAGCCGAAGGTTGGCCGATGGCGCCCTCAAGCAGCTGGAGGGGTGACACCCCATGGCTAGGCTAATTGGTGGTGTCCAAAGGCAGCTAGTTACCGGGTGGTGGCTGGGAGACTGCAAATCTCGTGTTCGGTAGCAAAGGTGATTGGGTGGCGGCAGGTGTTGCGGAGGATGGCGGTGGCCTAAGCGTCGAAGTCCGATCCTCGGCAAGGAGAAGGCGGTTCCGCCAAAAGTGGTTTCGTAGGCAGTAGCAACCCTATGGGAGGCAGCGGCCTGTGAGTTCGGGCATCGGTTGCAGCAGCTGCGACCCTAGGGGCAGTGGTGGCCTAGGCGCCGGTGTAAGGTGGTTCAGGCGGAGGTGGATCCCGTCGGCAACAGCAACCCTAGGTGCGGCGGAGGCTTAGTAATACGGCGAAGTGGAAGCAGATCCTTTCAGCTCCCGTCTAGTCGGTTAGTTTTGACTGGACGACGACGGATGAAGATAGGCTACCCGGCGGCACGTGGCATCGGTTCACTTGAAGCGGATGAAGATGGCACCAGTGGACTTTCACAGTGACAACACACTAGGGGCGGTGGCGACTAGATGACTTCCACTCGTCGATTTTGGCTGTTTCAGGCCAAGTGTAAAAAACCGGACCGGGCCGGCGGTTGAACCGGAAAAAATCGGAACTAACCCCCTTAGCGGCTCGGTTCTCTTCTCAGACAGTTCATGCATTTGACCCGGAATGAACTGGGTGAACCGGCCGGTTTTACTTGTAAACCGGCAAACCGGGCCTACTGTGAACCGGCAAGTCTAGCCAAGACTTGGGCTTCTGGGCCTTTAGAAAGGCCTGATAGTAAGGCCCAAGTCATAGTTCATCAAATAAACATGAAAAAATAGAGCGGAATGGGGATCGATCCCTGGTCTCCAGGTTGAGACCTCGCCTCCGTGACCAACTGGGCTACAATGAACCTATGACATATTCATAGGGAAATACGCATGTTATATATATGCTCCGGTTCTGCAGTTGAACCGACCGGTTCAGTGGTTTGACCGACCGAGAGGTCGGCCGGTTCGGTGTCCGGTCCGAGTTTTTCTACTATGGTTAGGAGGCAAGGGTAGTGGTTACAGATCTGGCAACATGCATGAGCCTCCAGAGGCCAGAAGGAGAGGCAGAGCAGGGGAACTCACAGAGAAAAAAGAGGGGAGTGGTGACCGCGGTGGAAGAGGAGGGAGGGAGGCGATATGATGATGAGGGAACAGTTGGGTGTGCATTGGCAGATGCCAACGTGCCAATGCTGGTAAGACAAATGGCAGCGATGCGTAGATGACGGGTTGCGGTGCAATGGGATATGGGGAGGCAGGGAGGAGTCGATCACAAGAGCGTGAGAGAACAAAGATGTTTATATGTGTTAACAAATTTGAAACAATCTCAGCGTTTTAAGGCTACACTGGCAAATAGATAAACCCTTGAAGTGTTATAATGACAATGACTAGGTTGTGTTCTTTTCCCTTCTTTTCCAACTCATCTTCCTCGTTTTTCACGCGCACACTTTCCAAACTATTTAACGGTGCTTTTTGCACAAAAAAAAATGCTTTAAGAATCATACTAATCCATTTTTTTTTAAAAAAATAGCTAATACTTAATCAATCGTGTGCTAATGAGTCGCTCAGTTTTGCATGCGTGGGAGATTAGCTCCGAACAACAAAAAAAGAACACAACTTTAATTAGGCTTGAGATTGTAGCTAAGCTAGCTTACATAGGATATAACACGTATTTAAGGGTATAAGTAGTTAACCTACGAAATTCATTTATAGACAAAGATAAACGAGTTCATGGCTTATTTTATCCTATCATGAAAGGATCTAGGGGCACCCAAAAAAAGTCCTAACCAAGTACATATATATGCATATGTGAAAATAATTTTTTGAAAAAAAAAGCTCTTTTATTAATATATTGTGATGCATATTTGATCAATTCATATTTCTGATTTTGTTATATTTAGGGTTTTTAAAATAATTATATAGGTTGGACCACACATATAAAATAGATACGTCACGGTATAAATGAGTTTCGTGGGTTTGCCACTTACACCTTTAAGGGCATGTTTAGATCTCCTGGCAAAATTTTTCATCCTGTCACATTGAATGTATGCACACATACATGAAGTATTAAATATAAAGAAAAAAATAACTAATTACATAGATTGCGTGTAAATTGTGAAACGAATCCTTTAAGCCTAATTGCACCATGATTTGATAATGTGGTGCTACAGTAAACAATTGCTAATGACGAATTAATTAGGCTTAATAAATTCGTCTCGCAGTTTACAGGCGGATTCTGTAATTTGTAATATATGTTTAATACTTCAAATGTATGTCCGTATATACGATGTGACACGCTAAATATTTTCACCCCTGGATATAAACACAGCCTAAACATGCGTATGTACACATAAGCGTACATCTTCAATCATGATCCCACGCGATACACTACTCTATCATTCAACATATTTGCAAATGAAAAATAATTTACGAATAAAATTCTTATATACATGTTCTTAGCGATCTAAAAACAAAAGCTGAAAAATAAATTCGATGAAAAAACCCTAAAATTAACTCTAAATTTAAGGCTAAAAATATAAATTTTTACTTCTCGATCAGGCGGTGGCCATAATAAATTAACTTAAAAATGTCGGCACTGTACTGATAAATAGAACTCATGTGAAGACGTGTTAGATGGATGGCCACGTACAGGACTGTTGACGGTCGTTAGCGATCAGTTTCGACCGTCAATATTACCAAAATAGAGGAGAACTAGTTATGCTTGCAATGCATATCCATGTTAGAATAATAATATTCCACTACTATTTGGTTCACTAACCTTTTGCAGAGAATAACCATAAAGTGGAGGAGAATCGACATCGAATCAGACGATAAATCAATCGGGTATTATTGCATGTTAATATATTTCTCAACAGTTGTGGTACGGAGATTGAGATATGAAGCATCCAATTTTTAGGCGTGATTCACAGAAGGTGGTATTGCTGCAACATGGAATACTGGACTCATCAATGGGGTGAGTCACAATCAAATGCTTAGTCATGATGGCATTTCTAATTTCTTACATGTTTGGTGTTGGTTCTTTATAAATGTATTTTAATTTGATAGTTGTATGCCGTTTGATCTGTTGCTGTTGTTCCTTTTTTCTCTATTTATGTATTTATATTGGCATTACCTTCCCACTTAATAGACTGTAAAAACAAGCCAATTGATAGGAAAGAGGTTGCCCTGAGTTAGCTTGTCCTTGACCAGTTGGATAATATGATTTGTATGCGAATTGGACCCTGACTGTAGTTGATGCGATAAGGTGATGGCTTTTTACTCCAGTAATGACTAGTTGATATTGAGAAATATGAGCTGGTATAGTAGGTTTTGATATTGAAGTTGATGCTATTCTAGAAAAATTTCAGGTGCTGCCTTTGCTGTTCGCTTTTATACTAAATTACCAATGACTCGGCAGACCATAAAATATTAAAATTCGATGATCCACAATCTTGCTATTGATCATCATATCAGACTTGGGATTTATAATGTAGTTGCTCCTGACTGATAATGTCGTAAGCTGAATGTCACAATATCCACTCTGTGAGAATCTGTTTCTGCAGGGACTCATCAATGGGGTGAGTCACAATCAAATGCTTAGTCATGATGGCATTTCTAATTTCTTACATGTTTGGTGTTGGTTCTTTATAAATGTATTTTAATTTGATAGTTGTATGCCGTTTGATCTGTTGCTGTTGTTCCTTTTTTTCTCTATTTATGTATTTATATTGGCATTACCTTCCCACTTAATAGACTGTAAAAACAATCCAATTGATAGGAAAGAGGTTGCCCTGAGTTAGCTTGTCCTTGACCAGTTGGATAATATGATTTGTATGTGAATTGGACCCTGACTGTAGTTGATGCGATAAGGTGATGGCTTTTTACTCCAGTAATGAATAGTTGATATTGAGAAATATGAGCTGGTATAGTAGGTTTTGATATTGAAGTTGATGCTATTCTAGAAAAATTTCAGATGCTGCCTTTGCTGTTCGCTTTTATACTAAATTACTAATGAATCAGCAGACCATAAAATTTAGGGATGGCAATTTTCCCCACGGGTCCGGGTATCCGCGGATACCTGGCCCGATGGGCATGGGCATGGGTGTAATATTTTGCTTGTGGGCACGCCCGCCCAAGACCCGACAATGTGGTGGGTAGCAGCAGGGTCTCATTTTTTACCCGCGGGTAACCCATGCCCAACCCGGTATATGTATTCCGTTCTAGGAGAGGGCTTCACATTAAGGATCAAGTTCTCCAACGAACAACTGACAGGAGGCGTGGAGTTGTTGAGGTACTACTTTTATAAAAGTGGACCCTTAGTTTGTCTATCTTATGGCATGACAAAGTTGTGATTATTGTTTAACCTATTTCCCTGAAGAAATTCATTTAGTGGTTTCTATGTCCACTTAGTCACATCCTGATCTCTTTTTTTCTTCTTTCAAATTTAGGACCTCCATCTTGCAATTGAGATTTTCATCGAATCAGTGTTTGACATTGTTCATAAAGGCGCGCATTATGTTCTTTCTCCTTCTGAGGTGTGGAAGAAATTATTTTGCTGGATTCATGGCAGCAGTAGCCCTGTTGTTGATGTACCAACAGCTAATGTTGGCAGTGACAATCCAGCCCCAACTGAAAGGAAGACTATATATCGCCATCCTTTGAACACGGATTCTCGGACATGTGAAGATGTTATCACTGAGCTTGGGTAGGTGATTGACCTATATGTTAGTATGGTATAGTAATGGAATCGTAAACATGTATGTATATTGTTCAAACTTAATGGATGCATAATCCTGAATGAGCATTTTTAGCATTTTAAGGTGTTTTAGTACTGTTTACTCAGTTGCATTTGCCACAAATTTGTGGGTATGTCCTTTCCAGTGATTTTCTGCTTTTCGTTATATTTGCTTTGTGTCAAATTGTTGCTAAGGGCTTGCGCTGGTGTTATTCTAATAGATCTAGTTATCCTTGAGGCTTGAGCTATGCTTGAATTTCAAGATGTGTTACCCATTGTGTTTTAGGTTTTATCAGTCAAGTGCGTAATTTTTCTCGTGTCAAATGAATCTGGACCATGTTTTGGTTAATGTGCGAATTCCTATAATTGTTTATGAATCCAGAGTCTTGTACAATCTCTATTTTCTGTTCAGTCAGTTTGGTTTATTTTGTACTAAATCCTTTTGCATCAGTGTTCATTGTCAAATTGTTCTCATCACATCTTTTTCAGGTACCCTTTTGAGGCTATAAAAGTTGTTACTTCAGATGGATATGTCCTACTGCTGGAGAGAATTCCAAGGTACGAATTAGAATTATTGCATGTTAATATATTTCTCAACAGTTGTGGTACGGAGATTGAGATATGAAGCATCCAATTTTTAGGCGTGATTCACAGAAGGTGGTATTGCTGCAACATGGAATACTGGACTCATCAATGGGGTGAGTCACAATCAAATGCTTAGTCATGATGGCATTTCTAATTTCTTACATGTTTGGTGTTGGTTCTTTATAAATGTATTTTAATTTGATAGTTGTATGCCGTTTGATCTGTTGCTGTTGTTCCTTTTTTTCTCTATTTATGTATTTATATTGGCATTACCTTCCCACTTAATAGACTGTAAAAACAATCCAATTGATAGGAAAGAGGTTGCCCTGAGTTAGCTTGTCCTTGACCAGTTGGATAATATGATTTGTATGTGAATTGGACCCTGACTGTAGTTGATGCGATAAGGTGATGGCTTTTTACTCCAGTAATGAATAGTTGATATTGAGAAATATGAGCTGGTATAGTACCTTGTATTATGGGATGGAGGGAGTAATTACTTACTTCCTTCGTTTCACAATGTAAGCCATTCTAGCATTTCCCACATTCATATTAATATTAATGAATCTAGACATTTAATATCTATATGAATGTGGGAAATGCTAGAATGACTTACATTGTGAAACGGAGGGAGTAGTATTAGTCACTGGGAAATTGCGTAAACTGATGCGTAAACTGAGTTACATAAAGGCTCTGTTTAGGATTGATGAGATTGATTTGGAGTTTTGAACTGCTGGACTTAATATCGTTCAATTGAACAACTTCATAGCATTTTTTAACGTACTCTATCTTTCTTATAACTTAATCTATTTTTACAAGAGAAGAGAGAGTATTGAGAAAATATGGCTTTCATGGCTTCTTGGGAGAAGAGAGATAATAAGATGCTATAGCTTCAAGCGAAAACAGTTTGTGATATAGATCAATCATTCAACTATAAATATTTAGAATTATATAGCTTTGTAGAAAAAAAGAGGGAAATATTATTAACTATACATTAAAAAAAATTGAGGATTAATTCCTGCAGGATCTTAAACCTCCTGATTTGCTCTATAATATTAACTTTTTACAAGAATTTTTGGGGCATGGGAAACTACGAAGCAAGCGGCTGTGACCATATACCATCATCGACACTTCATCGCATGGAGCGGTTACGCTCAGGACGACGAAGGTAAGTAGGTAACAGTTTTAAAGTAAATGGTCATCGTTTAAAAGATTTTCTAGAATTGGTAGAAAGCCTACGGCAAGAAATAGACTTGGACATTTACTTTAGTGTCTATACCGAAGCCCAACCTGAAATTTCTGGGCTAGGGTCTAGCCCAGCACCCCACCTGAGTTGGGAGGCATTGGGCCGCGCCACCAGTATCCAGCCTTCGCCCATTATGGTCTGCTGGTGGCCCTCTTTCTAAACCCTGTGGATCCACAGAGATAGGCGCAGCATCAACCAAATGGAGATCCGCTCGTAGACAGATTGTCTTGCCCACCCATGGACAAATCGTCGCTAGCAGTGGCACCAGGTGATGGGGCGGCAAGATGAGGTGCCGAAGCCGGTGAAGTCCAAAGTTTGGTCATGGTTTGGAAGAAATCTGTGTTGGTAGTGTCATCCAATATCTGTGGCTCGACCTCAGCAGAGGGAGCAACCGAAGGAGGTCTCAGATGCTCGACACCCAAGGAGAACAGAGCTACCGTGGTAGAGAGTCCCTGTAGAAGCAAATCAAAAGACAAGGCAGCTTGAGGAATAGCCGTAAAGAGGAACGTCTGCTCGGCGTGGCCGACGTCGCGGAGAGCATCAGCAGCCGTTTTCACCTTATGGCAGTACTCGGCGATTGGCAGATCGCCCTAGGTCATGGAGTGGAACTCACGGCTGAGGTAGATGGCGCGGGGTTCCTTGTTCAACTAGAAGATGTTGTCGATGGATACCCTAGGTCTTGAGTTGTCTTGGAGACCCTAGGTCCTGAGCTATCTGGTCTGGTATCACATCGATATCGAGGATGGCGTTAGAGACGGAGCCAAAAAGCCAGCCCTGGACGCACTAGTTGGCCTGTTCCTAGGCCGGGTCATCAGGACGAGTAGGAGCAGTGCCATCGATGTGGGCAAGAAGCCCAAACTTGCCGCACATGGAGGTGAAGAAAGCTTTCCATTTGTTGAAATTAGGGTGCTTGAGCTCCAAGGTGATCGGGATGCGTGTCTTCACTTCGACGGTGGCGCGGCTTCTGCTCCGAGGACGCCACCGCCTGCTCGTCTACGACTCCCTCAACGCCTTCCTCTTCGCCGACGCGCCGGGCTGCAAGATGCCGTGGCGGGGAGACGAGGCGGTCGCCCGGCAAGCCGATGGCCGCCGCGCCGCCGTCCACGAGGGAGCGGAAGAGGAGACGTGGTGGGGAACGTGGGGAACGAAGGGCAAATGAGTCCGACGAAAATTTTCTCCACTCCGATCTAACACCGTTGCTTCAAAATGCGACGGAAGTGCTACGGGGCGAAGAAAAACCGGCGGCCTATGCTATGGATCGAAAGCGAAAAATTCTTGTGCTATTTTTTTGGTACCGGTTTCTTTTCTGTGCTATGGATCGAATTTTCTCTTTATATTTATATAGCCAATACAATAAAGATTATAAGAAACTCTTGAATCCTATATACTTATATAGTTCATCCCCACTAAGTGTAGTTAATGCTATTTCTCTCTTTTCTCATTAAGCCACATTACCTCAATTATTTTTAGCCATTGGATGATAGATCTATGGTTCAAATTGTCTCTTCTATCTTCTCTCATAACACCATGTAATCTCAAACATTTTTAGGCCTCAAAATTCATAAGTATCAATTTGTTTTAGTTTTAATATTCATATTTCATCTTATTTGTAGATATTATACAACTTAATTTCCCGGCAGCAACGTGGTGAGGTATTCATCTAGTAAGAGATATATACGGTTACAAGAGATAGAAATGCTATACAAATCTATAACTACTACTAATACTCCCGCTTGCTATGCAGTTGACATTCCAAGCTGCTGACTAAATGGACTTACCCATCACAAATGGTTGATTTATTACCAGCCTTCTTCGTGACGGATAGAAGAACACTGACGGCAAATGGTAGTTTTCTGGTAGTTTTACTTTTGTTACACCTTCCAACTGTAGCAGGACATCAATTCTACCTATTGGGGAACCTTCTATGAACACATATCATTTAGGGGATTTTCAGTTGGTTAATTTGATTCAGTATGGATTTTAGGTATCTTTGTTGAAGCCTATGGTAGAAACATATAATTGCGTTTTCATAACTGCAGCCCAACCCTGTTTAAATCGATGTTGAGCTTAATGCCATCTGTATTTCATTATACAATTTTCAAGATTACATAGAACCGGTAAATATTCATCCCTTTATTATTATTATTATCTATGTAGGTTCAACATTTTAGGCAATACAAATTTTCTGAACAAGCACTTTTGTTCTTCTGCATACATCTTTTCCCTGAAAATATTTGATACAAAGATGCCCAATGTCAATTTGGAATAAGTAGGTAGAGTACATTTTTGCGTGTGATTCTTAAAGGATTATAGTATTTTCAATAAAAAAATTATAGTACTTCAACATGTCCAATATACTCCGAGCCTTTTTACATTGATGTCATTTTCAACCATACCATTACTTGAGAAAATTAATAAATACTACATAGCTACATTAGTTTATTATCAAATATTGATAATGCATAGAAAATTTTAGCACAATATGCTTATTCTATTCAACCAAAATTTGTTCATACTACCAACTTGATAAAAATTTGGTATTATTAAATTTCGGAAATGCTGATTTTGGCAATAATATGAAGAGACCCTTCATTTGATATTCTCCATTCATAACAGAGACACAGATTCACAAGAAGCCTTTTCTTCCCCCAAGGTAGAGGTCCGTCCGACCGTCGGAGAAGATGGGGAGAGGCGACGAGGCGGAGAAGGAAGGCAAGCGCCGCCGCGGCCGCGGCCGCAGCAGCAGGAGATCCCGCGACGCCTCCTCCGACCCCGACTCCGCCTCCTCTCCTTCCCCATCCTCCGCCTCCTCCCCCAGCCGCAGCCCCGACCGCCGCAGCGAGCCGCAGCAGCGGCAGCAAGCGGAGGAAGGCCTCCTCCTCGTCACGCCGGCATCGCCACCACCACCACGAGCAGCGGCCGGTCCGCCGCTCGCGCGACGACGACGGCGACGAGGACAAAGGCGGCGGCGCAGCAGGCGGCGGAGGCGGCGGGACGAGGAGCGCGGGAGGCGCGGCGGTGATGCGTCGGAGTCGTCGGGATCGGGCTCGGAAGAGCCGGATAGGGCGGAGGAGGCGCGGGAGATCGTCCGCGACATCCTCGGTGATTTCCCCGCCGTCGCCGGGGAGCTCCGTCAGGTAGGGTTCGTTCCCTATCGCATTTTTAAATTTGCAACGAAATTTCCTTTGGAGTATGGCTGAGTTGTCGAGACTTGAGAGACCCGTACAATTGCATCGCAAGGAAATTCATTGCTTTGCTGGAGGCATACCTCTTCTTCCATGAAGAATTCCTAGCTGAACTGTGTGAAGTTCCAGTGTTATTTGTCCATCATAAGCAGTCATAACAGTGTAGATGAACTGGATAAACTACATGTCTAATAATTACTAGGACCAACCATGGTCATATTCTCCATTCAGTTATGCCTTGTTAAGTCCAATGCAAATCTTTTTTGATATATTGCCTTGTTTAAGTATCTATAGCCATCAAATACATGAATAGGGGGAATGCCATTGTCCTACCCTCCAACCTACTAATTACATGTTTGATTCTCATCGTCTGTTGTCATATTGGCTTGGTTTGTCCTCAGTTACTTGTTCTAATACGTTGTGATTACTGATTAGCAGATCTACTTAACTCCCTTAATGCTTCTTAGTATCATGCCAAAACTAGTATATCCACACCTATTGTTGATTTTGAACATGCTAACTCATTTGTCTTATCAGTGTATGAATGATATTTGTGGCACTCCCAGAGTTCCAGCTATACTGTTATTTCCTATCCTATGGACCGTTTCTAATTGCCCCATGGAATAGTACATTAATAAGAATTTCTATTAACTTGCAGCTTCTTCAAATGATAGATAATGGTGAAGGCATTGATATTTCTGGAATTTCTGACAAGCCATTGGTGAAGCGCCTAAAGAAACTTTTCAGATCACTTAAACTGAGAGAAAGCTCAAATGGGGCTTACTTGTTGCCACCAAAGAGTGTACCCACCCTTGATGTTGTCGGATCAGCATTAGTAGCTAGCGGTGAACTAGCTGATAATGAAAATAAAAATCCAGCGTCACCAACTAGACAGGAACAACCATCATCCAATTTGGATGTGCAAAATAAAAATGATAGCACTCCTGAAGAGCCAGCGAAAAATGATGCTGATGAACAACCCCCTAAACGGAGGTAAATTACCTGCGTTCTAGAATCTATGCGAGAAAACAAATGGCTCTTTGCTGTAGCTTTTCTTTTCGTCACAATTGAAAATATTATGTGTTTGGAAATATTTGCTATATTTTGCTCCATTGTTCTGCTAGAAAATGTTATTATTTCAGATAGAATTATTTTTTGTTCCACCATTGCTCTGCTATAATGTCTCATTTTTATAATGTTATTGATACTTGATAGTTTAAAGCTAATTATAGTAGACCGCTTGTTAAGAACCAAGTATTGGTATTTACTAAGTAATTTACTAAGTGGTCTTGTCCCAGCATGCATTCCACTTGATGGTAGTGTTCAAGAGCATTAGTTTCCTTAAGAAATAGCAGTAGCACTAGCATCTTTTGATGCATAGACATTTAAATATCTAGCTGATGCCCTTTTTCCTGGCAGATAATTTATTAGTCTCCTTATTCTTTTCACAATGACAGTAGATGTGTATAGAATATTGATATTTTTACAAATACTAGCCAAATACCCATGCTTTGCTACGGATTAAAACAAATTAATAGTGATTTTTTGGGGACAATTTTGTACCTGTAGATGCTATATTGTAAGGTGAAATATGATAGAATCATATATGTAGAGGGATTATTTATAACATTAAAGTACATGGGCTAGTTGGTAGAGAACATTATGGAGTAGGTGGTAAATAAAAAAAAAATACTATACTTGGTGAGGTGGTAGCAGATTCACTGCCACCATCATTGCCCTCTTTTAAAAAGAATATACAATTGTGATATATTTCACGCAGATAATTTTTACCTGATTTATATATGATTTAATTCATAGGTAATGAGAGAAGGTTGTGTGTTAGTCTTTCTATACCCAATAGGTATTGAACTGTCCATTGTGCATTTTTATTTGCTCCTTGTGTTAACACTTAAACACCAGAATGACATATCATGCCCATATATTTTAGGTGGTAATGTTTAAGGCATTGGCAGTATCACTGTTATCAAGTCAATAGTCATTGCTGATGCCACATTGTTAGTACCAAAGGGTTCTGACAGTTTTTCTACTTCTGGTGGATATGCCAGTGTTCTTTATGGCTATTATTGTCTGTTCCATATGATGATTATGCAAATGCATGAGTTACGTGTTAGCCTTATTAACCATGCTGGTGTCCCAGTATTCTCTTTCATGCTGCTTCTTAGTTACTAGTATCATTTTTATCCTTTGCACGGATATGTTGCTTTTATGGAATTCCTTGTCCAGTCGATATGATATTTAGTTGGTCTTCAATGCGGCTGAATGTTCTTAGTAAATTCCTATTTGTCATTCAAATGTCATCCAACACAAAAAGATGCTTATCTATTAACTCAATTTATTGTCTAACACAAGGTTGTGCCCTCTCCAGGGTAATTGGTCCTGCTATGCCATCACGCGAGTTACTAGCTGCAGCTGCTGAAATGACAGAGGCTCTTAGATCCCGGTACAGTTTTGTGTTTATCTCTTCCTTATTTTGCCATTTTGTCAAGAACTGACAGTGCATGGACACTGGCAGCTATGTGATGCCAAAAGTAACTCAGTTGATATGTGAGAAAATTGTTAATATAGTTATTCATTGTTTATTCTCCTAATATTAACTGATTGCATTTTCTTTCTCCAGGGATGCTGAAGTTGAAGCTGATGATGGTTTTCTCATAGGCCCCCCACCGCCTGCCATGGTCGCTGAAGCAGCATCTGCAAATGAAGCCGAGCGATTTGAAGAGGTACATTTTCAGTGACAACACGATGTTTTGAACCTTCACCCTTAGTTTTGGAACACTTCTACAGATTCAAAATTTAATATACTACTTTAGATTATCTTGTGTGGTCTTGTTTGCTTCCTGCTTCATGTAGCTGACCAAATATGTTTTGCAGTTGTCTGGACCAATAAGTGGGTTCGTTCTTATAGGCTTTTAAGTTAGTAGCACATGATATACTATTATTATAGTGTGGCAGTGGTTTGTGTTGGCCCTTCAATCAGTGATGTAGTCACCATTAATAGAAATTGCTAGACCAATCTTGACCGATTTCCTGCCGGGTTACACCAGCTTATTGGTAATATCTGCCCTTAACCATTAGAAACAAAAATTGCCATGAGAACCGCACTCAAGCTGGTTGTGGTTGCTCATTGTTGCCTACTTGCCTGGTATATGGCAACACATCCAGGGAAGAGCTAGCCATATTTTATGGAGCCATTTTGAGTTTATGCTTCCTTTTTTCAAGGTTTGAAGTGCGAGACATATCATATGAGCAGCAATAAGCTTCAGTTGAAATCAGAATCAAATGCAGAGTTATCGAGTCTTAAATCAAAACTGGCACCAGCCCGGTTTTGGTTTACTGGCCAGTAACCTGCGGGGTTTCCAAAAACTGGTCCTCAGTCCTTACCATCTATATGCCAGAGCTTTTGTTTATTAATATTCAATCAGTAATGATCACATAATCTACTTAAATGGTGAATTATTTATACTTCATTCTGGTGATAGTCATGCAACAAATTATGCTCTACTCACATGGCACTATATGGTGTTTGCTACTTGAAACATCTTTGATTGAACTGCTTACGAGATTTTTTCCGGTGTTTATGAAACTGTAATAAACTTGCACATGAACGTACATACAGTGTTTGTTAATGTGAATTCTAACTTTCTTGTTAGGCTATATTCTGTATGCCCATTTTTGTTGTATAATACTCATTTGTCTTTTGGATAATTGTAATTGATGTTCCATTAGGTCGGTCAGACTCCAAGCCAAAAGTACTTGTTTTTGCTTGAAAGTTGCAATGCAACTAACTGCTTTTCATTTTCTGTGCTACATTCAACTATTTATTGTATTTTTTTGAATTGGTTGTAGGTTACTCGAATATTGGCGGCGGATGAGAACTCCCCATATGATGTTGTGGGCATCAATTGGAAGATGTCATCTGATAACATCAAGAAAAGGTAGTAATTTGTATGCATTTGCTTTTCTTGTTGGCAGTTGTGTGATTTGCGAATGACATGCATACATATACAGTATACACTGCGAAGAAATGCACATATTTCATAGGCCTACAAAGTAGTCACTGAAAATATGGTACAGGTCACAAGCACAAATTTAAAGTACAGATATCCACACAATTGCATAGTGCAATGACGTTTTTTATGTCTGTAGCAAGATGCAAATGTTGCACATTATGCTTTCAAAAAATGATGTCAAGGCTTCAAGAATATTTTTGTTTTAGTCATTTCTGGTGAATGTAACACCTATCATATCAATATTTTCTACTTGTAGCATTAGTTCTTTTGAAGATGATTTAATACATTAGATTGGGCACAAAGTCCCTGTATGCGGCCTTGTAAAATTTGTTTCAGAACAGTGGTCATGAAATGGGCCCAACATTCAGAAAGAACGGAAAACTTATATGGAGATTCAATTTCTAGCAGTCTTACTACTTAGGTCTAATTTCTGCTGGCATACAGCCCTGGGCTACAAAGTTTTCATCGTCCTCAGTCGGGCCTCAATCCTATGCGCTGACATGTTTTTGACTGTAAATTGTTATATATTTCTTAATTTCAGAGATAAGTTTCACAAAGGTCATCCCTTCTATGTAACGATGGGGTTGTATCTCTTTTTCATTAACAAATGAATCCATATGTGTCTTTTATCTCTCCATCTTATCCCTTCCCCTAGTGGTGTGCGGTGTGCTTGTCTCCATGCGCGCTGTCATGCCACTTGGGTAGGGTCTCCTTGACTATGCCTGACTGCATGAGGGCCCTAACCTCTAACCTGCCCAGAACAAATTTACACATGCAGTTATACCATGCACTCAAAATGACCTTTTTATGAATAAAACTTTAAGATTCTCACTAAAGAACCTGATAGTAGATGCAGTTTCATGTGAAATAGCACCATTCCATTGACCTCACCTGAAATTTGCAGTAGTGTTTCTTACACATGAAGTAAATCAACATTGAGCCTAAGGCTTCTTCTTATGTTTGTGGTGATATATTGTTTTATTAGCATTTTTCTAATTATTGTATCTTGAGGTATTCACGTAATATTTGTTTGCTGGCTGTAGCTCATGTATCGAGGGAACAGCAAAATTTATAGTAGCATTTATTACACACAATAACTTGCAGCATAGAAATATTTTATAAAGGCTATTGCATACTTTTATTTTGTAATTCATGTGTAATATATATTTCATCATGCTGCATTCTGTTGTTCTGATAATTTCTTTAATTGTTCTTGCTGACCTCTTATCCTGCATGGCAGGTACTGGAAGTTATCTCTTCTAGTGCATCCTGACAAATGTCCTCATCCTTCAGCTCAGGAGGCATTTGTGAAATTGAATAATGCTTTCAAAGACTTACAGGACCCTGAAAAGGTACTTAATTTTTATATCATACCCTTCAGCTTTATCATCCTGTGAAGATCTCATTTGTGAAGTTGTACAAAGTACTCCACTCTTATATGGAGGAGCAATAGTAAAGTAGATGTTTCAACTACTAGGGTATATGATATCTGTTAAATGAATTTCTGCATGCAAGTTGTGGAATTGTCCTTAGATAGTTTTGGGGTAAATAGTGCCAAGAGATGACTGGGTGGTAACTGGTAATGACCTCTGATATGAGTAGAGACTAGAGATGAGAATTAACTTGTTTACTGTTTCTTTGCTTGAAATTTAATGCATGCAGAAAATATCGTACCGTGTCCTGATTCTGAACCATACAAAATATTAACTTGCTTATTACTAGAGACTAGAGATGAGAATTGCAATCCATGCATGTATTGTGTCCTGATTCTAAACTACAGAAAATTTTCTATGAAGAAAATGCTGATTGCTTCGATGTTTATGCTTAACTTGCAACTATTGGCTATTTTTGTTACAGCCTTATATGCTCATTTTGAATTTGTAGTATGAACTTGTTACCATGATACTATTTTCTTGGATTTCTTTTGAGTTACTGCATCTCTATATGTGACTTGGTGTAAATGACATGTGGACCTGGACTCACTTGGTCATTGAGATAATGAGGGACTGCATAGATATTCAGTGGTGTATATGGAATTAATCCTTGTCTTTGGCATGCCAATGATCCAACATTACTAGATACAGCTGCTAGGGAAATTTAAGATTGGTTTAACATAAATTGCTGATTTATCCAAAATTTTAGATTGTAGATAGTATTACCTTCATAACAAACAAGCAATGCTCTCCAGCATGTGTGAAGTTCATTACGTCTAGAACTTATTACATACCTATTGCCTTTTGTTCTATAGAAACCAAGTTCTTGTTTATATACCAGTTGGTACTTTTACTGTTTTTCTTTTTTGAGAAGTTATTACACTAGTTCACCATGTCAGGAAATTTCTTTACACTGATGTTTTCTCTGTATTATTCCCTTTGTTCCAGAGAGGTGTGATAGATGAGAAGATAAAAAAGAAAGAGGAGATGGAACAATTTGAGGTAAACTTATTTGCATCATATATTGATGTACATAGAGCACCTTTTCTTCTTGAACTAAGATTTCAGATACTGCTGTCAGCTGCATGAAAAATACTTGTTACCTTTCCTTTTTTTTCCTCTGTAGGTCGAGCTTAAAGCAATGCGCGAGGCCGCAGAATGGAGGCGGCTACAAGGTAAGTTTGTGTAGCATCTAGTTATCAACAAAAACACCAAAAGCCATAAACACAGAAAAAATACATGTATTTTTAGGCTTTTAGCAAGAAGATTAACTATTCCATTTTCTTTATGGGGCATACATTATTGGGCGTGAAGAACCAAATGTACTGCTCCAAATATGAATCCCTATAATGGGCCATTGACAACACTTATGTCTAATTTTTAATTATAGGGTATAATTGATTATAGCTTTGCTGTAAGGTTTAGATTATAGGGCTGAGAAAATTCTAGATATCCTTCTAACTGTTCATTCCTCTGTGATAATCTTGTGAACTTCACTGATGTTGGACTGTTGGTCTTCCGTGGTTTGATTTGATACATGCAGTTATTGAGGGCCTATACACTTTCATAACCCGTAATTTTTTGTGAGGTCCTAGCCGTCTGGTCATCATCTTCTGTTTGTTGAGCATTTGAATATTTGATTTTTGCAATTTAAAGAGTTGAATATTGTTGTAGACTGGGTTATAGGGTAAGGGTCCAAAGACTGGGTTATACTAAGCTAGGGTAAGGGTCTGAAGACTGGGTTATAGGGCACTTGTCCTCTAATAACGCCAGCAAAGCTTCTCCCTGTTATGCAAAAGAGGGCCCAGTTCTTTTCTTCAACTTCCTTATTTTCTGTTAGCACGCTTTTCAACCTGTTAAATGGTGTGTTTTTTGCAAAAAATTTCTATATAGAAGTTGTTTAAAAAATATTTTTTTTCTATTTTTCAAGTTTATAATAATTAATACTTAATTAATCATGTGCTAATGAGCTTTCTCGTTCCGCGTGAGCAAAAAGTCTCTCCAAACGGAGAGAACAAACGCAGGCTTAGCCTCAGGCTTAGAGCTAAAGTCTCCAAATGAATTTTGGGATTCATTACTTGATTGATAATATAGTACAAGGGGTGCCTTCATATATAGGGAGGAATGACTTGACATCCAGTCTCAAATATTATAGAAACTAAATCTAATAATTTACTAACAAACTTCATCTCCTTCATAACAATTCTGGTCCGAGCAAGTTCTTGATAAGAACTGAAGATGGAAGCATAGTTAGAAGAACTATCATGATGGCATATTTGTTGTTATTTTGTTTACAGGTGTATCTCTTGAGGGTGATGATGAACTTCTGGCAGTTCCAAAACAGGCACAGGCACCTAAAAGAGATGAATGGATGACCACATTGCCTCCTGAAAGAAAAGTAATTGAGTAAAATATACTCATTTT
>CM020178.1:21724559-21772342 GCA_009805545.1 Oryza longistaminata | reverse complement strand
TATAGATAGATAGATAGATATAGATTTTTTTACAAACATAAAAAAATTATGTCATGCTTAAAGACATTTGATGATGAATCAAGTCACGTTAAAATAAATGATACTAGTAATTACATAAATTTTTGAATAAGACGAACGATCAAACGTTAGACCAAAAAGTCAACGGCTCATCCATTAACTGGAAAGCATGAAGAGCAATCTGTACAGAAATTTTGAATTGTTTCCTTAGCGTATCACTATGCCCAACGTATTCGGGGCGCTCTAACCATGCTGCTCTCATCGTCGCTCCGTTCCTCGGTGCCATCGGTGGCGGCCACCACAGGCAGGTGCCCAGGCTCCACCGCATTAACCAATGTATTATCACTTAATAATTGTCTAATTTAAAACTTCTTTTTTTGTGGAGGCTACGACACCAGCAGCCGTCAAGGGAACTTGTAGATCCGCTACTGGCCGTCGTGCTGTTCGCCATCGACGTGCGTGTTGTTCGTCCATTTATCAACACACAAGCGATGCATCCACGCACCTTTTGAATAGTGGAGATAGAGATATAGATGTGCGTGTGTCCCATTTTAGATGGTTCTTGTTGATCCATAGGAGGGCTTGAACCTCTCGTAGATGGGTGCTATTAACCTCCGTCAATCTAAACAATAGTGTCATTAATGTACGCTGGTAGACAAACCCTTTTTAATCCCGGTTCACAACCCTCCTTAGTCCCGGTTATGCAACGGGACTACGAATCCGGGACTAAAAATACACATTTTTAGTCCCGTTGAAATAACCGGATTAAAAAGGATCTTTAGTCCCGGTTGGAGTTACTAACCGGGACTAAAGATCTAGTCCCGTTAGAGTACCAACCAGGACTAATGTTCTTTTTGCTTTTTTTTTCCTGCTGCTTGCATGATTTCGAGCCCACAAATCATTCATATTATCCACAATCATTCGAACACCACAGATCATCACAAAATCCCCAAATAAGCTGCATTTTCTATCTCCAAATACATCACAGATCATTCACAAATCATCTCACAAATTCATCACACATCACACATCAACAGATCAGAAAAAGAAATCCACATCGCACAGATCGGCCGCACAGATCAGAAAAGAAATCCACATTGCACAGATCGGCCCCACACAATCGCACAGATCAGGAAAAAACCACATCGCGCAGATCGGGTGCCGGCCGTCCGCCGCCTCGCCGGCCTCCGCCCGGCCGCCTCGGGCTCCGCCGCCCGCCCGGGAGCGCCGCTGCCTCCGCCGGCCTCACTGGCCGCCTGCTCGGCCGCCCGCCGCCCGCCGCGGCCGCCCAGCCTCGCCTGCCTCGCGGGCCCCGCCTCGCCGCCCGCCGCCGCCTCACAGGCGCCTGCCCGGCCGCCCGCCGCTCCGCACCCTCCCTGCCGCCGCGCGCCGCCGGGCTCACGTGGTAGGAGGAGGAAGAGAAGAGAAGAGAGAGAAGGGGAGAGGAGAAGGGATGGAGGAGGATAAGGATGGAGAAGGGATGGATGAGGCTGTTTAATTAATGAGAGGGGAGGGGAGAGGAAGGGGAGAGACCGAGGCGCCAGGCGGGGCAGTGGCGCCAGCTCGGTTGATTTTTTGTCCCGGTTGGTATAAACAACCGACGGAGATCCATCATTAGTCCGCATTGTTTATACCAACCGGGACTAAAAAAGAATTGGGTCTAACTCGGTCCGATACTTTTTGAACCGGACTAAAAATGATCTTTAGTCCTGGTTGGTGTTACCAACCGGCTAAAGATCAAAATTTTAACCGGACTAAAAATAATCTTTAGTCCGGTTCCTATTAGAACCGGACTATTGTGGATTTTGGGCGGACCGAGTAAAGATGGTTCTCAACCAGTGGTAGATGGGTGTTTTTCCGTAAGTTGTTCCTTCACCTGCTAAAAATAAAGGGGGTCAAATCTGAATGAGGGAAGGTCAACTTGTCGATAGCCTAACTTGGAAGTGCCATAGGCACTCTTGTTTTTGTCGCTCAATCCAAAGAAAGAAATTAATACGAATTCCTATCCCCAAAGATCTATCAAATGCTGTTAAGTGTGGAGTATATAGGTTGTTTAGAAGAGAGAACTGTTTAGGGAGCTTAAAATTCTGAGAAGCAGCTGTTGGTAGCTAGTTTCGTAGAATTTGAAAATTTGGGTTTCCAGCTTCTGTCATCTAGTTCATTTCCTGAATTATACAAACTACACCTTCTCAGAATCTGGACCAAAAGCTGAACTGTTTGGAGAGCTTTTATTCTGGGAGATGCTGTAGCAGCTAGAAGCTCCCCCAAACAGACCCAAAGGCTCCTCACTGGTTAAATGTCTCAACAAAACATCCAATCCTAATGATATATCTGGACATATAGACTTTTCTAGGACAGAAGGAGTACCTATAGTTTTTATAGCTTAATTTGTTATTTTTGTTATAACTTGTAAATATCAAATTTGATACATTCTCTCTCCCAAAAAATCCAATTTTAAAGATGAATCTGGATAAAATATGTGTCCAGATTTATCTCTAGAATCTAAGCAAATGAGTATATCCGTAGTCAAATTTGTTTTTTTTTTTAACTTGTAGAAGTCAAATTTTAACCTGTATATGCAGAGTGATGTAATACATATTGATCCTTTTTAAAAAAAGAAAACATAACCATTTATTAGTTAGTATGTAATAAACGAGGGACTCAAGTTTGTTATTGAAAAGAGAAGCAAAAAGAAGATGATATTAGACTCCAGCTGCCCACATCTTTCTTACTGCCAAGGCAGGGCGGGCCCACTATTGATTCAAGGGTATTCAGACGTATACCCAAGATTTTTAGACAAAAAAATAAGTATATGTACTCTATACCTCGTATATGTATTCAAGAAATTAAAGAAAAAGGCTAAAACTACTCATTTTGGCCCTGTTTCATCGTTTCTTCTCTATTGGGCCTAAATCTCCCACTTCCCTCCCCTTTCATCTCAGCCCACAATCAGTTTGGGCCACAACTAGTTCATTCCCCTCTCGCCTAGGCACAGCAAACCAAAGCCTTAATCCCAAATCGGCCAAACCCTAACCAGAGGACCGAGGACGTGCGCGTGTGGCGGCGAGGACGTGCGGCAGTGCGGCGGCGGCGACTTCCGGCTGCGTCGCGGAAGGCGCGCCAAGGCGGTAGGAGCCTAGCGGCGCGTCGGGCGCGCGGCAACTGCAGTCTAGTCTGCAGCGTGCTCGTCGGCGGCTGCGGCGAGGCTTCCGGCTGCGGCGTGCGCGGCTGCGTCGGCGGCAGGAGGCGCCGAGGCGTGCAGGCGGCGCGTCGACGGCTGCGCCGTGCGGCGTTGGGGCTCGGCCAGGCGTGCAGGCCGCCAGTCCGCCAGGCCACCACACAGGTACGCGATGCGGCAGCCGAACGACCACGGCTCGCCGGCTGGCATGGATTGCGGAGGGCTTGATTCATTGATTCATTGCATTGATTTGTTCTAGGTAGTTCAATAGTAGTTATGTTTTCTGGTGGCGACGGCTTGTTTCATTGATTTGTTCTATAGTAGTTCAATAGTTCACTAGCACCGAAGGATTCAACTTCCTCAGTTCCTGTCTTCTTTATTTTTCAGAGTGTTAACTGTTAAGTGTATATTTATTGACAGATTGATAGTATAAAGCTGTAAATATTAGGAATTAGATAACTTAGAACCATAATATTTAATTTTCAGTGTGTTAAATATATAATTGATGATAGTATGAGGCTATATATGAGCTGTTGTTAGGAATTTAGAGAATTTAGAGAGGGTGTTTTCTTCGATGAACTATATAAAAACAAGAAGCAAGATGAGCAACAATCTACAATTATTGGAAGAGAATTTTTTGTACAAGTTAAAGGATGAGGACATCATCACTCATTTTTAAAATATCAAGCATTGAAAAAATTCTCTCTAAATTGTAAGTTTTTTATCATTTTACCATTTTCTATCCTTTACATGTTATATATGTTGCCACTTTCATATGTCGAACAATTAGTACTTATATATGTTAAAGAATTTTGACTTATGATCATTCTATAATTATTAAATTTGGCCAATGCTATAATATTATACAATTAGTAATGTGTAATATTATACCAATTAATTATTGGACTTCTGAAGTAAAAAGAATTTTGTTTTACCCCTACCTATTTCGAATGCCCAACCTCTAAATCCTGGCCCCACTGTGCCAAGGTGACTGCCTATACCTTGACAATTCCATCTCAGATCCGTCATAGCGCTCGTGGCGCCTTATGGGCTTATGCCGATGGCCCATGAACAGCGCAACCATCTTCCACCATCACTTTCTCCCCACCTCCAGCAACAGATTGAGCTTGATGAACAATTTGCAACACACCCCCCCTGGGGGTCCAACCCCATTCCCACCAAATCCAGAAACACCATCCATTCTTCTAAAAGCAGCAAATGCAGACCTAACAGCGGGTGAAGCATGCAGATAAAACCTTGACCATTAATCACAAACATAAGTAGATTTGGCATATATAAAACCTTGCTTTGCGCTGGTTGTCCTTGATTGCAATAATTTATTGATTGTACTATTTTCTTTACGTGATTGTAATATAAATACGGTAATTATTATATTCGGTTGTTCATATTGAGTAAGTATCTCTGGCCCATCTTTTTTTTCTAAAGCTGCGTCCGCCACTGGACATGATTGCACCCTCAAGCAAAGTCTAAATTGATCTCCTTGAATATATATGTAAAAAAAGGATTTTAAATTTTTCCGTTGACTGAAATTGAATACAGCAACAAAAATTTCTCGTTAGTTTAGGATGAAGTGGTAGGAAATAAACATGGTTTGTCTCCTAAACGTCACTTGATTAGAATACTCTCGAATAATTTTTTTTTAGAGTAGATAATAAAATATCACCAAGCTGTCGTCAGCCTAGCCATGTTCTTCAAAGATATAACTAAGAAACTACATGTGTAGGTAGGTTGACAAGAGAAGCAAGAGGAGCAGACGAGAAGATTCTTGCTAGAACCACCACTATCCTTCTAAAGGGACGCAGCTATCTCAGAAACGCATGAGGATTTCAAGAGCTCAGGGTATGGGGATCTGACTGCCGGATTAATAACAGGTACATGAACATAAAGCAGCTTTGGAACCGAACTTAACCGAATTTGTATATTAGATGTAAACTCATTTTTGCTTGAATTTCTCAAAAATATCTTTTTCCCGTGTATCATTGCTTCATTTTTTATTTGCAGTGAAGATAAAAGCCCAAGGAAAACACAAAAAAGGTAATTTCTTATTTGAAGCTAAAATTTATTATTTCAATTACATAATCGTCTGAATATTTCTTTTACCGAGATTTCAGGCCTTCTTCTCACATAAAAAAAAATTCAATTCATGTCTACCAATGAATTTGATAGGTCTGGCATTCAAGTGTAGCACTTATGACAATCCTTTTTATTTCAGGTTATACTGTATAAAAATAATAATTGAAAAATTATATACTCAAGCTACCTGGGGCGGAATCTCTGGCTGTCCCAAAACTTATGTGGAGAGAAATTAATGGCTGAAGCTGTGATTCTTTTAGCTGTGAAGAAGATTTGTGTTGCCTTGGGAAATGAAGCAATCAACCAAGCTGCTTCAAAATTCAAAAAGTTCGTTACACAGCTAACAGAGCTTCAAGGTAGCATGGGCCGCATCAAGAGAGAGCTCAGGCTGATACATCAATTCCTTTCTCGAATGGATGTACGCAATCGGAAGAATGAGACATATGAAATCTGGGTAGAAGAGGTAAGAATACTAGCACGTGGGATTGAAGACATTGTGGATGATTACTTGCAACTTGTTTCTCATAAACATGACAAAGGATGGAGTAGCTATCTGAAGAAAGGATTCATGCGACCAAATATTCTGCTTTCTTTAAACAAGATAGCAACTGCAATCAAGGATGCAGAGACCAATCTGGTGCACCTGTTCCAGGCTAAAGACAGATGGGTTTCAATGGTAGGTAGTGGGAATACCACTACTAGTAATGACACCTCAAATTACATTGTTGAGAGGTCCCAGCATCTAGCTAGCATTTCACGCTCCCTTGGTGAAGAAGATCTTGTTGGGGTCGATCAAAACAGAGAAAAACTTGAAGAATGGCTGGCAGATGAATTGTTGGGACACTCATTGATTACACTGCATGGAATGGGAGGTCTTGGAAAAACAGCCTTGGCAGCAAATGCATACAGGAGGGAAAAAGAAAAGTTTCAGTGCCATGCATGGGTCCTGATTTCTCAATCTTACTGCATCAAGGATATTCTAAAATGTTTGATCGCTGAACTTTCCAGAAATGTGAAAAAGAATAATTGGGATAACATTAACGACTTGGATACTGGAGGTCTTCGAGAAGAACTGAAGAGATTCCTAAAGCTCCAGAAGTGTTTAATCGTATTGGATGATGTTTGGGCACCAGAAGCAATCAATGATTTGTTTGGAGCACATGTTCCTATTCTCAAAGGGAGCAAAATACTTGTAACAACACGTGTCGATGATGTTGCTCACCTTGCTTTCCCAGACAGGAGAATAACATTAGAGCCTCTACGTGAAAAAGAATCATGGGAACTCTTCTGTAGAACAGCTTTTCCAAGGGAGACAAATCATAAGTGCGCTGCAGAACTGTTGCACTTGATAGATCAAATAGTTAGCAAGTGTAAGGGGGTACCTCTGGCAATTGTCTCTGTTGGCAGGCTCATATTAGTGCGCGACAAGACCAAAGAGGAACTGAGGAGAATACATGACCAGCTCGACTGGGAGTTAGTAAACAATCCAAGCATGGAACATGTCAGGAATATCCTTTACTTGAGCTACATTTACCTTCCAACACAGTTGAAAAGTTGTTTCCTATACTGCAGTTTGTTTCCAGAGGATCATCTTCTCAAAAGAAAGGCACTCATACGGTGGTGGATAGCAGAGGGATTCATCAATAAGAGGGGTAGAAGCACAATGGAGGAAGTGGCAGAAGGGTATCTACAGGAATTGGTTAATAGGAACATGCTACAACTAATTGACAGGAATTCATTTGGCAGGATAAAATCATTACGGATGCATGATATCATGCATGAGTTAGCAGTTGATTTGTGCCACAGAGAATGTTTTGGCGTTGCATACGATGACAATAATAGGCATTGGGAACATGAGGATAGAGATGAACGCCGATTGGTAGTACACAAACTTAACAAGGACATTGATCAAGAAATTTCATGTGCACATAGTCTTCGATCAGTCATTACATTGGATAATAGTATGATATCATCATCCAGCATACTATGTCTAGTAGTGGACAACTGCAGATATATGTCAATACTGGAGTTAAGTGGGCTACCCATCAACATGATTCCAGATGCTATTGGAGATTTATTCAATCTCCGCCATTTAGGTCTTCGTGGTTCAAATGTGAAGTTTCTCCCAAAGTCTATCGAGAAGCTAACCAACCTGTTAACACTAGACCTCTTCAGATCTAGCATACTGGAGCTTCCAAGAGGCATTGTCAAGCTGACAAAGCTTAGGCACTTGTTTGCTGAGAAACAGAAGGATCGACATCGACGCCTTTTCAAATGGTGCATTGGTGTAAGCATCCCTAGGGGCCTTGAAAACTTGACAAATCTACAATCCCTACAATCACTGGAAGCTCAGGATGAATCTGTTAGATGCTTAGGAGAGCTCAGGCAGATGAGAGGCCTCAGGTTATGGAACGTGAAGGCAAACCTTTGTGAACGCCTCTGTGTGTCGCTGCTTCAAATGAAATTTTTGTCCTACCTGAGTATCACGGCAAGTGACGAGGATGATGTTCTCCAGTTGGATGGCTTGAACCCCCTTCCTCCAAGCCTTCATAAACTACGTTTAAGTGGACGATTGGCACACAACATGTTGGGTGCAGAGTCTCCTCTATTCCAAGAAGATGCCGGGGGACAAAATCTGTACTCGTTGCGCCTATTTTGGTCCCAGCTAACAGAGGATCCTTTGCCATCCCTTTCTCGATTGTTAAATCTAACAGAGCTACATTTCACCAGAGCCTACAACGGAGAGAAGCTGGTTTTCCTTACCAGATGGTTTCCCAAGCTGAAGATTCTACGTTTAAGAGATCTGCCTAATCTAAAGAGGATGGATATTCAGCAAGGTGCCATGGCGAGCCTTGAAAGATTAAGACTAATCAACCTTAGCAGCATGGAAGAGGTCCCTCTAGGCATTGAGTTTCTAATGCCCCTCAAATATCTGAGCTTCGAGGAGATCACTGTTGACTTCTTACGGTCACTGCGCCAATCTAGAATTGGTGATATGCGATGGTGGCATACTCTACGAGAGGACATTGATATGGAAGCTAGCATAAGAACATAGGCTACTTTATTCCATGGAAATTAACTACTGTTATATAATACTACATCGGTATTAGAATATAAAAAGTTTTAGAGTTGGACACGTTTATTAAAAAAGTAGGTAGAATTAAATGGGGAGATGATGTGATTGGTTGAGAAGTAGAGGTAGGTGAGAAAAGTGGATGGTAGAGGATTTTTGATTGGTTGGGAAGAGAATGTTGGTGGAGAAATTTTTATATTTTGGGTTAAATCCTAAGTACTAGACGTTGTTATATTTTGGGACAGGGAAGTATAAATTCAATTCAATATCAAGATCTATAACACTAGCTAGCTATCTGGCAGGTTATGCATGTTACAACATTTCTATCCATAAGGTTTCTCCGGAACCATCGTTTTGCTTATTTGTGAAACGGCATATTTGCAAACGAAAAATAATTTGTGAATAAAGCTTTTATATATGTGTTATTAGCGATCTAAAAGTAAAGGCTAAAATATAAACTTCATTGAAAAAACTTTAAAATTAGCTTTAAATTTAAGGTTGAAAATTTAAATTTTAGCTGATAAGTATAAGCATAAGTGAAAAGACGAGACCCTTCCTAGAATAAACTGCTAACTCTTTGAGATATACAACAAATAAAATATGACAATATATATATGAAAATCTTGGTTCGATCAGCTAGAGCAGTATCAGCAGTCAATAAAAGGACCGAGATCAACTAATATTCTATAATACCAACTTAACAATTCAAGTAAATCAATTACCATCCACAGATCACAGAGACAAAAGAATCACAAATCTGCTTACAGAAATCTGCAATACGCGCAACTCCAACCTAAGAACCAAAAATGGATCTTGATCGATTGGCGAAGATGGACTAATTTCAGGTATAAAAAGCACTAATTACAGGGGAAAAACCAAACGAAACCAAGACCTAATTAACTCACGATGGCTGTTCGCCAGAGTAAATATGAGCCGAACGCAGGCCGACGGCAAAGACGGGACGCGAGGGCCGACCACGTTGGGCCTGAACGAGTAGAATACATAACTACTTAGACAGTGGTTGCTTGGGTTTAGTCCCATACCGAGGAGCCAAGCCGGCACGCTGCTCCGCTTGGAAGTGCCATAGGCACTCTTGTTTTTGTCGCTCAATCCAAAGAAAGAAATAGGAATACGAATCCTCATCCCCAAAGATCTATCAAATGCTGGTTAAGTGTGGAGTATATAGGTTGTTTAAGAAGAGAGAATCGTTTAGGGAGCTTAAAATTCTGAGAAGCAGCTGGTTGGTAGCTAGTTTCTTAGAATTTGGAAAAATTGGGTTTCCCAGCTTCTGGCATCTAGTTCATTTCCTGAATTATACAACTACACCTTCTCAGAATCTGGACCAAAAGCTGAACTGTTTGGGGGAGCTTTTTATTCTGGAAGATGCTGTAGCAGCTAGAAGCTCCCCCAAACAGACCCAAAGGCTCCTCACTGGTTAAATGTCTCAAACAAAACATCCAATCCTAATGATATATCTGGACATATAGACTTTTTCTAGGACAGAAGGAGTACCTATAGTTTTTATAGCTTAATTTGTTATTTTTGTTATAACTTGTAAATATCAAATTTGATACATTCTCTCTCCCAAAAAAAATCCAATTTTAAAGATGAATCTGGATAAATATGTGTCCAAATTTATCTCTAGAATCTAAGCAAATGAGTATATCCGTAGTCAAATTTGTTTTTTTTTAACTTGTAGAAGTCAAATTTTAACATATTGATCTCCTTTTTAAAAAAGAAAACATAACCATTTATTAGTTAGTATGTAATAAACGAGTGGACAACTAGTTGATAATTAAAACAGGCTCCCCAAACACAAGTGGAACACAAGTGAGTGATTTTAAATATGGATCACATCTAGTACTCCCTCCGTACTAAAATATAAGCATTTTTAGCATCGTGTCAAGTCAAATATTTATAACTTTGACTATTAATCACTACTATTATAAAAATTAAAGATGTTTTTGCTGGTATTTTGGTACTTCATCCGTGTATGAGTTGGTTTTTAAATTCGTTCGCTTTTGGAAATATAGATCCATATTTGAGTCGGTTTTTAAGTTCGTTCGCTTTTGGAAATATAGATCCGTATTTGAGTCGGGTTTTAAGTTCGTTCACTTTTGAAAATACGGATGGAGTCGTATAAAAAGTCTCTTAAAAAAACTCGCATGCTAACTTGAGATGATCGGACTTCTAATTACAACTCATGATTTTCTAGAAAAATATATATCCAAGCAAATTCTTAGAGTGAAAACTAAACCGTATAACAATAATAAGGTTAAAATAATCTTCACCTGTTGCAACGCACGCGTATTTTTTCTAGTAAAATAAAAAAGATCAATCATGTAAAATTGGTGTTACTAGATTTATCATTAAACAAACTATCACAATATGCAACTCTTTTTATTTAAAACATCTTACTTTTATAAATATCGTTAGTCAAAATAGCATCTCGAAGACCATATCGAAGTCTAAAAGTGCTTATATTTTAGGACGGAGGGAGTATCTTTTGACCTTCAAGCAGTGTTATGGTCACCTTCATGCTTATGATAGACGAAACTATTTTTTTAAGGTTTGTTATAAATTAAGACGGGCATTCGTAATACCAACTTAATAACTCGAATAAATCAATTACCATCCACAGATCACACAGGGATAAAACAATCACAAATCTGCTTACAGAAATCTACGATACCCGCGACTCCAACCAAGAAGCAAAAAAAGGATCTTGATCGATCGGCGAAGATGGACCATTCGATCCTGCGTGCACTAATCATTAGCCGGGCTAGACGAGCTCAGGGGTAAAAAAACGAGAAAATGACATTGTGCCATCTTTAAAAGTAGGTTTCGCTCAAATACCATGCTGGTAGTGGGTTTCTTTAAAATGCCACTTTCAACCGAATGTTACATGCCTGAATGCTACTTTGGACAAATTGCCCTTGGCTCCTTCGTCCACCTGCCGTCGAGCGCGTAGTTCGCCGACCGTCGCGCCCTTGAGGCGCTCGGACTCAGCTACCATCCCCCAGCGGGCGGTGCCCCAGTCATAGGCGGTGAGCGCGCCGCGCTCCTCGTCCACGACGTAGATGGTCTCGCCGTCGTCCGGGAGCGACGCCGCCGCGGGGCCCTTCCAACCGGCGAACATGCCGGGCGGCATGTCCTCCCAGCGGTCGGCACGGAGGTCGAACACTACGCACTCCTTAGCGCCGCGGCCACGTAGGTTGACCATGCAGACCTTCCCGCCGGAGCAGACGGCCTCCGCGGCATCGCGGCTGAACCGCCCGTCATGCGGCAGCAGGATCGGAGCCCACGCGGCGGCGGGCGGCGAGGCCGCAGGGTCCCACAACGCGCCGGAGCAGGCGACGGCAGGTTCGTAGCCGGCGCAGACACCCCCAGCGACGAATACGCGACCACGTGCCGCGCCGGCTGTGCACCAGCTATCCCCGCGCCGCTGGTCACCGACGGAGGTGGAAGAAGGGTAGAAATAGGGGTATTTTCGTCTGTTCGAGTATTACAGCGTGTAGGCTTCAGTTGAAAGTGGTATTTTAAAGAAACCCACTCCTAAAGTGGCATTTGAGCGAAACCCGTTTTTAAAGATGGCACAATGTTAATTTTCTTTACAAAACAAACAGAACCAAGACCTAATTAACTCAGGGAATCAGGATGGTTGTTCGCCAGAGTAAAATAAACGGCACGCAGGCCGACGGCAAAGACGGGACGCGGGCCGACCACGTTGGGCCCAAACGAGTAGAATACAAATTAAGGGACATTTAAATGGTGGTTGCTTGGGTTTAGTCCCATACCGGGGAGCCAAGCCGGCACGCTGCTCCTCAATTGGTGGCCACGGCGCCATCCAGGCGTGCCAAAGTGGAGGCACACGAATAGCACGAGTGAGCTCGTGTGCTAGTTGGCAGCACGGCGTGCGTGGTATATGTGCACGTAGCAATCTCTTAAACAACTTACTTATGAATTGATTTGATGAATTCCCTCTAAGCCCTGAGGAGCATCCGTCACACTAGCAGCCCAAGCGCGTGACACATGCGCTATGCAATCATCTTTTTTTCTCTCTTTTTAAATTTTTTATTGAAAAAAAAAACTAGAAACATACTACACGGTTCAGAATACAATTTATTGAAACTGAAACGACCTTTGATATCCTTTGCATAACATCTTCTATTATAATAGGCTAGATGAGAGATGTTTTGACAAATATGCACTAGTTCTGATGATAGTAATCTCTCGCATCCTTAGCCAATATGTCTGCGCTCTGCCATCTTGTTAATTTCTCTGGGAATCCATTTGTCCTGCATCAAATTGTCCGGAATATTTGTTTGAATTTGACTAAGGAAAGGCCTCAGACTTCAGTGTCCGGGAAATTTAACTATTTGTCACTCTTGTGACATGGCAATTAACGATTTGCCACACCGTGTCTATGACATGTGGGCCCTCATGTGTCTATGACATGTGGGCCTAGTAGCAAATAGTTAAGCACCACTCGTAAGAGTGGCAAATAGTTAAAAGCGTTAATCATCTCGTTGTCGGTCAGGAAAATGGTACCTGCAAAGTCCAAAAAATTTGCTACCTCCTTCGCCATTTGAAGAGCCAACAATTCTCCCTGCAAAGATGATCGAGCTACCAAAATAGTAGCTTTTAGAGCAGGTACAATAGCAGGCTATAAGCTAGCTTTAAACATATTTTAAAGAGATAAAAGAAGAGAGAAGAGCACCGGGCTACAGATCTGTAGCCAGCTGCAGCACAGACTCCAAGACGTAATGTGTGTATGACAAGTGGAACCAGGTATTAATAGTATAGTAAGCAACTATTGTATGAATTGGCTATAGATGATTTAGAGCTAATAGTGGGCTATACTATTAAACTTGCTCTTAGAAAAAGTGCGTTTTCAGTGCTTGGTATGTGGAAGAAGGCTCCAATTCCAGCATGGTCATCCACCAGGCTGCATCAACATAACACCTATTACCCCTCGGAATATCTGGTATTCTTATGTGAGTAGTAACTTCGTCATGTTCGTCTTGATTTTCCTGCTGAGATGAGAATTTGGCATAAGCCTTCCCCATTGCTTCAGCTGCAAAACAAACATCAGTAGGTTCTCTATGTTTATTCTGAAATTTTAAGTCATTCCAATATTTTTCATAATTGCCACAAAAATAGATATGTTAGCCTCAGAAATTCTCCAAGTTAGTTTACTGAAAGGACAAGCAAAAAGAAGATGATAATCAGACTCCAGCTGCCCACATCTGCCAAAGTTGAGCGAAATATCTCTCATTCTGCAATTTAGCCTCTGGGGGGAAGAGCCTCTGAGTAATCTCCAAGCAAAAGTCTTCACTCTTGGAGGAATCAGTTTATTTTTCCAAATTTGATTCATGAGGGGAAGGGTTTGGGTGTTTAACTGTTGAACATTTTGATTATCCATTTTAATTACCTGCGACATTTCACTATCATTTTTTAAGAAATGAAAATTACCTGTGACATAGTAGATGCTATGGTACGAAGGAGGTAATGCATCATCTTACTGCCAAGGTGACCGCCTATATCTTGGCAGTTCTAGCTCAGCATCGTTATGGCGCTCGTGGCGCCTTATGGGCTAACACCGATGGCCCATGAACAGCGCAACCATCTTCCTCCATCCCTTTCTCCCCACCTCCAGCAACAGATTTGAGCTTGATGGACAATTTGCAAAACTTCCCTCCGGTCCAACCCCATTCCCACCAAAACCAGAAGCACTATCCTCCACTCTTCCGAAGGCAGCAAATGCAGAAGCAGAGCTAGACGCCCTAGAATCCTGACACCAACACCCATCAACCATACCCAGAACTTGAGGAGGGTGTTCTGATCCCACCCCAAAAATTTTTACCCTGTCACATCGAATATTTAAACACCTACATAAAGTATTAAATATAGGCTAACAAAATAACTAATTACACATATTGCGACTAATTTACGAGACAAACCTTTTAACCCTAATTGCTCCATGATTTGACAATGTGGTGCTACAGTAAACATTTGCTAATGACGGATTAATTAGGCTTAATAAATTCGTCTCGCGGTTTACTGACGGATTCTGTAATTAGTTTTTTTATTAATGCCCGAACACCCTATGCGACGCCCTATAAAATATCTGATGTGACACAATAAAACTTCACACCCTGTATCTAAACACCCCCTAAATGGGATTTTAGACTCGTGTGATGGGATGATTCTCCTCTGCAATATTGTCCTCTTACGTGGGTTCACCGATATGTGGGCTCGTTGGTTGTGGGGCCCACATGCTAGCCACTCAAAGTGGCGCGAACAACAACACCAACGGAGGCAATTCTGCCTCACAATCCAGCGGAGGGCCATTCTCGGGGTATATCCTTCTCCTGTTCCTGTTCCCGTTGTTAGCGCTTTACTGCTATGTTCCTGTTCCTGATATTCATGATGCCAGTAGCATGCTATTGCGTTACTGCTATGTTCCTGTTCCTGATATTCATAGCTATGTTCCTATTCATGATGCGCATGATAGTATGCTACTGGTTATATTGCATGTTTCCACTAGATCACCCTATACTGTTTATGCCATGATTATTGTCTTAACATTTTGGATTAAAATATGCCAATTTATGACTATATTTCCAACAATTAATTGAAATAGAATATATGCACTGACAATGTTTTTTTCTTTTTTTTTACAGACGATGGAATCATAATTTTCTCTGTTTTTTTCTTTTTTCTTAGTGGACGATGGAAACTTCTTTTTTAGATAGATATATTAGATTAGATTAGATTAGATATAAAGAGATATATACTGACGGTGAAAACAAATAGAAATCGGATGCTTTTTTTTGCTGCGTTTTTTTCTCCCCTTTTACCATTATATATAAAGAGATATATACGGACGGTGAAAACAAATATAAATCGGATGCTTTTTTTGCCGCGGTTTTTTCTCCCCTTTTATCATATAATGGTTTTTTTTTTGTATACGGACGACGGAAACTTTTTTAACTTTTTAAGTAGCTAGAGATAGAGATGAAATCTTTTTTTCCTTTTGTGATTAGGAATTTAGACAAATATGAGAGATTTTACATCTTCTAGTAGGATAGGCCAGATGAGAGATTTTGACAAATATGCACTAGTCCTGATGATAGTTAATCTCTCACATCCTTAGCCAATATGTCTGCCATCTTGTTAATTTCTCTGGGAATCCATTTGTCCTGCACCAAATTGTCCGGAGTTTGAATTTGACTAAGGAAATTGTCCTGGCTCATCTTCAAAGTTTCTCCTTATCATGGTGTTAATCATCTCGTTGTCGGTCAGGAAAATGGTACCTGCAAAGTCCAAAATTTTGCTACCTCCATCGCCATTTGAAGAGCCAACAATTCTCCCTGCAAAGATGATCGAGCTACCAAAATAGTAGCTTTTAGAAAAAGGGCATTTTCAGTGCTTGGTATGTGGAAGAAGTCTCCAATTCCAGCATTGTCATCAAACCAGGCTGCATCAACATAACACCTATTACCCCTCGGAATATCTGGTTATTCTTATGTGAGTGGTAACTTCGTCATGTTCGTCTTGATTTTCCTGCTGAGATGAGAATTTGTCATAAATCTTCACCATTGCTTCAGCTGCAAAACAAACATCAGTAGGTTCTCTATGTTTATTCTGAAATTGTAAGTCATTCCTAGATTTCCATAATTGCACTAAATATATATGTTAGCCTCAGAAATTCTCCAAGTTAGTTTACTGAAAGGACAAGCAAAAAGAAGATGATAATCAGACTCCAGCTGCCAACTTCTGCCAAAGTTGGGCGAAATATCTCTCGTTCTGCAATTTAGCCTCTGGGAGGAAGAGCCTCTCTGAGTAATCTTCAAGCAAAATACACTCTTGGAGGAATTAGTTTATATTTCCATATTTGATTCATGAAGGGAAGGGTTTGGGTGTTTACCTGTTGAACATTTTGATTATCCCTTTTAATTACCTGAGACATTTCACTGTCATTTTTTATTTTCTGAAATGAAAAATACCCGCGACATAGTAGAAGCTATGATACGGAGGAGGTAATGCATCTTCTTACTGCCAAGGTGACCGCCTATACCTTGGCAGTTCCAGCTCAGCATCGTCATGGCGCTCGTGGCGCCTTATGGGCTAACGCCAATGGCCCATGAACAGCGCAACCATCTTCCTCCATCCCTTTCTCCCCACCTCCAGCCACAGATTGAGCTTGATGGACAATTTGCAAAACTTCCCTCCGGTCCAACCCCATTCCCACCAAAACCAGAAACACCATCCACTCTTCCGAAGGCAGCAAATGCAGAATCTTGACACCAACACCCATCAACCATACCTAGAACTTGAATGGGGAGAAACACCCAAGGATCTTCCGGCTAGCTCCACAAGATGGTGGGCTAGACGACTTGGGTTCGAAGCCTCACCCCTTCTAATTATTTGATATTAGGTCATTCACTAATATTTGTGTTTTTAGAACTTGAATGGGATTTTAGACTCATGTGATGGGATGATTCTCGTCTGCAGTACTGTCCTCAAACGTGGGTTCACCGATTTGTGGGCTCGTTGGTTGTGAGGCCCACATGCTAGCCACTCAAAGTATATTGCAAAGGATTTGTTTCCCTTGTGATGAAATATATCATGTCAACTTGGTAATGCACACTAGCCATGTGCATGACAAATGGGCTATGCAATATTTTTCTTCTTTACAAGTATACCTTTTACACTGCCTTCATCGTGTTTCCCAATTTCTTCTCCCTAAGCAACACAATTTCTTCTCCCTAAGCAACATCTCGTTTGGGAAATGCAACACTAAAAAGGCAGAAAGGTGCATCTTATATTTCTTCTTGATCCACCCGAAGAGGCCAAAACAACATGATGCCTTAGAGCCCTTATTGACATGCATGATGCATCTAGCTTAGAGGGAAAGAAAACAATAATATGTTCATAAGCAGAACAGACTCTGCAGTTCAGAGATCTAGCAGACATAGATGTGTCATCAACCATGTGAAACAAGCAACTGGAGCAAGAGCAATTTGTTGATCATCACCAGCATCAACTGGATGGGTGGGAAACTGGGAATTCACCAGGATTCAAGGATAAATATTTCAGCATCATGTTTGTGGCCAACATTTTATGATATGGGATGCAAACTTTTCTGCCCCATTGGTATCAGCCAAAAACCGGACACAGATCATCAGTGTTGTAACATCAGCATGCTGCTTATGGATGTCATTCTTTTTATGTTGTGGTTGTCAAGTTGTCAACCATGACTGCTTCCAAGTTCTCACCAAGCAAACATAAAGAAAATATGCATAAATTAGGTAATTGCTACTCAAGATTTCTACAGTTTCCTGGTAAAAAGATAAAGTAAACATATTACCATATCATAGAAAGGGTATAAGGTCCCATTCTGTGAGGTGCAAAAGGCCTTTTTGTGTACGTTTTGATTAAGTTCAGCTACTAGTGCACAAAGCCTCGACAACAAAAGAAGTTGCTACAACATAAAGACATTTCCAAAAGTAGCAGGACCCATAACTGAATGAGGCAGCCACGTTATGCAAATTTGCAATGTCGAGCATTACTATAGTTTAGATACCCACTTCACTGTTATCTCCTTTCAAGAGATGGTGATGATTTCTATAAAAATTCTGCAAGAGGGACTGCAATTTAAAGAATGGTACGTTTGAAACTACAGTTAGCAATCATTAAATTTCTGAAATGATTTACTACGTTTAAAGTTTAAACTGGTGGGCACGAAACATTGTGTTGAGGCCAAAACAATAAAACAAGAATAAGGCGGAGAAAACATAAGTCGAGGTTAAAAGGAACATAAACGGATGAAACACATCAAAACTGATCAATGTGATATCATTCGGATTCTAGAATCAATGAAGCCAGACATCTGACTAGGGTTAACATTCTATCAGCACTAAGAAATCTGAAGAACAGCAATAATGCATGCCTATGACAAGTGAGAGCTACAACTTACAGGTGATACCTTAACTTAACAGAAAAGAAATGGAAAGTGCCATGATATGGTCCCAAGCAAGTCAGAGATCATGCGCGTTATGAGACAATTATGGTGCTGATAGATTGAAGATGTTTGAGGGTAGAACATAATAGTATCACTGATTGACTGTCCCACTGATGTTCATACTGCTTTTTTATATTAAGTTGGTGCATACTTAGAGTTGTTTCCATCACTTGGTACATCAACAGAATTGCTTACTTTGTGACTGAATGATGGCAGCAGTTATATGATTGATGCTTGAACTCCATAATGCATGATAGTATCAATGACACATTAACAACTTGGAAAGAAAAGAATAGATGCCCTTCAAGGACAATAAACACTGGTGTAATATTAAACAGTAAAAGGTTACCTGGGTGACAATATCTTCTCTACGAAGCATGTTCGATAACAAGCATTAACAGGAAGCAAGATGGAGAGAATTACAGATGAGGAGAAGAACTAGCACACCGATAACAAACCTAATTCTCAACCAATCAGAACCCAGATGTGAACTCGATGGATAGTAAGAACAGAAACAGCAACTTATTCACATGCCAATTGCACAACTATGACAGTAAATGGCTGTGCTATTAGCTATTTAATTTATATGAATTTATATAACATAGTTATATTCATGTGCAGATATCAACCTTAGCAGATGGAGGAGACATGATGTCAGTTTTTACTACTTTTTTAATCTATGATCAAACACCCTACTTGTAAGCTCTTTCTGCTTATTCTCTATGAATTAAATCCTTGAAATCAGGCCAAAACACTTGCCCAGAAGTGGGGACAATACTTTTCTTTAATGGTAATTGATACTCCCTCCATCCACAAAAGTTACACCTATTACTTTTGTCACCAAGACTAAGAAGATATTAAATCATCTTGCATGTTACAAAATCAAGGAGTGAATGCAAGCATGCAACCAATGAGTATTTAGATGACTCCCTGGATTCTAATCAAACATTTAATTTATCTTTCATTTCAGTCTTGGATGCATAAAGACTACAAATATGAACAACTTATTTGGAAAAACTCAAATGTGAAATATGCCTAACTTTTGTGGATGGAGGGAGTATCAATTATAATTGTGAAGTGAAATGTGGTGCATTAGAAAAGGAAGAGAATTTCCAGTTTCTGGGGAAAATCACCGAATATGTGGTTTTGGAGCTAAAACTATCAGGTACTCCAGTCAATTCACTTAATTGTATTGGTATGATTAACTTCATCACTGAAAGTTATCTAACATACTTCCTACTGACAAATCTCACAGAATTTGATCTACCTAAGATTCTTCAGGCTCAAAGAATACTTTCAGAGAGGAGGCCAGAACACTATCACAGTATAGCAGCTATGAGCCATGAGAGCAGCCCAACCACTGGACATTGTTCCAAATGTTTTGCAAGATGCTTCTGCATTGAGCTTGTAGGGGAGCAACAATAAGCAAATATTTTGCAACCAAATTTGAAACTGCAACTAGTTTATGGTTAATCTATCGCGAAGACTGATCTTTGGTTGTTGCTATACAAAAGTAACTACGTATAAGACTCCTTGTTTTTTTTCAACGACATTGCTTGGCTTGTAATCAAATCTTGCCATCCACAACAAGTCTCCAAGAAGTTGACCATGCTAGAACTACTGCAAACTCGAGATTCCCAAAAACATTACGTTGTTTGAAATTCTGCAAGGTTTAAGAGTCCTCAGAAGGACTTTATCCTTCAAATAAAATGCTCATCAGATGATTGTCACATTGGAGCCTAAAGGCGAGATTTGCAGTTGAATTTATGGAGCAGGTTCGACACTCCATTAGAACTATAGTTAACTAACCCAAATTCTCAAATGTTGTTTTTATTTTATCATCTGATTTCTATTCAATTTCTGAAACAACTGTAAGGTGGACTTATTAACTATTCTTTTTGGAGTTTGTAGTCTCAGTGTTCTTAACCTGTACCAGTTCAATGCTTTGCATCAGAGATAAATCTATCTTTTAGAGGGTCATTTTCCAGCAAAAGAAATCGAACTATTTCAGACATTCTGGGACACTGAGAGTCATGAAACAAATAGAATCAAGTACTATTCAAGCCAAAACACTCTCATGGTTGCGTAACAGCTAACATTAAATAATTGACAACCATAACAATCAACATAATTGCCACAAAATTGTGAAAAGGCATGAGTTTCAACCTTGACCAAGGATCCAGCAACCTTGCAATACACATTTTATTATTTGTACAAGCATATCAAGGTCAAACCAGCAACATTCTGTAGAACAAAGCATGGTAGTACTAAAACACAAGGAATGGGGACATGAGGGGCACCTTGGCAAACAACCTCATCATCACAACACATGGGCCATGGCAGCCTCACTTGGCGGTTGCTGCTCCAAGCTCCGCATCGATGGCGCTGCGCGCGGCGTCGAGGTCCTCGTCGAGGAAGATGTCCCAATGGCCGTCCCAGCGGATGAAGAACTCGGTGTCCTCGAAGTACCTGACGCGGTGCACGTCGCCGGCCGGCGTGAAGAGGAAGTCGCCGTCGACCAGGTCGTAGCTCTCCTTCTTGGTGAGGTTCCAGACCTTCTTCTTGCCGCTGATCACCACCAGGTCGTGGCCGAACGTGTGGTGGTGCGCCGGCTCCACGCTCCCGGCCTTGAACCGGACGTACGCCGACGTGGGGCTCTCCCGCACGATCCGCATCTCGCCGCCGGGCATGATCCCCACCGGCTCGAACTCCATCCCCTTCCTCAGGCAGCAGATGGCGCAGGCGGAGTCGGAGGGGACGGAGGGGGCGTCGGGGATGGCGGCCATCTCGGCGAGCGCGGAGTCGAAGAAGCGCTGGATGTCCTCCGGCCAGGGGGCGTCGCCGGAGGCAGGGCACGGGGCGCGGAACGGGGTGGCGAGCCAGGCGTCGGCGATAGCGGCGACGGCGTCGAGCGGGGTCGCCATGCCGGAGAGCGCGAGGATGTTGCAGGCGTTGATGGAGTGGGTGTTGACGGCGTCGGCAGCAGTGGCGCAGTGGGTGGCGTAGACGCCTGGGTAGTTGTTGGAGAAGATGGCGACGGCCGCGCCCGTGCTGCAGACCACGACGCTGCGGGCCTCGAGCGCGGGGTCGGCGTCGGGGGAGGAGGCAACGAACGAGCTCAGTGATGGGGATGGTGGAGGCGGAGATTGGAGAGCAGTGGTCGGCGGCGGCGTAGTACTTGTCGACGCCGAGGTCGACGACGTCGGCGACGGAAGGGTGGGCGCGGAGGTGCGCGACGACGGCGTCCTTGAGCGGCTGGCCGAAGGCGTCGGCGGCCGCGAAGATCTTGAAGCGGCGGTCGGCGGCGGCGGCCATGGGAGAGGGGCGGGGGGTGGATGGATCTGAGGGCGAGGCGAGGGGAGGGAGGAGAGCACTAGAGTACAGCAGCAGGCAGCAGCAGTGAGTGAGTTGAGTGAAGTGAGAGGCGAGGAGGACAACGGACAACCACGAGTCCACGACCAGGGCGGCGGATACTATCCCTTCTTCTTTGGTTGCGTCGAGTGACACGTTGGTAAAGGCCTACAGGGACAAATAGTCTCTGGGAACTCATCTCACACAGGCTAGACAGAACGACTTTGATTAATTAAGTATTAACTTTTTTTTTAATCAATTCATATGTCTAAAAGCAAGTTTTCGGAGATTTCTAGAAATAATGTATCGTTTAGCTGTTTGAACAGCGTGCATGTAGAAAAAGAGAGTGGTGAGTGGTGTAAAAGGGGAAGAACACAGACTAAGTTATAGGAATAGAACCATCATTTGTTCGGAGGTTCTAATTTTGCTGGTTTAGGTTTTGTTTGATAAAGCTACGAATCTCAATACATATTTGATGTCTGTATGTTAAATTGATTTTATTGAAATGTTATTTACATGATTATAGATCTAGATCAAGGGATTCGATGTTCTAGTGATGACAAATTTGAGATTACACTTTTAGATATGGATCTCACTCTAATACCACTTGCAAAAATGACATATAAAATGGCACCTCATCTCCACTGTAATGTCATTTCTTGCCTTTGTATAAAATTAGAATGATTTGTTTTTTCGAACAAACCACCTTTGGTTGCATTGATTTAAAAGGTCAGGTCTTCTCACTCTTGCACTATAGATGACAGCAGCCACTGACATCAACCCTCGAGCTCCACCTCCACCCACTCAAAGCCATCGTCGCCTTTCCCCAAGCCAAACCCTCCTCGACATTCTTCATCATGTCATCTAATAGCTAGACACAATTGTCGAACACTATAACTTTTGAAAGGGGCGTGTGACTGACGCTTGCGCTTGGAACTCACGTAACAACACATAGTCTTAGTTGAAACAAGAGAGCCAAAATACTTGGGCTAGTTATACCACTTAAACCATTGGTTTCGGCTACAATTTTCATTTCCCACTTCCTATTCTTAGTTGTTACACCACAAATAGCGCACACATGGGAGTTTTCCATTGCTCGTAGCTATCTCTAGGAGCGTATCTATGGTACCTTGGTACCTTATACTACTTCATATTATCGTAGTAGAAATCATATTCGGTTATTAATCGAGATCATTATGAATGTAAAGTATATCATTTGTTTTGTTCATGTACTTATTTGACTTGGGCTCAGCCAATTGCAACAACTTACAGCGGTCTCCCCTTTCCCTTTTGCCACCGACTTGTGAGCATAGAGTTGGTCCATATGTATATCATGACATCAAATAATCACACATCCAACTTATGAGAGGAAAGAGTATATTTTAGGTGATATAGATTGGTCATCTTTTGCTGAAGACTGAACTTTTGACTTGTGATTATTTGTTTATTACATTTAACATATTACAAGCTCTAGAACATTGTAGAACTAATACGTTCTCTAATGTAAGTACCTGAAGACCGGGTGGCTTAAGAAAATGACGATGCCAGTGGACACTTGAGCGCAGAGTGAGCTGTTGCACAACCTCAGACGAGACTCTGGCTGGCGGTTACTCGTCGCCTCCTTCAGTCCCTGACATGTGGATCCGCGAGGGTGGGTCCCACACGTCAGCGAGCCACGTCCTGCGGTCACCGGCAAAGGACAAAGTCAACGAATCCCAATTCGCTCCCAACTCTCCTCCTCTCAAGTCGTTGGCCGCCTCGTCGCCACGCCGCACCTACCCCTCCCTTCCCCCTGATTGCCTCCTCCTCCGCCACCGCCGTGCAGTGTTCGATTCGTCTTCCCGCGCCGGCGGCGAAGATGGGGGTGGAGGTGCCGCCGGAGGAGTCCAACCGGTGCGTGCGCGGGTGCTGCCGGAGCGCCGCCATCCCGCTCCACCTCCCGCCCTCCTCCTTCTCCCTCCTCTCCCCCATCGCCAAAGGTAACCAAATCCTCTCTCTCTCTCTCTCTCTCTCTCTCTCTCTCTCTCACCGCTCTAGTTCTGACGAGGGAAATGGAATGTGCCGCGCGGCCAGGGTCGGAGAGCACGGTGTACGAGGCGCGGCTGGGCGGCGAGCGCGTCGCGGCGAAGAAGCCCGTGCTGTCCACCTCCGACGACCTCGACAAGTTCCACTACCAGCTGCAGCTGCTCTGGTGGGTACTCCCCATGTTTGTTCCGTTGCCTGTCGAGTTTCCCTCACTGTTGTCGTTTGGGTCGCTGATGCTCGAGTTGGAAGTTGGTGCTCATAACCGATGGAGTAGCATTTTATAGCTTGGCAGAGACTTGTGATCATAAATTTATCGGTGAGTCAGGATGACCACCTGACCAGTGCCTGTGTTACCATTATTGTTTGATCGTTAGGCGATAATCTTTTGGTGCAAACAGAGTGTTAATTACGAGCCCTTATGCAAGTAGTATATGGTAGATTTAAGCTGTTGCAAATATTGATTGATTTCATGATGAAAAGCAGGAAGTTTAGTTTCTTGGATACATGCCGACACTTTTAATTATGACATGTAACGCTTGTAAAAGTTGCAAACTATCATTTGAGCTTTCAACTCTTGGTTTGAAAATGGTTGTTTATATCCTGAATAAGTGAAAACATACTTCTTCAAGAATTGCTCTTGACAGGTTCATTGAAATAAAATGGGTCTATGTCTGTGCAGTGAACTGGATCACCCAGGGTTGGCGAGACTGGTTGCAGCACATGCACATCCTCCGAATTACTTGATGTTCTTTGATTTCTTTGAACCTCCAAACCTTGCGGACAAGATACATGTTGAGGAGTGGAACCCTTCTGTGCATCAAGTGGTCACCATTGCCACTGATCTAGGTCCCCAATTTATTGCAATCAAGTTTCCTTTTACTCTTTAAGAGATTGTATCGTGTCATGTGTATGTTGCTTTTTTATGTTAGAATAAGACATAAAACTGTTTAAGACTAATATACGTTTGCTGCCTTAAAACCGGGGAGTGCCTTTTAAGACCCATCCTGAGAAGTTTGATTCAATCGTAAATTGGTAGTTCCCCACTTGTTTCATGCAATTAAGCAACTTTCTAACCCAGTATCACTTCTGAGCTTGATGCAACGATTTCTTGTCATCATAACATACGTATTCTGGACTCTATAAAATGTGAGTTCTGGTCTGCGTGAACATTTTCTATTTTTCAATATAACTTTAATATTATCTACTGCATTTAGTGAGTTCTTCTAGAAACTAGTGAGGGTATAACTTGATTTTGTTCTTTTGTGCTAGCAATTTTAAGTAAGGTAATTCAATTTTAAGTAAGGTAATTAAGATCAGGATCCTAAGCAGAATTGTTTTCATATGCTCTAGATCAATTTTATATTGCTAGGATCAGGATGGCAATGGTCCTGTAGTATTTTCAATACAGATATATTCTGAAAACCCTTGTCCTTGATCTTAGAGTAAATAATGGCATGATAAATGTTTCTGGCACATTTGCAGAATTTCTGTTGAAACTACGGAATTTTGCCCTATCACTTTTGTCCTTTCATATGCAGCGATTTTTGAAAGATTTTCCATTTTCTTTATTATTGATATACCACTGTATTTCTCTGCTACTCCCTCCGTCCCAAAAAAAGACAAACCCTGGTTTCCGTGCCCAACGTTTGACCGTCCGTTTTATTTGAAAAAAATTTGAAAAAAATTAAAAAAACAAGTCACGCATAAAATATTAATCATGTTTTATCATCTAACAACAATGAAAATACGAATTATAAAAAAATTTCATATAAGACGGACAGTCAAAGTTGGACACGCAAACCTAGGGTTTGCCTTTTTTTGGGACGGAGGGAGTAACTTTTTGTGGAATGGGGCTTATTATGTAAACGAATGCACAAATGTAAAATTAATGCATGAATAGCTAATATCCCCCCAGAATATTAGGCGAAATAAAAACAAAAATATTGCTCCTAGATAAGAGGATGATAGTAAGTTCTTCTTAAAGTTCATGAACCAAATATGAACAATTAATTCTTGCTAATTCAGAATGAGAAATATGTGATCGTGTTTAGTTTGTTATGCTAATTCATAGTGTCTTGCTGGCTCTAACTTGAATTGAACATCTGTTGTTGATAAAGTGCAAAGTACGTTTAAAAAGAAGCTCAAAGTACCAAATTAACATTTATTTTCACTGTATATTGCAGCAAAGGCTCTCCAGTACCTAAACATCCTTGGCATTGTACACAGAGATATAAAACCTGCAAACATTTTGGTAATTTTGTCTTCTATATTGAATGATTTTAAGTTCTAAACATAATGTATTTCTACATACATTAACAAAATCTTGTAATTGTGTACTAATCTTATAATTGTGTACAGATAGATAAGGACCTCCATCCACATTTAGCAGATTTTGGCTTAGCCATGTACCAGAAGGACATCAAGCATGTTTCAGTTGAAAACTGGAGATCATCTGGCAAACCTACTGGTGGTTTCCATAAAAAGAACATGGTTGGGACATTAATATACATGGCACCAGAAATTTTGAGAAAGGACATACATACAGAGAAATCAGATGTATATAGCTTTGCAATATCTATCAAGTAAGCCATTTCTCTCATGATATTAACTGTAGTTTGGCCCCATTTACTTCAAATGTGTACTCCATTGCCTGAGAAAATACGTTTATGTTTTCTTGGTGTTATGCATGACATATTGCTTCTGTTTCTGTTATGTACCATATAACCAGTCCACAGACATATGTGTAGATGGTTGCTTCAAGGTAGATTGCCTTTTCTGTATTGGAGATTTGGTGTTTCCCATATGGACTTGCATTACATATACACTTCTGCTAGGTGATATATTCCATGTTGAACAAATGTTGGACATGGAAACCTACACGAATGTTCTCTCATATCTGTAACCAAGGGCGATGTTCACACAATGTGATATTCCTATCATTTTATTCTCTGTTGTTGAATACTAGTTCATACAAAGGACATTTTATTTTGGTTGTGTGGCTTGCAGTGATATTAGCACTGCATTAAGCTAAGCAACCAATCAACCAATTTTTATTGTGTTATGATCATGTCTTGTTAAGTCCTGCAAGAAAATATATACAAGTTTAACTTTTAATAAATGCTTTGACATGGTGAGTGATTGACTATATCTAGCTGCATATCTAGCATTGCAACCTGGTTTTGATAGTTTGACCAGGTTACAAATATGAATGATGACAAAACAGTATACTCATCTGCATACACATGCTGCTTCTGGTGAACTGTGAACATTACCGATTTCACTTCGTCTGCTAATAACATGACTTTGAAAGGGAGGAGGGACACATTTGGCTAAATTATACTAGTTGTATACTTTGGCCAGCTGATGTGAATGCTCATTTGAAACAAAGCTGCACAGTTCCAAATGTTACTTGCACACTCTGTCCCATTCTTTCTCAGGCTTTTGTTTACCCTGTGCACATAAAAATAAATTCAAAACAAATGAAAGTACTCAACTAGCTTTGTGAAATTGGTTTTCATGTATGAACAGTTACATTTTTTTTCATCAATTTACAGTGAGCTACTTACGGGTGTGGTGCCTTATACAGACCTACGAGCAGAAGCACAGGTACGTTTTTTTTGTTCTTTATCTTCGTCTCTTTCACATTTTCACTCCATCAGCACCCATATGATGTTATTGTGTATTGTTTCTGAATTATATAACATCATTTTGTTAAAAATGCTAATTGGACATGGATCTAGCCATCCCCACACTTGAATACCATTTATTTCATGCTGCCCTAATGGAAAAAGTAAAATAAGTGCTTTGACATTCTATCCCATTTAGATATTTGGATTCTTGGTTGTAATCTTTAGTTCCTATTGACTATTTCTGTTATGTCCAAATATTTTAAATTATAGCATCATTTATCTTCATATATGATTGGTTGTACAATCATGCATGTGTGGCTCTAGCCATGTATTAGCTTTAATTACATATATAATGGCACTGCTGAAGCAAACATGTGAGATACACTATTTTGTACAATTGAGAACTCATTGATTTTTCTTTAGGCACACACCGTTCTTGAAATGACTTACACCGAACAACAACTTACAGCAGCAATTGTTTCTCAAGGATTGCGCCCAGCTCTTGCCCTTCCTGAGTCTGGTGCTCCACCTAGCCTCTTGTCACTTATCCAGCGATGCTGGGACCCTGATCCTCAACAGAGACCATCATTTAAAGATATAACTGAAGAGTTAAAAATAATAATTGAAAAGCCTATAGCTGTAAATTCTTGCTCACCAGCATCTCCTGCAAACAAGAGTCAAAATGGCAACACAGAAGTTCACCACTATCAAGAAGCATTGAGTTGGTTGAACCAAGGGGAGTTGTTTGCGAAAGGAAACAAATTGGACAGTAGAGTTGACCATTGGTCTGATATTTTCGATCAGTCCTCTAAGTACTGTCCAACATTAAGTTGGGGATCTTTTGCAACATGTGGTCGAAGAGAAACAATGGAAGATACCCATTTTATGCTTCCCCACATGAGCGAAGAAAAGGATCTGCATGCATTTGGCATTTTTGATGGTCACAGAGGTCTACAACTCAACAATTGACATTGTTTGTTCTTTACTTACTTTTGCATTATCATACCTTACACCACAGTTTCTACAGGTTCAGCAGCCGCTGAGTTCTCAGTTCGAGCAGTCCCTGGTTTTCTCAAGCAGTTTAATTCCAATACAAGGTATGGAATGAATGCAAACAATCTGATGACATTTTTCATGCCTGAAGTCTCAGTCTGACTTCTGTTTCCTCGTAGCCCAACTGATGCCCTTACAGAAGCATTTGTAAGGACTGACATAGCATTTCGAGAGGAATTAATTCTTCACCAGAAGTCAAAAAGGATAACCCAGAAAAATTGGCATCCTGGTTGCACGGCAGTGACTGCACTGATACTGAGAAACAAGCTTTTTGTAGCAAATGCTGGTGATTGCCGAGCAATTCTGAACCGTGCTGGTGAACCATTTCCTATGACTAGGGTTCGCATCATATTTCTTCTTTATTTTGCACGCTTCTTGAAATTTAAGCACTATAGCATAAGATATGTTTCCATTCTGCCTTGGTAGGATCATGTTGCTAGTTGTCCAAAGGAAAGAGAACGGATTGTAAAGGAAGGAACTGAAGTCAAATGGCAAATAGACACATGGCGTGTTGGTGCAGCTGCTCTTCAGGTGCTAGCTTTTGTTCTTTATGGAATGTGCTCGCATGAGTATCATACACTATAGTACCCATGATTAGCCATAGATGCATGATATAATCATTAATTTTGATAACAATAGTGAAAAATGCTCACATAACATTATATGCTCTCTATCCATGAGTTTTTTTTTTCAGTTGGTTTTAGAACTGTTGAAGTGATATTATGCTGTTTCCACAAATGGGGATGTCAGCTACCTAGACAGCAAGCGATGTTCTTTTCTGTACTATGAATAGTACAATACAGAAATGCTTATTGGAACTCGGCCAAGGTATATGCCAGCACACAGTGTCCAAAGAAGGGCAACTATTTGCCACTTTTAAGATGTGGCAATTAAGGATTTGCCACTCACAATCTATGACATGTGGGTCCAGTGGCAAATCCTTATTTGCCACTTGTAAGAGTGGCAGATAGTTAAATATCTCCGTATTTCAAGCTTACCTTGTTGAGGTTCAACCACAGATACATATGCTACTCTGCCCAAGATTCTACTTGGGTTAATTGGTTTGGGAAAATTCGTTCTAGCTTTTGCACACTATAAACGATTCCTTGATAGTTGCATCAGCATAATTATACTATTTCTTGCAGAAATAAAAGGATAACTGTAATGCCTGTAGTTTACACAAACGAGTGGTTATTTTGACAGGTCACACGGTCCATTGGTGATGATGATCTCAAGCCAGCAGTCACAGCACAACCTGAGGTTATAGAAACCGTTTTATCACCTGATGATGAGTTCCTGGTATGTCCATTTTGTTTCTCTCATCCGTGCGGTTTCTTTCATTCTCATACATCAATTTGTCATATCTTAGAATATCAAAGCTAACATCAGTGTGGCATAAAAAAATATTATGTCATTTTTGTTCGATCGATGTCAATCTGTTCATTTGAATGATTGACATCAGCTTCGGAAGTTTGGCTATGAATGCTTTTCTTATTTCAGCCAGCGATACTTTTTTCCCTTGTAGAACACTGAGCAATAACGAAAAAAATTTACGATTATACCTATTTTTTCAATAATTTACATTTATATAACTGCATGGGAAAGAGTTGCAAAAATATACCCATCCCACGGGATGGAAACGCGGGACTGCGATAGTCCCACATCTCCAAAATGCAGGACCGACGGTCACGCATGACGGTCCCGCAGCTCCAAAACGCGGGACCGTCGCGGTCCCGTGGCTCCAAAACGTGCCACCGCGTAGCTAACGAATTTATTTACTGTTTAGCACTGTTTCGGACACTATTTGACACTGTTCATAGGCCGGTTCCTCACATTGGAGATGCGCGACCGTCTCGTGAACCGTGCAAAACAGTGTCAAAATCGTTGATTATCGCGGTGGCGTGTTTTGGAGCTGCGGGACTGCGGCGGTCCCGTGTTTTGGAGCTGCGGGACCTTCACGGTGCCGCGTGACCGTCCCGCGGGACCTTTGGTCCCGCGTTTTGGAGATGCGAGACCGTCGCAGTATGGGTATATTTTTGCAAATCCTTCCCACCCAGGTATATAAACGTAAATTATTGAAAAAAGTAAGTATATTCGCAAATTTTTTTCGAGCAATAACTGCCATCAAAATATAGTACTAGTAAATCCAAGCCTATGTATGAAAATTCTGAAGTTTTGAGAAATAGACCAATGGCCCTTTTCTTTATTTTGCTTTCATATCTTATAATGATATCAGAGATCCAGTATTATTTACTTCTCCAAAATTTCTATTATCTGCATTGAATGGACAAATTACTTTTTCTATTATTTGTTAGGGAAGTAACTAAACTACATTTTTTTGAGAAACCCCTTTAACTAAAAACACAATATTATTACGCCTGGCTCTGCTTGGCTGCAATGAAACTCTCTCAACGTTGTTGGGCATTATTGCTTCTAATATGCATATTTGTGCTGTTTCTAACTTAATATAAACACCACCATTCAAAAAAGAGGTCATTGCAAAGTTTCGACTTCATACATAATACTCTAGAGATGAACCTCAAAACAGGGTATCTAGTTTTGGTGCTTCTGCGAACACCCAAGAGATGCACTGAAATATGGCATCAAATATAAGAAACCTCATTACAGATTCACACTACTTCATTTGGTTACCTGTAGGTGATGGCAAGTGATGGATTGTGGGACGTGATGAGCAACGAGGATGTCCTGTCCATCATCAAGGACACAGTAAAAGAGCCTGGAATGTGCTCCAAGCGGCTGGCCACGGAGGCGGCAGCGCGTGGCAGCAAGGACAACATCACTGTCATCGTTGTGTTCCTTCGCCCCGTCTCCACTGCTGAGCGAATATACTAACCACAAAGCCTTGTTGGTAACTTCATCATTTGTCAGAATTTTTAGATACGATTGTCACCACAGAAAAGAAAAGAAAAGAAGCCACAAATTCGTTCTTGTACACAAATTGGATTACCCTGTCTTGGGCAGAAAGATGATTATCTTTCTGATAGGAGATATAGCATTCTTTCATTGGTCAATGTTTATGCAACTATGATTTATCTCATTTGTGCACCTTCCAGGCCAAAAGAACAAAACCATATTTATTCAATACTTATCTCAATAAAATTTTGTGGAATTGTCGATGGTCCAAGTTTAAATGTTTCCACCATATTTATTCAATACTTATCTCGATAAAACTTTGTGGAATTGTCGATGGTCCAAGTTTAAATGTTTCCAGTTCCTCGTTGTATCAACACCTGCTAGAAATCGTTGAATGATTCATACAGGTAGCGAAATTTTGTTCGTCAAATACGGATAATCCGGAGGCAACCTGTCGTTGCCAAGCCGTGAGGCACGTGAAAAATAATTATTGCTCCCAAGTGTACTTATCTTAATAAATACAGTAACTGTCACGAGATATCTCATGCATTCATGCAAGGTCAAATAACCCGACTTAAAATATTTTTTTCTATCATTGTCTTCACATTAATGTTGTGTACAAACCACAACCGTGGATGAAGTCTACGCAACAATGATGCTGTACACTTGAGGAACCTGGTACCTATATTCAAATATAATAACTTGATCACATTACAGCGAAGCTGACCTGTTACCTGTACAACAAACGATCACTCCATCTCAAAAAAATAGAAAAATATCACTTGCCTAGTTGTGTCGCTGTGTACGAATAGGAGAAATCATGAATCAGCTTGTTATATCTTCAGAAATTTCTGATAACCTCAATCTGGTGCCAAACAGAGATATCAACATCAGGTCAACTTTCTCCTCTGAATTCAAGCTTCCTGGTTGTAATTTCGTCCAATTAAGGCAATGTAACTGACATTTGGATGAAGAAAGCAACTGAATTCATCAAGGACCAGTTGTAATTTAATACTATCAACTGCTCTGTACTAGAAATCAGTAGATGGGTGACGTTTCTGTATTCTTGTGTTCAACAAAACAAAACGTGCAAGCTGTACTGAGACACCAATAGCTTGCAAGAAAGCGATCCCAATGAAAGCTACTCCCTTGGAAAGCCAAGTTGAGACCACTTGAATTTTCTCACCAACCTTTGGCTAAATCAGGAGCCAGAAATTTAGAACAAATAGTAAGTGTTAATGCTTGCTTTCGGATTTAGCTAGATAAATTTCACCTCTTACAGCTCAAATTGTAAATTGTGACGATTTTTGTTTCTGATATACAAAGGTATCCAAGAACCAAGAAATGTTGTGGCAGCTAGCAACAGAGCTGGAGAACTTCTTTCAATATGGTATACCAAAATCTATTTGTACATTTCAAACTACAAAACAATTTTACAAAAGAACAGTAAACACCACCACCACCACAAAATCCAATATGTGATAACTGATATGAGAAGCGATGATTTTCCAAGAAACAAAGGCAGGCAAATTGCTTGCAGGACCTTGTTCCTTGGCATGCTCATGTATGTGTGACTAGCAATGGGAGGCTGTCCTCTCTTGATCCTTTTCTGAAGTAGCCATAGAGCACCAATTGAATGACACCCAAAACGGTTCCAATCCCATTTGGAATCTGAAATTGACAATTCAACAAGATGAATGCACCGAACAGATATAATGCTAGACAGCCAACTAAGCAAAAGCAACAGCTAACTGGAATCTTACATATATGAAGAAATCATGCAGTAGAACTCCATATGCGAAGAACGATACACTCATCAAGAACATAGAGAGTGACAAATAGAAGGGCATGTACTCCACGCTCTTAGTCCTGATCACCAGATTCTGTTGAAGACAAAAAAAAATGCATAAAAGAAAAAGATCAATACACTGTTGCTAAGAATATTTCAAGAACATGAAAAGACTAGTCAAGGCTAACTCTATCAAAATGCATAATGTTTACTTGAAACTACAATTTATTGTGGATTATAAAAACTAAGAAGTGCAATTCATTAGAACTCACAATGATCGACAAGGGGGACGCAAACATGAATATGAGGGACGCAACGCTGAGGTAACCGACGAACAATTGCCGTGTTTGGTGATCAAACAACGCCAGACTAACATACACAATTAGAGCGAACACGCCGAACACCATAACCAGCAGGCTGGACACCTTCACCTGCAGCAACATACCATTTCATTAGAGAATTTTTACGGTACAATATACTACTAGTATATACCATCAGTATAAATGATCTAATGGTGTAGATTGATTTGATCTTCTACTCAATTCGATTTCGATTGCAGTATAAAATTTGAAAGGTAAATTTGTCTTCTTTTTTTTTTCTATCGTCAAATCATGTTGCCGCCACGTGTCTCATCTATAAAATGGTGGTCAGGACAGTCCTGCACTAATACACAACGAGATCTAGGACCGGGTACTTGCAAGTAGATTAAATCTGAACCACAAATTACTAAAACATCTTTTTCATTTTTCTATCAAATTCCTAACGCGCGCTTCTTTACACTGCCAGTAAATACTGATAATATAATGGTAAAGGGAAAAAAAAAAAAGAAGAAGTCAATGGTCAGAAGAGCATATGCTGGGAATCTGATGAAGGTGGCAAGTAAGGTAAGGTAAGTTAAGTTACCCTGTTCTTGGCGTCGGCGAATGCGATGAAGGTGGCGGTGTAGGCGAGCTGGAAGAGGGCGCCGATGGAGTTGACGGTGGCGACGAGGACGACGCCGTAGGAGACGAAGGGGAGGCCGTACCAGAGACAGATGAGGCAGTTGAGCAGCGAGTAGATGTACGGCATCGCGGAGAACTGCTCCGTCGATCCGTTCCGGACGATCCTCTTGAACGTCGGCCTGAAATCAAATCCAACAACAGCCATTCTCAGTTGTTTGGCATTGCAGCGATTCGACCAATCCGGACCAAGAAATCAGAAAATCACAAGTGGGGGGGAAATCAGAGAGTGGCCGGGGGCTTACAGCGGGGAGATGAAGAGCACAAGAGCGAAGATGTTCCCTGCAGTAATGGGTGACAGACAGCAAAACATGAATCAAAATAAGCACAGCAAGTGGATGAACTGGCCAAGAACATCTGAAACCTCTCCCCAACCCAACCAAGATCACCAAGAAGAAGCAAGAAAGGAAATAGCATCGAAGCACCCCAAAAATGGGAGGAGAGAGAGAGAGAGAGGGGGACAAGAAGAAGAAGAAGAAGAAGAAGCAATGGTAGTACCTGCAATCCCTGCGCCATAGCAGCAGACGTCGTGGAAGGGGGAGCCGGTGCTGGTGGCCGCCACCGATAAACCCAGAGCGTTCATCATCAAACAAAAAGAAAGCTAGAAACAAGACAGCAGCGCCTCGCGGCGGGCGGTGGCGGGGGGGATTGGGGGGCCAAACACAGGCAGGGGAGGAAGAAGAAGGAGAGGAATCCGGGGGGTTTTTCTTTCTAGCTGTTTCTCGGTTGCTGGTTTGGGCGTGCCAAAGGTTGGCCAACCTGCCTGGTTTAGCTGCCGCCGTACGTGGGGTGTCTCTTTTTTTTTTTTTGTCGCGGATAAATCCTCGTCGTTTTTCGTTTTTTTTTTTCTTCTTCTAGTTTCCCTCGTGTCATGTAGGAGGAGATGGGGAGCGATACGATAGTAGTAGTACGATTACGCGTATCCGGTCGGTCTCATCCGAGCGGATGCGTGCGCGGCGCACGGGATGAGAGTAGTCCGCGCACATGCGTACTGTACTTCTAGGAGTAACTACGACTTGTTGACTTGTTGTCTGTCCCCCGCTACGTACGGCGGTCTCTCTCTCCGTCTTGGATAGTTGGATGTGGATCTGCCAGCTAAGAGCAAATTTAATAGTATAGTTCACTACTAGCTCCAATTCATCTATAGCCAATTCATAGAATAGTTGCTTAGACTGTCTCCAATAAGTGACCCATAAGGGCACCCAAACCCAAAATGGGTCTCCGATAGTACTATTTCAGCCTCCAACAGAGTACCTATACAGAAGACCCATTTTGCATGCTATAAGAGGCATAACCTAAATCTGAGTATCCTCTCTCCTGAAGACTTATTTGCAGTAAGGGTTCTCTTCTAGGTCTTATTGTTGGAGAAGACCAAAAATAGGTATTGAATTCTTTGACTGTAGCGCTATGCAAACGTGAAATAGGTCTTGTATTTTGGGTTTCATTGTTGGAGATACCCTTACTATACTATTAATATATGGTCCCACTTGTTATACATAAATTGTGTCTTGGAGTTCGTGCTGCAACTTGTTACAGATCTGTAGCCCGCTGCTCTTCTCTCTCATCTTTTATCTCATTAAAATATGTTTATAGCTAGCTAATAGTCTCTTATTGTACCTGCTCTAAGGGCAAGTTTTATAGTGGAGGTGGGTGCCACACCTAATTTAACCAATATCATCTTCTCATTAATTAAGAGGTAGCAAATACAACATGTCACCTCTAGTACACAAACCCCAATATTAATTTACTCTCACATCATCTTACATTTTTCTTAAAGATTGTGTGGAGGTTGTCCCTTGCATGAAGAGTGGCTCATTCTCTCACTTCTAATGCCATGTTTAGTTCACCCCCAACTACCCCAAACTTTCAACTCTCCCCAAACTTCTAACTTTTTTCAGTAACTAAACACAGCCTAACTTCTGTCCTCCAACTCATCACCTAATCCCATGTGGCAAATTTAGGGGCAACATGTAGAGGCTTAGGCTGTGTTTGGATATAGGGAGTTGGGAACTAAACTCCCCGCACGAAAAACGAAGCGGTCCATTAGCACGTGATTAATTAAGTATTTGCGAATTTTTTTTCAAAAATGGATCAATATGATTTTTTAAGCAACTTTTGTATAGAAACTTTTTGCAAAAAACGCATTGTTTAGTAGTTTGAAAAACGTGCACGCGGAAAAAGAGAGGGGTGAGTTGGGAACTCGGTTCCGAACACACCCTTAGAGCAGGTACAATAATAGACTATAAGCCAGCTGTCAACATATTTTAAGGGGATAAATGAGGAGAGAGAAGAGCAGCGGGCTATAGATTTGTAGCCAGCTATAGTACGGACTCCAAGACGTAGTGTGTGTATGACAGGTGAGGCTAGTTATTGATAGTGTAGTGTGTTACTATTGTATGAATAAGCTATTAGATTGGCTATAGATGAATTGAAGCTAGTAATTGGCTATACTATTAAACTTGTACTTGCCCTAACCGTGGTCTTCTTCTTCTCCCTCGACCTCGTGCACTGGCGAATGGTGATGGAAGGCAACCGTGTTGATCTATTCTGGAACTATCGCGCGTGGTAAACCGTAAAAACTCAAAAAACAAAATCCTCTTTTATGGTACCATTCAGACAATATTTATTCCCTTCAGCCTAAAATACGGCTAGTTAATATTAGGCTGTGTTCTTTTTCTAACTTTTCCAACTCATCTCACTCGTGTTCCGTGCGCGCTTTCCAAATTACTAAATAGTGTGTTTTTGCAAAAAGTTTCTATACGGAAGTTGTTTAAAAAATCATATTGATCCAATTTTTTTAAAAAATAACTAATACTTAATTAATCACTCGCTAATAGACCGCTACATTTTTCGTGTGCTGAAAATGTGTTTCCAGCACTGGGAAACGGACACAACCTTAGGTATAATGTGTATTAGCACTACGAAAAGGAGTTTGAAAAAAACTCTTAAGGAAAAAATGAACATATTCGACTACTTGATAGAGTCATAGGGTTGGTTTGGTTTGTGGCCTAAATAGGCCTTATCAAATTTTGTCAGTGCCAAATTTTGTCAAGTTTTGGCATGACTAGTTTTGGTAAGGTAAAGTTGTGTTTGGATTGAAGTCAAAATAGCCTAAGTTCACTATTAAAATGGCCTATTTTCTTAGGCATGTCAAAATTTAGTTTCAAACCAAATAGACACTAGACACTATTGAAATTGCCAAATATTGATAAGGCTAATTTAGTCCTCAAACCAAACCAGCCCATAGAACCTCTCCAGTATAGCCAGGAAATGCAGACTACTTGATTCAGTTGTTTATTACATAAGTCTTTCTACATATTAATTAGCTGCATTGAAAAAAAGAAAGTGCAGGCGAATAGGTCCAACACATTTCTGCATGTGAAATTGGATAAGGATCCTGTGCTGTTCGAACAGGGATCGCAACTTCAGCAATAAACAACTTTCCGAGAATCAGGATGAAGGACATTAATTAATGGCTTGAATTTGACCAGATGACCTACAGGCTACAACATGCACGCAACAGTAGCTGTTACAGTACTACTGACAACAGGATTTTGTGGCCACGGCATTTGCTGTACACTATATTATCTCGGACTAGGAGCAATCCATATTGTTATCTTTTGATCAAACAGTGTCTTTTGAACCCGACTGTTTTGCTTTTGGGGTCTTGTAGTTTAAGTTAGCTAGTTGTGAGAGTTTATTCTAGATGTGGTTTTCATCAAATTTTCCTTAAATAACTGTATAATGTAAGGTTTGGTCTTATTTTCTTTTTAAAATGAGACACCCTTTTCTATATACAAAACGTCAACAACCGCCTAACCGTTTAAAACAAGTTGCCGTTTCGTTAATTGAGTTATTCTGGTATTTTTGGGTTGAAGTGGTTGCTATTTGAAATTTTCAATTGAGCAGATTAACTTATAGAGGCGGGCACACGATTTTGAGGGGTATTCAAAATTTGAACTATAGTATCTTACACACACACATATGGTATTGATGAAAGAGAATAATATATTTATTGAAAATATAATTTGGGGAAAACATGGGTATTCGAATGGATACCCAATGATCCCCTGGCCTCGCCCCTGTTACCTTATTTCTCTAGTACTAGACGATGCCTCATGCTTTACTACCGGATATATGTTAGATAATGGAGAAATGATGAAATGATTTGGATTAAAATAGTATGAAAATAATTTGAGAATGATGATTTAGCATGTGCATGTTTAGTTTTAGAATGAAATAATTTGTAGATATAATAGACTGGAATAATGTTTTCCTTGTCATGTTAGGATTTCTTTTATTTTTGGTTGGTGTGCTTGTTTAATTTTGGACTACGCCTTTTAGTGTGCTACTTCTTGTAATAATTGGCTGTAGCTCTCATGAGCAAAGGCCGGGATGTTTCATTCCATTATAAAAAAAAAATTACTATATGCTTGCATGTTGAGTTTTGTGTGCTTAATCCTGTAAGTAGGTTTTAGGAGTGCTAATAAATACTATGCTTGCATGTTGAACTTTAGGTATTTAGTAAACACTAGAGAATTGGCGCACCAAATTGTGCACCCTTTTATAACCCGTTTAATAGGATTAAATTATTCTAGTCTTTAATAGGATTATCTCAATTTGTATTAAATTCTTGCTTTAACATGCCAATCATATTTTTGTTGAAAATCATCACGTTTCCATCTTTTTATAGTATGCGTTTTATATGTAAGTCTAATTATTTAAGATATCTAATATTTTTAAAATACTAATTATTAAGCCTCATATTCAACTTAAATAAGCCACGATCCATCAATAAAAATTCGTAGGTAGAGCTTAGTACATGCTTTTTTTCAGTTTATTTAGAAATTATCATCTTAGCTACATCGGCAGCTCACCTCTAGCTTGTCGGTGGAAGTTTTCTCCATTAGTTTTTACATTTTCTTCACCTTGACTTTTATTTCTCTTCATTTTTTTCTAAACTTTTTGTACATGTTTTTTTTAGTTTATTTAGAAATTATCATCTTAGCTACATCGGCAGCTCACCTCTAGCTTGTTGGGGGAAGTTTTCTCCATTAGTTTTTACATTTTCTTCACCTTCTCTTCAATTTTTCCTAAACTTTTCGTACATACTTTTTTAGTTTATTTAGAAATTATCATCTTAGCTAAATCGGCAGCTCACCTCTAGCTTGCTGGTGGAAGTTTTCTCAATTAGTTTTTACAGTTTCTTCACCTTCACTTTTATTTCTCTTTAATTTTCCCTAAACTTTTCTCATCAATTTGATTGATCGGAGAAGACATATATAGAAATGGATATAAAAATACACGAATATTAGGGAAATGCTTAATATCAAATAATTATAAGGGGTGAAATTTCGAACCCAAATCGTCTAACCCACCATCTTGTGAAGTTAGCAAAAAAAACCTTGGACGTTTCTGTATAGAAATGGATATTGTATTTGGTTTGATTGAAGGGGGTAGATAGTTTACTAGAAGGTGGGAGGATAGTTCAGAAGACTATAGAATCTGGATGACTTTTGTTTTTTACTTTCACATTTTTTTTCCTTGATGATAATATCATATTTATCTAACAAGTTATTCCTGCCACGTGGGCCAATAGTTTGGTCGGTAACCAGCCAGCTTGAGATAATCTGATCGATGAATAGCTAGAAAGAAGAGATTCATATATTCACTTATGATATGGTCTCTTATTAGATAGCAGCCCGTAAATACAAATTGCCTGTAATCGTAGAAGTTTCGATTTTTTTCTTTTCTTTTTTTTTTGCAAGGAGGGAATTCGATTTCCGTACTGCCATCGCAGCATATATATATATATATATATAAGCTCCGTGATCTGCAGCGTAAAAGCTGCCCAAGACAGGAGACGGGGTGACGAACGGGTGGCGAGATAAGTCCGATCGGAACGATGGCACGCGAACGCGACGGCAATATTGTCCCTTGCTCGTTGTCACCTTCTGACAATATTCGAGCATATCTCCATGCATATTTCTCCACCAACTTTTCCCGCTATCAACAGCTTAATCCTAGCCGTGTCGTGCTTGCCGGCCTGTGGATGCCACGCGCTCGCTAGCTTTCGCTGTGCTTGAGCTGTTGACTGTTGTGCATGTCCTCCCACCTGACCGGACCAGCGGTCCGACCAGGTCCAGAAAAAACCCGAAACTGGAGCCCTCATTAGTTTGGTTCAATTAAAAAACCGTATATACAATAGATTCGATCTTCTAATCGAACCAAACCGGTAAAGGGCTCAGGGTTTTTTCCGGTCGGACCGTCGGTTCGATCCATTTCTAATAACTATGCTTCTAACTTCTAACTTAAAGTAGGGAGACAATACTCACATGCGAAACCCACACGTTAGTGACACACGGTCTTTCTGATTTAAGTTACGAATTTGCTATATATTTGTCGATAAATTTTCCACCAAAAATTTGACAGATGTAATTATAGTATAATTATAGTGTAATTACACTGTAACTTGCATGTAATTACACTGTAACTATAATCTAACATGTATGTAACTTTCAAAAATCTCTCCATAACATTTATTTCGGTAAAATGGAGGTTGTGAGAACAAATTCTCTCATATGTGTGTAATGTGATTTTTTTCTTCCTCACCAGAACAAATTTTGTAATAGATCTAACGATTCAAAATTACGTGAAACTTATATACAAGTTACACTGTAGTTACATGCAAGTTACAGTGTAATTACACTACGATTGTACTATAATTACATCTGCCAAATTTTTTTAAAAAAATTTGTCGACAAATGTATAGGTGGTCCCTTTAAGTAAAGTTAGGGTAGCCTGGTCATCCTATCTCGATCTGCCTCACCTACGTACGTGACCTGATTGATTCGATGATTTGGCCGGGTTTGGTGGCCAATGGATAATATAGGCCAATGCCGCCTTTCACGTAATCGTACCAATCGGTAAAAGTGACGTTTGGTCGCTTTCGTTGCCACGCAAGCTGCTTGCTCGCCTCACTGGCTGGTGTGTATGTGTTCGTCGATCGTTCATGGCTGGGTCTTGTGTGTTACCCTGTTAATTTTTTATCAGCCTGTCATCGTTCATGTCTACTACCATATGTGTGTTTGGTGATGTCACGGGTGAGGCATATGCAACCAGTGGTGTCGTTTTCTTTTTGGCTAGAATAAGCAAGGAGCCAGAGTGGTTCAGCAATCCATGAGATCACAAAAAAGGGGAAAAAAGGGAAATTGGCAATGTAACAATGCTGCTCATCCTCTCTCTAGCTCGGATGAGACGGATGGTTCTTGCTTGGGTTGGGTCAGGCCCTCAGCCTATGAGAAACTCAGATTACATATATGTTTCAGCCCATATTTAGAACTTTAAGTCCACTTACCGTCCCTCAACTCTACCTTGAGTTTATTTGACATCCCTAAACCCCAATCCGGAAATCTTCACCACTAAACTGTACAAAACTGTGCAATTTAGGTTCCATAACAGTAAAGATATCTAGTTTCGCTGACGTGGCATCCTAGTTAGCAAAAATAAATAAAAAATATGAGCCCCACTTGTCAGCCTCTTCTTTCTTCTCTTTTCTTCACAAGCCTAGGAGGGAGAGAGGGGAGAGAGAGGCGGCCGGCAAGCTGGGAGGGAGGGGGAGGCAGCGGTGGGAGAGGGGCCTCAACACCACCTCTGGGTCACGCTCGCCGCGGGCCTCCTCGAACTTCGATGCGAGGAAGAGCGGGGCGGAGAGCCGAAGGTGGCGCCAGCAGGAGGAGGGCACGGCAGTGCACGCATCGTCCTTGCGGGAGGCACAGTGGGCCTCCTCGAACTCCGGCGCAAGGACAAACATGGCAGAGAGCCGGAGGCAACATCGGTGGGAGGAGAGCACGACGGCTTGTGCCATTCCTCACTCTGTGATTTGCGCCGACACTACCGGCCTTGCCATCATCGCCAGCTGGGACACCACATCTAGGGAAAGTGGAAAGAGAGAAGGGATGGATGCAACCTCGCCGCCACCCCTCTCCGCCACGTCGACCTGCTGTGGGAACTCACCATGTGCGCTTCTGGGCTTCCTTGGGGTTCTTGTCGAGGCGAGATGGACCTCCAACTTCTCCTCGGTGATGGCTTCGCAGCCTACTCCTCACCCTGCTCACACCTTCTTCTCCTTCGCTCACGCTTCTTCCGAGCTACTCTGCGTCTCCTCTCTCCTACCACCTCAGCCGCCTCACTGCCCCTCCCCCCGTCGGCGCCAACCGTCAGCCATTGCAGTGGAGAGAAATGGGAAAGTAGGGAAAGGTGGAGAGTGACTAGAGTAGAGGGGAGAGGAGGATTGGAGGAAGAAGAGAGGGTATCCACTGACATGTGGGTTCGGTCAATGGTAATTCAACAAGGAGGGCCCAGTCAACTTGGCACGTAAGCAAAAACAACCCCCTATACTGCCACGGGACCTACTTTGTATGATTTTGAATAATTAATAAGGGGTGGAGATTTCTGGTATTGGTGATTGAGGATGCTATACAGACTCGGCGTAAAGTTGAGGGATGGTAGACGAACTTATTCCTTAGACTTTTGAGTTTTGACACCGATTGCCGGTGTTGGATTGGGCTTTATGCTCTTCCTAGAAACATTTCATGTTTTGTTTTGTTTGTTTTACTATTCTGAATTTTCGACCAAAGCCCTTACGTAAGGTTATGCCTTTTGTCAACTTTGTGGTGCTACAGAAACTACTCCCTCCGTTTCAGGTTATAAGACGTTTTGACTTTGGTCAAAGTCAAACTACTTCAAGTTTGACTAAGTTTGTAGAAAAATAATAACAGTTTCAACTCAAGACAAATTTATTATGAAAATATATTCAATTATTGATTTAATGAAACTAATTTGGATTTCCATATCAATATCATATAAACTGTGGATTTCCATATCATTATCATATAAACTGGATTAGGGCTATTACCTGATAAGGGGCTTGAACCAGTATAATCTTTGTCTCCTTGTTTGCTAGATGTCGTATCACATAGATCATCGTACCAACGTACCCCAATACCCTATTTATCCGGTCTATTGGTATCCCCCGTCGACACTATCCTTAATTATGATTGATTCTAGGTTAATTTCTAGAATTCAAGACAAGACTAGGGATAATGCATCACAAAGTAGGAAAAGAAGCCTAGAGTCTAAACAATCAAGCAATCAATCACTTTTCAGGATAGTAGATGCCTTAGCTAAACTTATCTAGTAAGATAATTTAGCCGATATCGGCAAGAGCCCTAAAGCGAGAACTAGCCGATATAGCTAAATCGAGATACTAAAACTAGATTAACTAAGACATATGATAGCAGATGGTCATGATAAAAGGACTAAGATATCTAAAGTGACATGATAGCCCTGATAGCACAAGCCATCGAGACAGGTTACCTCTTGTCGAGAGAACTCGCCGAAAAGATGAACAAAAAGGGTGGCGATGCGCCAAAGTTGTATTGGAATGTCTCTCCTTTTACATTGGTCTGGGGTTCATATTTATGCCCTAAGTACAAAACCAGTTCATTATGGACACGACTCAAATCTTTCTAAAGATAAAATACAAACAAGACTATATACGGTGGTCTCTTACCAAACCTAACAAAACCGACATAAATAACCTAATTAATAATATAATTGCCTTAAATGAGCTCTATCTCTAATTGGCAATGACGGTTAAACCCAATCTAGGCCCATGCCGAGCCCAAGTCATACCATATCAGCTGTATCGGCCGTTTGCCTTATCGGCTTGACCAACTTAGACTCTGTTTTTCAGCCAATACAATGTCCAGCCGATATGCAGTCCGACTCCAAATCCAACTCGATTCCACACCAAATCCGCTTCGATCTTATTCTTTCTCCTCCGAATCTGATGCAAAATTCCGTTGTTAATAGTACTCCTTCCCGGCGGCACCAGCTGGGACACCACATCTAGGGAAAGTGGAAAGAGAGAAGGGATGGATGCAACCTCGCCGCCACCCCTCTCCGCCACGTCGACCTACCGTGGGACCTCACCATGTGCGCTTCTGGGCTTCCTCGGGGTTCTTGTCGACGGCGAGTTGGACCTCCAACTTCTCCTTGGTGACGGCTTCGCAGCCTACTCCTCACCCTGCTCACACCTCCTCCTCCTTCGCTCACGCTTCTTCCGAGCCCCTCTGCGTCTCCTCTCTGCTACCACCTCAACCGCCTCACTGCTCCTCCCCCCGTCGGCGCTAGCCGTCAGCCATTGCAGTGGAGAGAAATCGGAAAGTAGGGAAAGGTGGAGAGTGACTAAAGTAAAGGGGAGAGGAGGATTGGAGGAAGAAGAGAGGGTATTCACTGACATGTGGGTTCGGTCAATGGTAATTTAACAAGGAGGGCCCAGTCAACTTGGCACGTAAGCAAAAACAACCCCCTATACTGCCACGGGGCCTACTTTGTATGATTTTGAATAATTAACAAGGGGTGGAGATTTCTGGTATTGGTGATTGAAGATGTTATACAGACTCGGTGTAAAGTTGAGGGATGGTAGATGAACTTATTCCTTAGACTTTTGAGTTGCCGGTGTTGGATTGGGCTTTATGCTGTTCCTAGAAACATTTCATTTTTTGTTTTGTTTGTTTTACTATTCTGAATTTTCGACCAAAGCCCTTACGTAAGGTTCTGCTTTTTGTCAACTTTGTGGTGCTACAGAAACTACTCCCTCCATTTTAGGTTATAAGACGTTTTGATTTTGGTCAAAGTCAAACTACTTCAAGTTTGACTAAGTTTGTAGAAAAATAATAACAGTTTCAACTCAAGACAAATTTATTATGAAAATATATTCAATTATTGATTTAATGAAACTAATTTGGATTTCCATATCAATATCATATAAACTGTGGATTTCCATATCATTATCATATAAACTGGATTAGGGCTATTACCTGATAAGGGGCTTGAACCAGTATAATCTTTGTCTCCTTGTTTGCTAGATGTCGTATCACATAGATCATCGTACCAACGTACCCCAATACCCTATTTATCCGGTCTATTGGTATCCCCCGTCGACACTATCCTTAATTATGATTGATTCTAGGTTAATTTCTAGAATTCAAGACAAGACTAGGGATAATGCATCACAAAGTAGGAAAAGAAGCCTAGAGTCTAAACAATCAAGCAATCAATCACTTTTCAGGATAGTAGATGCCTTAGCTAAACTTATCTAGTAAGATAATTTAGCCGATATCGGCAAGAGCCCTAAAGCGAGAACTAGCCGATATAGCTAAATCGAGATACTAAAACTAGATTAACTAAGACATATGATAGCAGATGGTCATGATAAAAGGACTAAGATATCTAAAGTGACATGATAGCCCTGATAGCACAAGCCATCGAGACGGGTTACCTCTTGTCGAGAGAACTCGCCGAAAAGAAGAACAAAAAGGGTGGCGATGTGCCAAAGTTGTATTAGATTGTCTCTCCTTTTACATTGGTCTGGGGTTCATATTTATACCCTAAGTACAAAACCAGTGCATTATGGACATGACTCAAACCTTTCTAAAGATAAAATACAAACAAGACCATATACAGTGGTCTCTTATCAAACCTAACAAAACCGACATAAATAACCTAATTAATAGATATAATTGCCTTAAATGAACTCTATCTCTAATTGGCATTGATGGTTAAACCCAATCTAGGCCCATGCCGAGCCCAAGTCATACCATATCGGCTGTATCGGCCGTTTGCCTTATCGGCTTGACCAACTTAGACTCTGTTTTTCAGCCAATATAGTGTCCAGCCGATGTGCAGTCCGACTCCAAAATCCAACTCGATTCCACACCAAATCCGCTTCGATCTTGTTCTTTTTTCTCCGAACCTGATGCAAAATTCTGTTGTTAATAGTACTCCCTCCGGGCTGATAATATTAGTCGTTTTGGACAAGGGTAAAATCAAACTTTAAAATCTTTGACTACAAATAATTTCTAAAATATTTATCTTAAAAATATGAAAACCACATGTGTAGAATAGTCTTAAAAAATACTTCAATAAAATCATATATTTGTTGAAATTTCTATATATTTTATAATAGAAAATAGTTGTTAAAGTTACTTTTTGAAGACCGTGCCCTTGTCCAAAACGACAAGTATTATCAACCCGGAGGGAGTAGCTGATATCGCGAATAGTAGTGGCATTTATCTAAAATGGCATATTTATAGTGGCATGGATCTAAAAGAGAGACGAGCATAGTACGCTCACCGCATCTAACCCTAGCTTCGGCGAGCCGCCACCATGGATTACCTTGTGGCCTTCTCCCGCCATCGCCAGCAGTCGGATCCTCCTTGCGACGGGCGCTTCTTTCGTGGCATACAAGATCTACCACCCCTCGACTATGGTGGCCCGGTGCTGCCGCCTCGTGCAGCTAACCAGCACGGTCGCAACCTTCCTCAACGCCATCGCGACATTCCTCAACGCAACAGCCCTGGTGGCTTTCGAAATCTTCGACTCCATCTGCTTCGTCTCGGACGAGCTCCCCCGCAGTTGGCCAAGCTCGTCGCCTCTCCCAAGGTCCCCGCCACCATCGTTGCAATATCAAAGGCCATCATTGTCAGGATAATTGTAACATCCTCAAATTTTAAACTAAAATTTGACTACATCATGCTGGCTTTTAATTAATTTTGTTTGGTTCAAAGATCTATTTGATGTTTATTTAAAAATTTGGTTCAAGTATTAGAACCCTTCCAATTTACCCTAATTATTTCCTTTATTCTAAACCCTAGTAAATTTTGGGCAAATTCTCTCAAATTCAAACCATAGATCATTTCTTTAACCTATCCTAGTATTAGTGAGGATTTGCTATACTTCAAACTTTAGTGAAAACCTTCCAAAATTGTAGTTTGAATTCAAATCTTTCAAGGAAAAATATTCAAAATTCCTGAATTCTACTGTTTATTGCATGCAAGGTGTTCGGTAGAATGCCCAGCCCAGCTAGAGCAGCCCAATCCCTTCCAATCTTGCACAAAGTTTAGATTTGGTCCTAGGGGACCACATCCCACTCAAAAACCGTGGCTTTCTTTGCCTCTTCCTCCCCTTGCGCGCGCCGAGCCGCCGCGCGTCGGTATCGGGATCGATCGCGCGTGCCCGACCGCCTTGGCGCGCTGTCGCCCGTCCGACGCCTTCAGCCCACCGTCGCCGCACCAATCTCGACGACGACAAAGCTAGGACGACGACCGCCGCACGAAATCATCGCTCGACGCCGTGCGCACCCGTCCAAGCCGCCGCCGAGTGTGATTTCGTTTCTACCCGGGATGAATCGCGCCAATTCTTGCCGCACGGTTGGATTGGAGATAGACGGTGGTATCCCCTCTCACAATGATGGAGAGACCAAAAACATCTATAGTGTGAACGGAGGGAGTACATAGTATGTCAAAATGTTTTGTAGTCACTTTAACATGGCTACTTTAGTGCTTCACATCATACTATAGATGTATTAATCATAATATGGGTTGACTTCCAAGATTTAGAACAAACACATGGCAATTATTATGCTGTTATTTGTTCAAGCTTGCTTCAGCCAACATTATCAGGATGACTACTCATTTCAATTTCTTTTATGGTAGCATCAGTATACTTAGGGACAAGATGGAGAATAGCCACATACACAGGCAAGATTGCAAGAAACACTTCCTTTTAGAGTAAAATGCCAATTGTACATGCAACTGTTAATCC
>CM020178.1:21689974-21722697 GCA_009805545.1 Oryza longistaminata | reverse complement strand
CTTCATCTAGATTCACTAACATCCTTATAAATTTGGACACATATATGAAGCACATACATGGATCCATGCATGAATCTATTCAAAACCCAAAATATCTTATAATGTGAAACAGAGAAACTGAGAAAGTACTTGGTAGTTCAGTTTCCTAGTTATGCTATTTTTTTTCTACTATGCGTACCCATTTGTCTGGATCATAAGCATTACTACTTTAGAATAGAGCAACATCTCTATAGGACTTCTGAAGAAACATTCTCCAAACTTTGCAGGTGTGAAACAGTCTTACAGCCAGGCTTCAACTGCACAATCCGCATAAAGAACAACAAAAGAAAAGCAAAGCGATGCAAGAAGTTAAACACTTGCCAGAACAGCATTTCTTACCTGTGCCATTTCTGTGGAGACCAAAACCTAATAAGGGGCAGCGGAAAGAATATTATGAAGGGCTTGTTATCATCAAGAAAGCCAGTTGGCATGGATGTAACCAGCATAAAGTTGAAAGGGGACAGTAATAACAAGAGATTAGTAACTATAAAAGAGGGCTTTGAATATTCTCAAGCAGCAGTCTCACAACTAGAGTCAACATCTGGGTTGGAACAACGAAATCTTGAAAAGAATGAGTATGAGGAGAGTCCAGTACTCAATCTTCTTGACGAATCTATGGAGAAGGAGGTAGCGTCTTCATCGGTGGAACTGAATCAGTCAGCATCAGCTACTGATCAGGAGAATGTCTCACAGAAAATAGTAGCAACAATCACAAGTGAAAAAGGTATGCATGAAACTGAGCCTGTTTCTGCTAACAAAATTGTAATATGCCAACCCGATGTTCCTTCGAAAGCAGAATTTCCAGTCGGATCATGTTTTGTTACTCCTCGAAAGAACAAACTGGTGGATGTGACGGACCATAAGGATTCTGCAGAACTGGTCAAGACAAGAAGCATTCAGAACAAGAAAGGGGAGATGCCAAGTTCAGTTACTGGCAAGGCCCCTACAATGCCTACCAAGTCAGCTCCAAACGATAGTATGAAAAATAAACCTGTAGCAAGTGGTTCTGCTCAGATGTCTGGTAGTTCAAGGAAGCGGGCAAGAAAGGGGTGGACTACGCTAAAACAGATTGCTGAAAAGGAAGAGCTTGAGAGAAAAGAGAAGATGGGTAACTTTGTAATTCCATTCTTTATGCAATAAGAGATCTTACAACTCACGCCAAATGTAAAGTTTATAGTTGGTGTATTTGTTGAGAATTGCATACAAAAATTTTGATCATATTTTGAGTTGCTAAAATTTGAACCATCACGCAGTGTAAACGAAACATGAACTGCCCAGAGGTTAAGGGGGGTAAAAATAATTTCTTAACGAATGGATTCGGGTATTATGGCCGAGTTTAGGTGCAAACTTTTTTTCAAACTTCTAACTTTTTCATCACATCAAAACTTTCCTACACACACAAACTTCTAACTTTTCCGTCACATCGTTTCAATTTCAACCAAACTTCTAACGTTAGCGTGAACTAAACACACCCTATATAGCAAATAATAAGACACACCGAGCCTTTACCATTGCAAACTTATTAGCAAGGGGCGTGTTTAGTTCGGTGCCAAAATTTTTATGACGTATACAGACACATTTGAATTATTAAACGTAGACTAATAACAAAACAAAAAACAAATTACAGATTTCGACTGTAAACCGCGAGATGAATCTTTTAAGGCTAATTAATCCGTCATTAGCAAATGTGGTTACTGTAGCACTTATGTCTAATCATGGCACAATTAAGTTTAAAAGATTCGTCTCGCAATTTCAATGCAAACTGTACAATTGATTTTTTTTCGTCTATATTTAATGCTCAATGCACGTATTCAAACATTTGATGTGACGGAAAAGTTAGAAGTTTGAAGAAAAAAATAGAAATCTAGACACAGCCAAGGTTGAAATCCCATAAAGCCAAATTAGTCATCAGGCCCTTGCACATGTTGGGCGGGCAGGTGCCGATCGAGCCAGCAGCCGTGCCGTGTGGGGTGGCGTGGAAGTCGTGGAGTTGACGAAGATGCGGTTGGCGGTTGGCGTCGCCGAGGTCGCAGCCGATCGATGGCGTCATGGCGGCGACGATACGCGGTTCGGGCTACCGGGTTGCCCCCAATCCCACGTGATGACGTCTATTGCGGTGTTTAGTTCCACGGCATGGTGTGTGTGTGTGTGTTAGATTTGATTTTTTTTAACCAATTTTAGTGTATTTTTCTTCTGATGAAGATTAAGTGTTTTTTTACGTAAAACGACGTGGTATTAACGTATGATTGATTGAGTTTTAATTATTACAAACTTAAAAAATAGATTAATATAAGAAACACATAATTTTAACAGTTTGAAAAGCGTGCCACGAAAATCTTAATCTTCATCCAACTCTTGTTGGAGAAAATAACGGGGCCTAAGTACTAGCCATATGCTTTTAGGTGCCAATGGCTTTGTTTGTTTGGTGTGTATGCAGGGATGCTCTAAACTGGGATCATCTCCTACTAAAATTTAATGATTTTTTTCCCTTCTAGCTGATATGAGAGTTGATTTCAAACATAGAGCTGTTAAATTTGTTTCACTAGCTGCAATTTGCCGGACCTTGTAACTGACAAGAAATAATATGGTTTCCAGAGACAATTTTATTCTCGCCACTAACGTTGTCTTTCCAAATAATCCTCTTCTTTGTGGTGGTGGTTCTGAAGCTTTTGTTTAGAGTTTTCAGTTCTGGTCTGGGTGTGACCAAGTTTCTCCGCTTTCTCAACTGGTGATTGTGAAGCTGGTATCACCAGCGTGAACCTGGCAACATGTCGTTTTGTGGCCTTCTACATAAGCCGGATCCATGCAACCCTTTTCTTAAAAAAAAAAAAACTTACTTAGGTAGCATGTCACTATTAGAGTTCCGATTTTTTTTAATAAAAGGAAAACCTTTTTTACTTTTATGGAGTACAAAGCAAACTTCAAGAATGTGTACGGCTAGGAACTCCTGTTTAAGACAACTGGCTACAGGTATCTGACAGTAGGCTACCACATCAGTTTTGATCCCTTTTTCATCTACAGATTGCAGAGAGAATGAAGTTAAAATCTTGGATGGATCAACTCAGGCGATATCATGCTCAAAATTCAGTGGTCTCACTCTCACTCTCGATCTCTCCCACAGTTTTATTATTTCAGGGAAGAAGAAATGAAAACAGAAAGCATGGATTGAAGTTCAAACACCAGTATCAGACAGTGAAATCAGTCGAGGAGTGCGAGCCGTCGACTTATCGCGGTCCCGGAATATGCGGCGCTACATATTAGTGTAGTACTCATAGTAGGGAACAACAACTATAGTTTTGGATCATTGTAGTCTCTCTGCAAGTAACGCGCGTTGTTGCTTTTCTGATGATCAGTTCCTGCTTGGAGTGTGGCTTGGCCATTGACATATTTCTGTCATGGACGACATGCGGTGTGCTGCTTGTTCTTGCTAGGCAGAAACCGTACATGCACTGTTTAGTTTTGTGCTATTTTCGATTCAATCATCCTTTTTTTTCATCATATTTGTTTTAATCTTATAAATAAGAGGAGGTGGCTTATGGCTAATGTTTCCTTATCGTCCTTTTCTGTTGTTCCATAACATGGAACTGAAATCATAATTTTGTACTAATATGTTCAAGTGCTAAATGGACTGAACCGGAGGTTATTCATTGTCATATACGCAGGTGCATGGTAATCTCACCACCCTAATAAAGAGGGTAGAAAGCTAGGCTTTTCGATCACAAGTGAGATGGCGGAGGCGGAGGCGAGTGAAACCCTACCTCGGGATTTGCCATGGCGGCGACCTTCGAGTCCCCGACGGGGATTCACGTTTGGGGAGGTGCTTGCTCGCGCACAGCTCGAGAACTTCGCTGCAGTTTCCAGTGCTTTTCGTGAGCGTGTTGAGAGAGGGTTGATCCGTGAGGAGGCGGGAGCTTCAAGCTCATCCATGGCGGGCGGCCGGTCAGACCGCGGGCTGGCCGGTCTGACCGCTCGATCACCGCCGGTCTGACCGGCATACACAACCCGGTCTGACCGGACCCATGAAATAACAGCAGTATCCTGTAAATTCACCTGTGAAATCCAATCATGTCCAAAACCACTTCGAAAATAAATTCCAAATAACAAAACCAATAATCTCCGATGCCAATTGTTCATCACAAAAGAATAATAAAAAACACCTTTGATTTTACAAGATCAGGAAAGGTGGGATGAATTAGCTGCAAGACGCGAGGAGGAAGATCTCAGGGACAAGCTGCGGCGGGAGTTTGAGCGGAGGAAGGAGGTGAATCCAACCAAGGCTAATGAGGAACCCAAGCGCGGAGATCAGCAGCGTCGTGCAGCGAAGAGCTAGCGACGCGATGTAGATCTAGCTGCAGCAACGAAGAAAGAGAAATGGATAAATGATCTACGAGGTGAGAATTCATTTCGCCATGATGTTCAAAAGCGTCCTGCTGATTTTCGTGAGTTTAGAGAAGGGAAGGAGGAGGAATCGGCGAAGAGATGCTACAAGTGTGGTAAAGAGGGACATCAACAAGCATCCTGCACCAATCCCCCACGCTGCTATGCTTGTAAGAAATCGTGTCATATCTCCACTAACTGCCATAATCTGAACAGAGAGGAAGGTTTAAAGCTTTGTGGGCATGGAATGCCGGGGCAGGTGTTTCACTGTCTGCATATTGCAGTTTCTGATAAGGAGGTGCTGAAACAACCTGTGGTGAGTTTGTTAACTTTGTAGAGTGGAGTTTGTTCAGAGTCTAAGATTGTTGCTGAGTTGAAATACCTCTTTGAACAACATCAACAATGGGATTGGAAGGTTAAAAAGGTTGATAACAACAAATTCCTGATTGAATTTCTATCCAAGGATACAAGAGAGCTAACAAGACTGAGAGGATTTGATTTTTAGAAATCCAATGTCAGAGCAAATGTCAGGGATACTGAAAGAACCATTGATGCCTTTGCTGAACTGCAAGAAGTTTGGCTGAGAGCTAAAGGTGTTCCATCAATTGCTAGAAGTGAGAAAGTCATGATGAAGATTGCTCACTTGATTGGTGATCCTATGGAAGTGGATGCCATTAGCCTTATCAGAGAGACAATTAGGGTGAAAGCGCTCTGCAGGGACCCATAAAAAATCTTTGGGACCTCTGAATTTTTTTTGAACAGAATTGGTTACAAGATCACATGGAATCCAGAGGGGATTAAGCAGTCTTTTCCACCAGAAGACCACAAACCTAGACACAAGAGAGACTTCAGAAGGAGGAAAGAAGATGATGACTCTCAGGATAATGATAGTGAAGAGGAACAATTTCATAAAGAAACTGAGAAGAAAACAAATACAACTCGAAGCTCTCTGAGTAAAAAACAGGACGACAATAGAGAGGAGGAGGACTTGGAATCTGAAGATGAAGATGGGAAGGTTGGTATCCCAGATTACTTTCTTGACTTGTCAGAAGATATCTTATCAGACAAGGGAATGTTGTTACTAACATATCCTCAGAAAGGGACTGAGGAAAGAGCCTTAACCCTGTCAAGACAAGTTTCTCTAACAGAATGTGGGACTCCAAAAATATCTTGCTCTGTTCCTAGGGAGGATCCCTTGAATCCTGGGATGACATATGATGCTAGAACAATTTCTGGGGGAGATAAAGTGTTCACACTAGCAGTTTATAGGGGGGAGTTTCAGGCCAATAATCAAGATCTGGATAACAGCAATACTAGCATCTCTCTCCAGGATCTGATGGATGAGGACCTTAGTGTAACGCCCCGATTTTCGTTCGGGTTTAAAAATCATTTAATAATGCATTTCTAGAAATTATATTAAAAGTTAAAGCAATTTATTCGAGTGAATTAATGGGAGAATTAAAATTTTCCCTTAAAAATCATTGGCCGGGAATATTTTGCAATATTCTTTGTGCCCTAAAATACTCTCTGAAATTTTACGTTTGGAACTGTATATTACTTGTCGTTTTGTGTACCCTGGCTGGTCCTGGACAGGGATTTAATACACAAAATAGTCTGGAAATTTGGGCTAAATTTCTGGGCGTGACACTTAGACAGCTAGAGGATATTGCGAGAGAGGAGGACACTCAGGCTAAGACTGGTGATGCTAAAGGGTTTACCCAATCTGGGAGCAAGAAGATGAAGAAGAAAAAGGACTCAGTGGTGGCAACAAGACAGAGCTCGAGAATTGTAAGAGATGGGGTGCTAGTAGTAGTGAAGGCCCAGAAGAGGACATCAGCTAAAAATGACATCACAGGTATGAATAGGTTCTCTGTTCTTACTAATGTTGATGACTCTAAACTTGCTTCAATTGCTATAGATTCTGGTGTTAACCTAGGTAGTTCTGAAGTAGAAGTGGTTGAAAATATTAAGACAATTAAGGCAAAAGAGAGAGCTCAATCTTTGATTAGTATGGCAAAAGAGAGACTAAGTAGAGAGGGGGAGATTGATAGACTGCCTGAGCATATTGAGATTGATGGATGTGTGTCACCTCACATCAAGGCCAGGGGCATAGAGCTGAGTGCTGATGGGGGTGATACAACACACAACAAATGTCAATGGATACTTTTTTTTGGAACGTGAGGGGGTTGAGAAACCCTGGAAGAAGGAGACAATTGAAAGAGGTGGTGTAAAATAACAATATTGAGATAATCTGCTTGCAGGAAACCATTAGAGTGAATTTTAAAATGAGAGAAATCAATTTTGTGGACAGAGGAATTTTGATTGGTTAACTAAACCCACAAATGGGCATGCTGGAGGTCTTTTGTTAGGAATAAAGTCATATCTTTTTAACATTTTGGATAGGGATGTAGTGGAGTTTTTCATTAGTATGATGGTGGAATCTAAGAAATATATGAACAAGTAGACTATTATAAATGTGTATGGACCAGTTCGGAGTGAAAAGAAAGGTGGCTTTTTACTAGAATTGTTACAGGACATCAGGATGATATCATTATGGGAGGTGAATTTAACATGATTAGAAGTACTGAGGAGAAATCCAGTGGAACGATAAATAGAACATGGAGAGAGAGTTTTAATTCCTTTATTGCAGATGCTGGTTTAAGAGAATTACACAGAGTAGGTAACAAATTTAGTTGGACTAATAAACAGACAAATCCAGTGAGGGAGGCATTAGATAGAATCCCGGTTTCTGCTGGTTGGGAGAACATGTACCTTCTCACTCTGGTTAGAAGTCGCTGAGAGTGGGTTCTGTTTATAATCCTATTGTGGTGGAATTGGAAGGTCACCAATCAAATCTGAATAAGAGGTGTTTTAGATTTAAAAGAGCTTGGTTATCTCGGGAGGGCTTCAAAAGCTAGTTGATTGAGAATTGGCCTGAGAGGAGGAAACAATAAATATTAGATCACTGAAAGTGCCAGGGGACGATCCTGAGAAGAAATATGAGAGGTTGGGGACTTAATTCAGAAAACAACTTAAAAAGAGTGAAGGTGGACCTTCAGAAGCGCTTACAACAGATGGAAGACGATGCAAATGCTGGACAATTGTCACCAGATGAGTGGGAGCAGAGGTGTTTCCTTTAGAAGAAGTTAAATCAAATCTATCATGAGGAGGAGGTGTACTGGCAGGAGAGAAGTGGTTAAAAATGGATGTTAGAGGGTGATGCTAACACAACTTTCTTCCATGGGGTTGCCAATGGAAGAAAGAGAAAGAGTACAATCAGATCTCTAGAAGATAATGGTGAACAGATTGAAGATCCTCTGGAGCTCAAGAAAGACATTTATCAATACTACCAAACTTTATTTGGTTTTGAGGATCCACCAAAGATTTATTTGAGTCAGAACATGTGGAGGGGGCATGGTAGTCTAAATCCAGAGGATAATGATCTCATTTCTAAACCTTTTTCTATGGAGGAGATTGAAATAGCTTTGAGAGAGATGAAGACTAATACAGCTCCAGGCCCTGATGGTCTCCCTGTGAGCTTTTACAAGGAATTTTGGGAACATATTAAAGGACAGATAAAGGAAATGATTGATCAGTTGTATGAAGGTACCCTGGAGTTATGGAGGTTGAATTATGGAGTGATCACCCTGATACCAAAGATTAAAGATGCTAATACCATGAAGGCTTTCAGACCTATTTGTTTGCTAAACATATGCTTCAAGATCCTAACGAAAGTCTTGACAAACAGACTTTGTATGGTAGTTAGCAAAGTGATAGGGGAGGATCAAACAGCTTTTGTCCCAGGAAGGCAAATCTTAGATGGAATAGTGATCCTCCATGAAGTCTTACATGAGCTAAGGAAAATACACCAAACTGGTATTATTTTAAAACTGGACTTCAAAAAGGCTTATGATAAAGTTCAGTGGTGCTTTTTGTTTGATGTGTTGAGGAAAAAAGGTTTTTGTGAAAAATGGATTGACTGGGTGAAAGCAGCAACTATAAATGGGAGAGTGGCAAGCAACATAAATGGGGAGGTAGAGGAATTTTTCAAAACTTATAAGGGAGTAAGACAGGGAGATCCCTCGTCCCCTCTTTTGTTTAACCTGGTGGCTGATGCTCTGTCTAAAATGCTGAATAAGGCCAAGGAGGCTGGACATCTCAAAGGGCTGGTCCCACACTTGGTCCCTGGGGGGACTAACACACCTTCAATATGCAGATGACACAATCCTTTTCATGTCCAACTTTGAGGAGAATGTGATTACTATGAAATTTCTGCTATACTGTTATGAGGCCATGTCTGGAATGAGGATAAACTATCGAAAGAGTGAAGTAATTGTTATCGGGGGAGATGAAGAAGAGACTCAGAGAGTGGCTGATATGTTTAATTGTAAACCTGGGAAGTTACCTATTACTTATCTAGGCTTGCCTATAAGTGATAGGGAACTGTTGGCTTCAGAATTAGCCATTCCTGCAGATAAGATTGAGAAGAGGTTGGCTACCTGGAAGTGTGAATTCCTTTCTTATGGGGGAAGAACTATTCTTATCAATTCTTGTCTCAGTAGTGTCCCCATGTATATGATGGGGTTCTACCTACTACCTGAGCAAGTGCATCATAAAATGGATTCCATCATATCCAAGTTTTTTTGGGAAGGCTTAGAAAAGAAGAGGAAATATCACATGATGAGATGGGATGCTTTAACCAGGCCCAAAGACTTTGGTGGGCTTGGTTTTATTAATACAAGAGTGATGAACAAAGCCCTATTGTGCAAGTGGATCTTTAGGTTAGAATCTGGAGTTGATGAACCATGCTATAGACTTCTCAAGAAGAAATATATGAGCAGAGGTGGGGGGTACTTTCAATCATCGGCTGAGGGAGGATATCAGTTTTAGAAGGGCCTCCATGAGGTAAAGAAGTGGATGGATATGGGCAGCAGTTACATCTTGGGGAGTGGAGAATCGATAAGCTTTTGGAAAGATGTTTGGTTAGGGGAGTTACCTTTAAAGAACCAATTTCCTTTAATCTTCAATATATGCTCTGATCCAGAGAAGACAATGAAACAGATGTATGATGGGGGAGATTGGAGAATTACCCTTAGAAGATCAATAGGTGAAAAAGAGTTAGTGGAATGGAATGCTCTAAATATATTTTTGGAGGGTGTTCATCCAAATTTGGAGAAAGATGTTATGAGATGGAAACTAACTAAAACTAGGGTATTCTCTGTAGGGAAATGACTTTTGGGGGAATCAGGGATGTGAATTCACTAGATATTTGGAAAACACCGATCCCTTTGAAGATCAAAATTTTCTTTTGGCTAGCCATAAAGGGGAAGATCCAGGTTGCCAAACAATTAAAGATGATGAACTGGAAGAGGAGCCCTAATTGTAAGCTTTGTGGTCAAGAAGAGGATGTTGACCACCTTATCTTTAGATGCGCTCCAGCCCAGTTTGTTTGGTGTTGTGTAGGAGATGCCTTTAAGTGGGATAGCGTCCCTACCTCCAGATCTGATCTCTTTGACATCATGAATAGTAGGGGAGATAAAAGGAAATATATCTGGCTTACTTTGTTTGTTGCTTGTTTTTGGTTGGTGTGGCTTATGAGGAATGATTGGGTGTTTAACAATAAACTGCTAGCTAATGTGAACAATCTGCCTTATAAAGTTGTTTTTTCTTATCACAGTGGAGAAAGCTAGCGCCTATGAAGCTGAGGGGAGATTTGGATACTGCAAGGGTCTCATTCCTTGCCAGTATCCGCGGGATAGGCGACACTGACGTTCCTGGATGATGCTGAAGCTAGAAAACTTCTGTTTCTTAACTTTGTCTGGCTTGTTCACGGCTGTGCCAACAGCCGTTATTTTGAGCCTACGTGCTCCATGCGATCCTTATGTCAAGCTGATTTCCCCAGCAGCTTTCCTTTTTTCGTTTTGTAATGACTTCTGTTGAACTCTTACGCTTTCAAGTAAACGCTGGGTGCGATGCCTTTTGTCTAAAAATATAAAGAGGCTAGTTCTAACGACATGAGTGCAAGCAACCAAACAACATCTCAACAGATTACCCATCTGATGTGACCATGGCTACTACGGATACAACCGTTGCTAACATTATGGATGAACAAGAAGATATCAAGATCAAGTCCTCCATGTGCTGGAATCCGATTCAGCCACCTGCTACACTGCTGACTTCAAACGGCCGCCAAATATGTATACGACCTCCTTTTTAGCCTGTGAGTACTTGATGGAAAGCTCTCGGAGTCCTCTTTCCAACGGATCCAACCTCATCGCCAAATTCCATCCAAGTCATCTGCAGATGAAGAAACAAGGTGCTGTGTCACCTGTCATGGGCCTTTGGGCTTATAACTTCGTTTGGGACCCTGGCCCAAGTGGGGCCCATGTGGGGTGCGCCCCAACCAGGTGGAGCACGACCCTAGAGTCCCCTTGGTCGTCCTCCTACCTCTTTAAATAGTTAGGTACCCATTCAGGGTTTCTCGGGTTTTGTTTAGATTAAAGTTTAGCTTTGCTACTTTGCCGGGTAATCCTGTGAACGGTTAGATCGCCGGTTTGCTCGTTACGGAACCCCAAACTTATCATTGGTATTCAATTCCTATTTGCAATTTAGATTGCTTTTATCTTGTTCTTGCTTGCTTCTTCGATTTGCTTGTAGGAATAAGGTTGATCTGCACCGGCAAGATCAACAACCCACGGAGAGGTGTATCGATCGCTAAGGCACAACATAACAACGTCTCGTACGGTTGTAGTCGGGTCGTCAACGTTTCTCACAAATCGTAGTTATCATCAACTCACCGAAAGATCGGGCCAACAACAGCCTTGAGTGTCTCGAGTGGAACTCAGGGTTCATTAGGTGGTATGAGAGCTTTCGTTGCTCGGTAAGTTTTTATCTACCTACTACTAGAAAATAGCCATAAAAAAAATTGCATCCTGTACCTAGCCATATTTGTGCCATTGCATTGTTCATTCAGTTTTGCTTTGTTGAGTTTTGTGTTGCATTGTCTAGTCGTGTTGCTGGTCTTAGCGTTTAGTCCGTTTAGAGTTTCGAGTTCTGGTCACGTTTAGTACCACTGTCGCCGCCGCCGTCGTGTCTTTGTTGTTGTCGGGACCTACGAAAACGGAATCGTCTTTCCGTCAGGGTTCCATTTTTCTAGTTTTTAGAAGTTTCTGTCGGTTAGTTTTGGAGTTGTTGAGTAGCATATAGTGTTTGCAGATCCTGCATGTGTTTGTGTTTGCCGTGCATGTGTGCGCTAGCAAGAAGGAAGGGTGAGAGATTTTTGTAGATTGGATTCGGTTTCCATACGTCAGGAAGGAGGAAGGGGAAAGTTTTTTTTTTTGATTGGTATCAGTTTCCAGATTTCCACCTATTCGGTTTCCATCTAAGCCGAACCATCCCACCTACCGTACCCACCACCACCGTGACTACACAAGTCGTGTCAAACAATTCAGCGAAATTCTGTTTTACGTCGGTTTGGAGATCTGTTTGGAAAAACGGAACTGGCATAATTTTAACATTCCATTTTTTATAATTTTTAATTTTGGTGTGGACTTTTTCAGTTGAGTCCCTGTAATTTTCATATTTATGTTTGTGTCCCTGTGATCTTACATTGAGGTCCTTGAGTCAGTTTTTTGTTAAAAAAAAGGAAAAAAAAGGCATAAAGGTGCTTAAAAAAAGAGAGGAAAGAAAAGCCGCACCGAAAAAAAAGAGAAAGAAAAAAAGGAAGAAGAAAGAAAGAAAGAAAAAGAAAAGAAGGAAAAATAGAAAATCACTTGTTATATTTTGGATCGCTTGGATATATCAGAGCGTGCTTGAGTTGTTTCTAGTGCTATCTTGTGGTATCGTTTGTGTCTAGGCTCGCGTCTCTAGTACGTTCTAGCCTAGGACCAGCACGGTACTTGACTTTGAACCATTATTCAACTTTGCATTCTCTGATTTGAGCATTTGCTATCTCTTTGCTACATATTTAAGCCTACCTAGAGCTCCACAGATTTGATTGCAGCCGTACAGCAAGTGTTTGCCAAGGCATCGATACATCCCACCTCCGTTGGGGTGTGTGGTTGAGTCAGTGTACGTCACCATTCCGCTTGCTTTGGTAAGAACTTGTAAGAGCTTGGTGAAAAGCTTGAGTGTGTGTGATATTTTAGCTGCCACTACCTAGTAGTTGATAGGAGTGTGCATATTCTTGTTTATGTTTCTTGTTTGCTACTAACCATAGCAGGATTGCGCAAGGGGAAACGAGATGGTCATGCTCAACATCAACTTCTTCACCATTAACGAGATATAGCGACTTCTTCACGCTTTGCATATAAGGTACATGATAATGATCTTGCAAGGGTAGAATCTAATTTGCCTGTTTTTTATGGTAATTATGATTCCGCCGCTTATGTTAATTGGGAGCTAGTAGTAGACAAACAATTTGATGAGTATGATTTCTCTAATGCTCAAATGATTAAGGCTGCTAGTAACAAGTGTACCGGTTCTGCATCTTTTTGGTGGATACTGTTGGCAATAAGCTTGAAACTTGGGATGAATGCAAAACAATGATGAGGAAAAATTTCGTGTTTTCATATTATAAACCTCCTTGAGAAATTAGAACATCTAAAACAAGGTGAAAAAACCGTGCGGGAGTACTTTCATGACTTAAAAATTTGTATCACTTATAGTGGTTTAAAAGAAAGCAATGAGAACACAATGACTATATTTTTTAGAGGGCTTAATTCTGATATTCAGGCTGGGCTTATTAACGTGACATATAATCATATAGGCCACTTGTTCATGCTTGCTTGCAGTGTTGAGAGCAATATTTTAAAGAACCCAAGGGAGAAACAATCTATGCTTGTGCCTCCTATTACTGACATTTTGCAGGGAGCTCAGAACATTCACCATGAAGAGAAGAGCAATATGATCGAGATGCCATCTCCATCGCTCACGAAGGAAGAAGAGAAGACTGGTGCACCTACATTATCTGAAGAAAGTTTGCAAGGTAAATTAAATGGTGCTGAGATAAATGAATGTGAGTATTCTCAACGCTGAGCTACACATGTCCACTTTTCATGCTATAGTAGAGCAACCATTAGTGGAACCAATTGCTGAGATGCCTTTGTCACAAGTTGATTTTCTTGCTGTTCCTTGTGATAAAGAAGAGTTGTGTGATAATGCTTCACTTATATCCATGCCACAACTAGTGAATGAATACGCTATTTCTAGTGTTTCTTTGTGTGCTAATTTTAAGCATGTTGTTCACATTGCTAATGATGTTGTGGAACGTAAATTGATAACTTCTTTAAATACTTTGGGCTATGTTCAGTTTGATGATTTTTTGAGCTCAATAATTTGGAGGAGAAATTATTTGCTAAGTCTGATTTGCCATGTCTAACTAATGCTATTTTTCATATCTTTGGTGAATATAATGATAGAGGAATATATTTGGTGCATAGAGTTTTCATTTGATCGGATTTAGAGAAACATGTTATTGCTAATCACACTACTTCGAGTTTCTCTAGTTTAGATTGGATGAAACAGGTTATTTTGAATGGACTATGTGAAGAGCACCATATGGAAAAACCGATGACGGTTTTCCGTGAAGAAGGGGATGATGATGTGACCATGGCTACTACGGATACAACCGTTGCTAACATCATGGATGAATAAGAAGATATCAAGATCAAGTCCTCCATGTGCTGGAATTCGATTCGGCCACCTGCTACACTGCTGACTTCAAATAGCCGCCAAATATGTATACGACCTTCGTTTTAAGCCCGTGAGTACTTGATGGAAAGCTCTCGGAGTCCTCTTTCCAACGGATCCAGCCTCATCGCCAAATTCCATCCAAGTCATCCGCAGATGAAGAAACAAGGTGTTGCATCACCTGTCATGGGCCTTTGGGCTTGTAACTTCGTTTGGGGCCCTGGCCCAAGTGGGGCCCATGTGGGGTGCGCCCCAACCAGGTGGAGCACGACCCTAGAGTCCCCTTGGTCGTCCTCCTATCTCTTCAAATAGTTAGGTACCCCTTCAGGGTTTCTCAGGTTTTGTTTAGATTAAAGTTTAGCTTTGCTACTTTGCCGGGTAATCCCGTGAACGGTTAGATCGCCGGTTTGCTCGTTACGGAACCCCAAACTTACCATTGGTATTCAATTCCTATATGCAATTCAGATTGATTTTATCTTGTTCTTGCTTGTTTCTTCGATTTGCTTGCAGGAATAAGGTTGATCTGCACCGGCAAGATCAACAACCCACGGAGAGGTGTATCGATCGCTAAAGCACAACATAACAACGTCTCGTACGGTTGTAGTCGGGTCATCAACGTTTGTCACAAATCGTAGTTATCATCAACTCACCGAAAGATCGTGCCAACAACAGCCTTGAGTGTCTCGAGTGGAACTCAGGGTTCATCACCATCACTGCCATCGACGAACAAGTTGAGCACATCACCTCATTTCTTTCCCTGGCCGCGCGCGCATCTGCCTCTTCCCTGCTACACTTTTTTTGCCAATGCTTTATTTGCTAAGAGATAATAATATCGTGTTCAGCCTATTGGTAAACAAAAATATTCATGATTGTTTTATTTATTAATATATGATACTATTTATTTAGCTACTTCAAATTATGTATTTGTTGTATACAGTGACAAAATGATTAACAATGCATCCAAAATAACTAAGGGCATTATAGACATTAGCCTTTTAAACCCAATAACCCATGTCCCTAATAATGCAGAGAAAAAAACAACTCACAACTTATTATACTGTACCTTATTATAATCCAATTTACAGTAATCCGGTATGTCTCCATCTCCCGGTGAATGGCGCTCAAGTTTCTCTCGTTGGGACTTGGGTGAAATCACTAGGAGAATGTATACCCTTAATATGTAGACAGGAGAGATCCAATACAACCTCGAGGAACACATAGCACAGCCGCAAGAATGGCAACAAAATGCTGATGCTCAGTTCACCAACATCAACAACCTGATGCAGCAATAGCACGATGACCTTCAAGCGTACTTCCGCTTTCAGGGATTCAATCCTTATCAAGGACCCTGAGCGAAAGCCAAGCTTGGGAGAGAGTTGCATATTTCCCTTTCCAATTGCATGTGTATTCTCAAATTGCATCTTATAAACTTGAAAACAACATGAAAATTTGCAAAATAGAAAATACCAAAAAAAATAGTGAGTGAATTGCACTTTAGGTCACTTATTATTGCCAAAGGTTCACTTTGAACTAGGCTATGTTTGATGTTTTCACTTTCGACTGAGATTTGTTACCTTCTATTGCACATTGGACCATTCTTGTGTTCCTTGCCTATAACCTACTTTGCTGCCATTCACTCCTTGATTTCCTTAGCACACCAGCAACTAAACACACCCATCAATACTCTATATATCCTAATCATCCAGCGCCTTAATTTTCTTTTTGGCTCTTTTTCTCCCACCAAAATCATGTGAGCTGAGAAAAATCACTTGCTTGTGAGCTCACATGGAACAGCGGTAGCAGCGAGCAGTCCTGTGGCCTGATTTTGTGAGTTCGAGCTATGGAACGGATCCGTCCTAGTCATGTGATTGCTTGGGTTGATCCATGGCAGCATGTCAATGGAGAAAAAAACTAGCACCTTGATTTTCTTTTCGGCACTTTTTCTCCCACCAAAATCATGTGAGCTGAGAAAAATCATATGATTGTGAGCTCACAGGCAACAGCTGCAGCAGCAAGTTGCCCTATGGCTTGATTTCATGAGTCCGAAGCTCAGAAACGGATCCGAGAGAAGGAATCCTAGTCATGTGCTTGCTCGGGATGATCCATGGCAGCCTCTCAATGGAGAAAAAACCAGAAGATGAGAGATGGAGAAGAAGGCTAGTCCAGTTTGAAACTTTTGTAAAATCACTTAGCCCAAAGTGAAAAGATTTGTCCACCCCTAGTCCAAAGTGACACTTGGGTAAAAATTACTAGCCCAAAGTGCAATTCACTCTAGATTTTATCATGCTAGGTAAGACAACTTAGTTCTCTTTGTTAAAATGATGAATAGTTGCTCTGTTTTATATCTGTCGTATATGGGTTGATAGGTAAGTACTCTCTCAAAGATTGAATATGAGTAGCCAACAATTATCTAGGAACCTGAGGTAAATGAACTGCATTTGCTAATCTAAATCTAAGTTGTTGTGAGATATGAGATAGTAAATAAGAGCTGCTATAACCCTAGTCTAAGTTTGACTTGAATTCCGGATGTTTTATTTTCAAAATGATAAACTTATGAAGCTCCTCATTTGATATAAATTCCTACAAGAGCAAAAAAAATATTCATATTGATTAAACCATATGTATATTTTGGTTACTTGCAATTCCATTGAACTTTGTCAAATTCTTATGACTTGTGTAGATACTTTTCATGCTCTATGATCAAGATCATACACCCAGATATATGCCCATGTTAAACTCTTACACTCGAAGCTAGCATCTATCCTTTCCATTTCCATACCATCATCAAAATAAATTCTTCATGCTCTTATGTGTTTTCTTCTTCTAAAAAGAAAATCCTTTCTGAAAAAAAGAGAGAAAAGAGGGAGGGAAAGGCATGGTTATGAAAATAATAAAGTTATGCTCTCTCAAGTATGAGCATGATGTCGAAAAAAAAGAAAATAATGTGTAGCCATGCCCTCTCCTTATTTATAAAAGAAGGATTTTGGGAGAAGGTAGTAAGCACAAAGGAGAAGCATTTTCTTTATTTTTCACATATCATTTCCACCATATATCACACACACTTTGCACGATCTTGATCTTGAGTATGTGTAGTAATGCCATGTTTGATCCCTACCTAGAGATGGCAACGGGTGCATACCCATCGGGTCCTCTTGCCCCATACCCATACCCACGATGTTAAAATATTCCCACTTAAATACCCACACCCATCGCGGGTACAAAATCGTCCCCATACCCACACCCATGCGGGTAACGGGTATCCAACGGGTACCCATACCCATATAATTGACTTGTAGCATTTATAGTTTTGTACATATTAGAGCTGTAAACTATTAATATTTTCTCTAGCAACAATACTATTAATATTAGTGTTCAAAGGCGAGTAAAAAAATTATACAACCACAATACATAATCAAGAAATCAAATAATAATTTTACATAACTAGTCTAGAACAATGCTTAAGATGTGAAAGAAGTTTTATGCTATGATTTAGTAGTCGCTGAGACTTATATTGCTCATAGTTTTAGGTTCAATCAACGGGTTTTTTTTCCCCACGGGTTGGTGGGTATGGGTGGGTAAAGAACAGACCCATACCCACGTACCCAATGGGTAAGAGTTTTCGCCCGTTAGTAGACCCATGGGTATAAGAGTAAGAACACGATTAGCTCCTAATAGAGTAAAAACCCGTCGGGCCTCGGGTTATGGGTCCCCATTGCCATCTCTATCCCTACCATACTCCACATATCAACCTTACAGTAGGAATCAAAAAGGGCAAAATGGTGAGGAATTCATATTAATACACTTGGAGAGATCGAGTGAATCATTTGAGGAATTTGGATTTCTTTTGCAAAATCATTTGAAAACTTCCGGAATGAAAGTTGAATAAAGATTGGGTGATTGGTGCTCTAATTGTTATTCTGTCTCTTAACTACTCAAGACAAGGAGAGGCATTGTCTTGTGAGAATCAGGGGTAAGGGTAAGCCACCGTGCCAAAGATTATTTGATTTGAGAGAGAATACATATACCTTGCACCTATACACTTAAGATAAACAGCATATATAGTAGCAACTCCTGATCAATAACCAAGTCTTTGTTTTCTTTTGTCCTTTACTCAGGACGAGCAAAGATTCAAGCTTGGGGGGTTGTTGACGGTCGTTAGTGATCAATTTCGACTGTCGATACTACCAAAATAAATGAGAACTAGTTATGCTTGCAATGCATATTTGTGTTTGATTAATAAATATTCCACTAGCACTAGGACTACTAACCTCTTATAGAGAATGAACATAAAATGGAGAAGAATCGAGATCAAAAGAAGCGATCATTCAAGCTTGCTCACAGCAGCGATAAAAAAAAAGGACAAACCAAAAGCACAAACTACGAATCAGAAAACAACATGTGGAGATGGAGCCGGCTGAGCAGAAAACAACACACACAAGCGAAAGAAATCACTGGCACGTACTCAGGGAATGTCTACCATGAGGCATAAACACCGGATACGTTGCCTGAATAAGAAACCAACCGGTCACCTAACAAAAATTAAATCTTAGAGATAATCAGCAGAACACGTGGCAAGCAACAGAATGGTAAGAAAAAAATTAAAAAAACTGGAAAAAATCAGAACCTGATCGGTGACTATTAGATAAGTATATAGGGAAAATCCGAACAAAACAAAGGAAAAAAAATCTTTGTGGCCACCAATAATTCCCATGCGTGCCCCGCGCCTGTATGCATCTTTACCTCGGTACCATCACTTTGAAAATGTCTTTGTGACCAGGTCATTCACCAATAACTAACCACGTGGTCGCGCTTATATTTGTGCCATTTTAGTTGATCCACGGTGTTTCCTATTTCGTTTTCAACCGAAATTTTGGAATTTCGGTGTCACATTTCCGGAAATTTTCATGATATTTGGACCAAAATTATTTAAACTTTTAACATATTTTGACTGAATTTTAATGAACTTTGACGAAATTCAAAAAATTAGAAAAACCAAAATTTCGGACGAGATAATGAGTTGTCGGGGGTTAGAAGTAACCAAAATTTCAGAAATTTTGAACCGAAATTATATTCACTGCTGATCCATCACTGATTGTTATCAAGAGTCACTGGTTCGAACCGAAATTGTTAATGGCTTCGGGTAAATCTGACTAGATATGGCATTCTGAACTAAAGAAATCCAGTATTTAACATCTAGAGATAGATGTATGTTATGTTCGTTGAACACTTGAACCATTCTTCAGTAGTAACTCATGATTAGATCCAAGGCAAAGTATGAATTGCAAGTAAACATGGCGGGCCTAAAAGATAAACAGAGTTCAAAACTATACGAAAATCACAACGTAGGTATCTTGAGGAAGCAAATAGCTTTGCTTAATAGATGATGTTCGATTGTTCGTTAGGAGGACACTATTAATGATGGTGGAAATAAAAAACATGATTCAGTTTAGGCTCCCATCTCCCGCATTCTGAACTGTTAATGGTCAAAGTTTAATCTCCTGCCTCCTAGCGAGAGGGAGATGGGAGTGTACGCCGTACGTGGTGCTAGCCGGCGAGGTCCTGCCTCTTGGCTGAGAGGGGTCGCTGCGGCGAACGATCTCAAGCATCTTATAGCCCACGAAGATTCTCAGAAGCTGGCTACCAACCAGCTGCTTCTTAAAATCTTAAATTTTTTTAAATAGCCCCTAAAATAAGATGGTGGTGGCAGCCGGAATTAGGGAGAGCAATTTAGAGAGAGGAAGATGGCCAGGGAGGCGGCGCGGCGTGGTGTTGATGGTCGCTAACTCGGAAGGGTGGATTGTTTACCTGGTGATGCTTCGGTTACTGAATAGGTCATGGACGACTGGCTTTCCAAACTCCTGTTGAAGACTCTACCTTGGCCAGGTTTTCTAGTCAAGTTTATTCGAGATTCAATGACTGATTCAATGACTGATGTTGAATATCTAGCTGCATTCAATGGTCCTTATTTTCTGATGACGTGGTGCATTGTGGTGGTGAAAAAGTTTAGTATGTTCACTATAGATTTAGAAGATTGGCACCACGGACAGTTGATCTTGAGCATATCCGGACTCTCACTTCCCAATTTCCATTTCATCTCTGAAGATGACGAGGACATTTGATTTGTCTCTAACACGAGATACATCTTGGCGCGAACGTTCGTGGAAGGCGATTCTGGCGATCCGTTTTGACAGGTTAGCCTTTCTTCGTACTAAATCACGTGCCTAATCATGATTTGCATATATTTTACCGTTTCTGTTATAAAAGGAAAGGATGACATTCAATAATTTGCTTCAAATACTTTTATTACAAATTTCTTCTATATGATTGCAATCCTGTGAATACATACATACATACATACATACATACATACATATATATGTATACATATATATACATATGTATACATACGTATACATATACATATGTATACATATATATACAGGACGGCCAGATAGGGCTCCATGGTGCCCGGGCACTCACATCTTCTACATCATTTCCTAAAGATGGTGTTTGGTTGACCTCTATTCCATTCTCAGCATCATCGTTGACAGTTGTGCATGTATAACCTTTAGAAACATCAACTTCATCGCTGATTGGTATGGTCACGCTGGGCATGTTCTTCGAAGCTTCTGTCACCTTAACCAGACTCTCTGTTGCCTTATCAAGGTTGCCAATGCAGGAAATCCAAAAACTTTTCAATTCTTGGGCCTTCTGTATTAATTCAGCAGCATGCTGTGTTGCATGTTGATATTAAAAGTTTATATCTCTAGATATTTACTAAATAAACATGTTTGGTAGAAATTTTTTTAATAACTTACCTGAGACTCAATCTGAACATTTTCATTTCCCCCGCTGTCAGTGACAGATGTTCTTTCGCACGTTCTTTTGTAGCAGACTTCATTTTTGGGCCGTAGCTGGATCGATATAAAGTGCAAGTATATCAGACATGTGAAGGGTTAGAACAATATAAACTATGAATTATTTTTTGTAAAGTACCTTTAGGGCCCCTTTGAATCGCAGGGTAGAAAAAACGGAGGAATAGGAAAAACACAGGATTCTGACAGGAATTGAAGTGTAAAATAGAGGATTGCAAGACACAGGAAAAACACAGGAATGGTCGTTTGATTGGAGCGCAGGAAAAACGCAGGAATCAGATGAGAGAGATAGACTCAAAGGAAATTTTCCAAGAGGTTGGAGCTCTTGCTAAATTTCCTCCAAAATCCACATGCAATGTGCCATTCTATAGGAATTTCATAGGATTTGGAAAGTTTTAATCCTTTGAATCAAAGGGCCAAATAAGAAAATTTCCTATAGGATTTGAATCCTATGAAATTCCTATACAAATTCTTTGATTCAAAGGGGCCCTTAATTTTCCAAACTGTGTTGCCTGGTAATAGTTCCTTTCGCTGATGTCCAGCTGATATCTTTCCTTTATTGTATCACGATCATATAATGCAATTCGAGGAAATATATTATGCTCCAAGTTTAGATCACCTCCAAAGTCTACGTTATCCAAATAATGGACCTTTGCATGAAAAATTTTATTAGTGTACTAACTATCATTATATAATTATAACATTTAGTGTATGTACTGCATTGGGAAAAAGTCTATATACCTGCAAATAAATAGAGCAACCAGTGATATAACCACATTTAGTGCCATCAGCGTGCTTCTTTTGAACAGTTGCCGCTGCGTCCAATATCTCGTTCAACACATACCCAGACCAATCTTGGACATTTATTGTCCATATTTGATTGTGGCGCAAGAAATTTCATCATAACAAGCATTAGGAATGCTGTTTTGAAACTTTCTTTCTCAGCCTTTGACATTTGCCCTCTGTGGTGTTTATCTAATACATCCTCCAATACCTCCTTGTTAACGTCCTTAAAACTAGCAACTTTCATTCTTTCAGCAATTAACCTCTTGACATGAGAAACAACCTCAACATTGGGTGCTTGCAGCTCCTCCCCTACGCAAGGAATCCCAAGCACCTTCTTAACATCCTCAGGAGACAGTGGCAAAACCTCACCACTTTCTAGTTCGATAGCCGAACGTGTTGGGGATACCCGTGACAAAAGCCAGTAGCTGAAGTCACGATGGTTTGTTATGAGGGGCATATGCAGCAGCCCCTCAAAACCCATCTCAGCTACCAGCTCTTTCTTTTCAGCACTAAATCTCTGTATGATAGGTGTGATGGAAGATGGTACACAACGCGAAACCGGTGCCACGAATTTAACACGAACAGCCTTCTTCCTTGTAGGTGGAGTGACAAAGTCATCATCATCATGAATGGAACGACGCTTCACATTTCTTCTCACGCTCGCACACTTTGGAAGCCGCGGCATGCTATTAAAAACTACCATTATTAAAACAAGCAATATGATTCTCTTCGGGTCATATACTTCAATTTAAAATTAATTAAATCTATATTTACAAAGATTATAATTGAGATGTCCACGTAAAAGAGACATTGCTGCTGTTTCACTACCTACCTAAATTTTATTCACTGGATGCAAATCAAGATATTCGAACGGGCATGTTATATACCTAAAACAATCTAAATTCAACTGCATTTCAACAAAAAATCTATAAATTTAGGTTCCAGGTGATTCATCATGTGCTCAGTTTAGTAGATAAAAAGAAGAGGAATGGCAAATCATCTATACATAACAGGGACTGCATGTGAATGTAAGATGTGTGAGTGATAAACACTGAGATCCATACCTTTCAGGTAATGCAGCTCGCTGGTGAATAATGTCTGTTCCGAAGCTCACGAACAACCAGCGACGGCAGCGAAAAGGCACTTGGACATCAGGCGCTGTAATGGCTTGACAAAAATGGTTGAGAAGTTCTGGTTTCCAGCAAGAGGCTTGTGGACGAACGTCGTCGGTGACGAAAACCACGGACGTCGGCCCTCTTCACGGCATGGCGAGCAATCCCGGCGAGGTAACTCGGTGAAGACGATGTGGATAGCTAGCTCTTGGACCGTGAAACAGTGTGGCAAAGAAAAATCAAAAAAAGGAATACAGTAGCCGGTTATATGTGCATCTTGAAAATGGAATGTAATCTTGAAAATAGATGGCAATAATCGCAATTAGTGGAATGGCGTCATTTTTCAAAAACGAATCATGATTCAAAAGGTAAGTATCTGCATGCAAATGTTGTATATATGGAAATGTGATATAGAAAATGGAAAGTGCTAATCATAATGTGTATGCATGATTAGAGGGCGCAAATTTGGAAATACATGCACAGTAAAAATGGAAATACCTGCATGCATGTTCTAAGGAAAGTATATGCATGCAACTCTTATCGGGTTAGACCCGTTAATGTGTGATAGCATCCTCTAGTGTGTTGCACGGATCTTAAAGCATTTGGACGGTGGATGGCTATGGAGCCCGGGCACCATGGTGCCCCTAACAAATTTACTATATATATGTATGTATGTATATATATCCATCTTTTTTATAATAATTAACATATATTCAATATGAAAAATCTATATATATATAAATGGTATCAGAAAGTCTACCTGTGAAAAGTTTTCAAAAAATAGTTAACATAAAAGTTTCCGTTAATAAGAGTAAGGAAATCTGAAAAACAATCGGCTTGAAAAAAGAAAAAGAAAAACCAGTTCTCGTAAAAGAGGAAAGAGAAAAAAAAAAAGAAAACTTAATCACGTAAAAGTGGAAACAGATAAACAAATACGCGTGTGAAGAAGTATCGATCGATCCCCCACCTGTTCGCGAGATCGGCTAACCGCGAACGTTCGCCCACCAGCTCTTTCGGACTTTTTTGATCCTCGTAAGTCGTCGCTGCCCATCTCTTTCAATATTTTGAGGCTATCGTTTCGTTTTTCTGGTATAAGTAAAGGAAGTGTAGATGAGTGAATCAAGCGTTACGGGCACCAAAGCACCCAAAACACAGAAGCTCGCTGCAGCGTCTGCAGACCTGTAGTCTAGCGAAGTTCCACCTAAGACAACCCAAATCCTCATACTCTAATCTGCATGGAGCAAACGTTTGGAGACTGCACGGGACACAGCAGTTGATCAGATCTCGAGGTATGTATCTACTTTTGAACCTGAATATCCTCTTCCTTTTTCATTTTTGTTCTTGTTATGCTTGCCGATTTCTTCTCTGGGCAACCGGCGTCTACACTTGATTATTTTCTCTCTAATTAATTTCGGGTTTTTCACATCTACCTTCCTCTGTTAATAAATTTACTTTTGTCCAGGCTCTTGTCACGGAGGACCCTTATTTATTCTTCTGTGCCATATATGCTTTGGAAACAATTCACGTTTTCATAGCCGTTGTTCTCCATCACATGCTTGCTGCTGCCTGTGAGATATAGGAAACAAGAAGATTTCTTGTCAAGCAGAACTTTAGCAACGCAAAGGCTGGAGGCTAATTTTGCACGGGCAACTAATTTTGCACAGAAAATTTCCAAGGTTTGATATCATCGATATTACGACCAACTAATTTTGCACACAAATTTATGAGCGGTCAGATTGTTGTCTGCACGAATAATATAGGGTAGTACTCCTAGCTAGCAAGCAAAGTTAACCAGCAAAGATACATTAAAGAGAAGCCCGCACAATTGCATGGTTATCTCTATTTTAGCAAATGTTAAAAATCTTTTACGATGCTTAAAGATTCTTTCTAACTATATACTTTTTTCTAAATAAAAAGCTGTCTCAAATCATATAGGTGATCCTTTAATACTTGCTTGGAGAGAGCTACAAATTGGATGTCCGATGTAAAAAAAACAGACGGTCAAATCTTTCAGTTGACTGTTGGTGCAACATTAAGTTATACATGGTCAAACAGAAAATCAGCCTCTGAAACATATAATTTTTTTGTGAAACACAATAAAAACACATGATGAAATATATTGCTATCACGTATGAAACATTAAGTTTTTATTATTTGAAACATATGTTTTTCTTTCATCAGAGTATAATCATGTGATATCTTCTCGTAAAGATTTAATTATAACAAATTCAACAGTGTGATCGAATCATTCATCGGATAAGTAGTTTAGAAAAAAAAAAAATTTTAAGATCATTAAATAGTTGCATGCATGCATAGTGTGGGGAGGAAGCCAATAGAATAGCATGAGAGAGAGTAGAGGCATGAGCGTCTCATACTTTTCAGCGTGAAGCATTGAGTTATACGTGCTGAAATAAAAAATTCAGTTATTGAAACAATTAACTTTTCTATGAAATATAATGAAAACTTACGTTGAAACATATTGCTACTGCACCTGAAACATTAAACTTAACGGATTGAGACATACATTTTTCTTTCGTTGGAATGCAATGATGTGATATCTTGTTATAAAGATTTAATTATAATAAATATAATAGTGTGATCATATCACATATTGGACAAGTAGATCAGAAGAAAAATTATTTTGAAGATCATTATAACGGGTATATATGGATGTGTGGAGTGGAAGGGAGGTAGTAGTTTGTCCGACCGATTTTTCTTTGTTGCATCAGACGTCTGATAGCAAGCATTTTTGGACTCGCTTCCATGGAGAAAAGCCGAGGACTTCTTTGCATGTTTGAACTTTGAGGCATAAAACTATATTGAGATATTTGATCTCCTTTTGTTTTTCTTAATGGCCAAAGGGTTTTTTTTCCTCATGGAGGGTGCTAGTTGTACTATTTGTTGCAATTATGGTTATCTCTTAGTATATACTAAAAGTCTTATTAAACTTCCTAAACTCCTAAACCGTCACGTGATGCTCTAACAAAAATCATATAAATTTTGGTAAAAGAAAGAAAAAACATCTAACCCTTAATTTTCATTTAAATTGGTAAACATGTTATTTTAGGCCACTGGATTTATCTCAACGAAAGAGATCAACCAGAGCCTGCACTGTTAGTTTTGATTGATATAACCAGAGCCTCAAGCGGTCAAGTCCACCTCGCCTCCCCATGCATGCGGACGTGTCCCTCCCATGCATGCGAACGCATGTGCGCATGCTGGAAAAAAATTCTATGACACCTCCAGCATTTGACTGAGATTGCCATCACCGTGTCAAGTTTCTATGACGAGCTACGATTTATATCGCATACAACACAATTGGATGAAGATGGATATCGATTCTGGAAATTGGCAATGTGAAAAGGGGTAGTGCACGAGACGTAAAGTAGATGGCTACATATAGATAAAGATTTTGATAGGTTTAGGCCCCTCAATGAGAGATAATACCCAACTCTTTTTTGGAATTGTATCCGCCAGATATTATATTGATTTGACGATCTAGTTGTTCTTATGTCCTTGGAGGGCTCCCTACCCACCTTATATAGGTTTGGGGAATAGGGTTACAAAGAGGAAAACCTAGCCGAATACGGTATCAATTTCCTAATCTATTACAAGGTAGTATTTAACCGGGACTCTAGGCCCTGCCGTAGAACACAGGGCGATACTATGACAAAATCCTACTCTATTACATAATATATGGACCTGGCCGTGTGGGTACCTGGTACTCATATTTTCCACAGTAGCCCTCGAGATCTTCACAGTCAAGTTGCAGTCTTCTCAGTGGTTCATGACCAATACTGAGTGCTTCATCTTCCCTACGAAGACTTCACGAGTGCTTACTTCTTGAAGCCTCATTTTGATATCTTGCAAAGAAGTCGTGGAGGGCTTGTCAAATAGATTAATAAATAAATAGGTGTATCGAATAGATGAATAAACAGGTGCATCGAATAGATGCACCTAATAGGTGTAGCCCCGACTATGTGTTTTGTTGGTGAACAACTAAACATATAATCAAGAACTATAATCTTAGCCAGCCGTGTGGCTTAATATGATGACATACCATATAAGATGTGATATACCAACTGCTTCCCAGCCGAGTAATTCACTTTTTTTATTTTTCACTTTTGCATATGTGGTATTAGGGATGCAAGCGGGGCGGGCAAGCAGGCTTTTTTGTCCCGCTTATCCCACTTCTAGTTCATTTTTTCTTCTAAATTTTGTACTACCATGCAAAAAATATACTAGCAAGCGGGTTTTTATGCGGGTAGCGGGATTACCCACTTGCATCCCTATGTGGTATGACATGTAGGTATGCTAGCGTGGATACAACATATGAAAATCCATTTTGCCCCTTTCTCCATCTTCTTCCTCTGCCTCCTCTTTCTCTTGCAAAGAGACCCTGAGCCAGCCGCTCTGCATCCCTCCTCCAATCTCTCTCGGCTCTACCATCTCTTTGGCTTTGCCCTTGCCTCAGGCTAGCATCACACCGAACTGGCAGTGATGGGTGGGCAATGATATTTTTTTGCGGGGGCTTTTACATCACGGGATCCCGTTCGAACAGGATGATACATGTGAGGTATCAAGTATTGATACTCCCTCCATCCAAAAGTCTAAGACCTATTCCATTATTTGGTTTTTCCAAAAGTCTAAGTCATATTTATAGTCACTATGTACTGAATTAAATTGTTGGTCGGAACTCAAGAAGTCATTTTAGTACTTATTGGTTGCATATCCATTGGTTTTATCACATGGTGAATGAATTAATTGCTCCTTGGTATTGATGAAAAAGAAATAGGTCTTAGACTTTTGGATGGAGGGAGTACCAGTGAGTATCAGATGATTCATGTGAGGTGTCAGGTGATACTTGCGAGGTACCACACGATACTTGTGATATCACGTTCTGATACCGGTGGGTATCAGATGATTCCTATGAAGTATCATGTTGATACTTGTGAGATACCACGCCATACTTATGATATCGTGTTCTGATACCTATAGGTATCGAATGATTCTTGTGAGGTGTCATGTGATACTTACAGGGTACCAGATGATACTTGTGAGGTATTAGACGATACTCTTCATGGGCGGCAATGTAGTTGACGAGGAGCAGGTCCACTACCATCCATGGCCCACGTCGCTGGAGGCCACGTCCTCCACCATCTACACCCCACAACGGAGCTCAACGACGGCGGCCCACTACTACATATTCGGTTTGCATGCGGCTAAAACTGATTTTTGCATGCGGACAGCCAGTCCGCATGTGCCAAAAGGTCTGCAAAAATCCAGATTTTCATGCGGTTCTGCCGGCCGCATGCAAAAATAAGAAAATCACGAAAAAATAAAAATAAAAAAAAAACCAAAATGCCCGCTGCCGGCGGATCCGCCACCCCTACCGCCCACCGGAGTTGTCGCTGGCGCGGGATCTGTGTTGTTAGTCGATCGCCTGGCACGGCGATCCTTGCGGGGCGGACGGCTATTGCCTGCCTGTCCGCCATCGTTGTCGGATTCAGCGCCCACGCACCCACCGTTAGTCATCGTTTGGAGTAGGAATCCGCATGCGGCGACAGCCGCTGCTGCCTGCCTGAGCCCGCCGTTCCCGCGCACCGGATCCATGCGGGGCGGCACCGCTGCGCGCGCCCGCCGTCGGTGTCGGATCCGTCGCCCCCACACGCCATGTCGTTGGCGCCCCATGGCGGGCATATCCGTGAGAGGGAGGGCCCGGCGCCGATCTGACAGGCGGGACGTGCCCCGCAATCATCGGGGCCGGCGCCGCCTCCGGCCGCTCTCATCGGCGGCGATGGCGCTGCCACCCGCCCGGCCTCACCCACCTCGTCGGGTGCCGCTCGCCGTTCATCGCCACCGCCGTCACGCACGCGCCGGCGCTCTAGCTCTCAGTGAGAGGCAAGAGAGGAGAAAAGGAGAGAGCCAGAAGGAAAATAGAGATGAGAGAGAGGAGGAGGAAATATATGATTGTGGGAGAGAGAGAGGGGAGAGGACCTAAAAATTTTGAAGTGATGAGGAGGGGAGAGAAAATCTACCGAAAATGAGTGCTATTTTCGCAATAGCGGTCCCTCTTAAGAGGTCGTCTACGAAAATATATTTTCCCTGCAATCACTTAAGAGGTTCGTCTACAAAAAATAGGCTATGTTTTGCACTTCGACACCCCTGATGAGATCCCGTTTGGAACGAAATCGATTTTTGTCTACGGGTTATCTTAGAGAGCCGCGTCTGCGAAAATGAAAGTCGATTTTCAACAGACGTTGTCACTTACTGTCGTCTGCAATTTATGTGGGTCTCGTTCAACAAAAAATCATTTTGTAGTAGTGCCGCACGTCCGCCTCTCGCTAAGGAGGTATTCCTCCATGGGCCCGTGCTGGAAGTCGTCTCGTCGTTGCCGCTTAGCGTGTTTGCACTTCCTTGGCATTAGGCAGAGGACAAAGGGATCCCGCCCAATGGGATTTCGCATGGGCTTCTTTAGGTAAATTCCTTATCTCCTCGAAAAACGCCACTCATCCCTTTCATACCCTGTGGATTACCCGATCCCTTATAACCCTGAAAGTTTCAAATGATCCCGTTCCATGCCCTACACCTCACCGTTACAGTTTCTCCAAATCATTTCACTGTTACGTTTGGTTGCAAATTGTCCTTCCTCTTCCCTTTCTGTCCTCCTCCCAGTTCCTACTTAACCTCTCAAATACACTAATCTATTTGCATTTAGTAGTACTAGGTGTGCATTTTATAAAAACTTAAGAGACTAAATAATTAGTGCAAGGAAAATTGTGACATAAATTTTGAAAATCAAATAAATGCGAATTAAATTAAATTTTTATTTGAAATTTTAATAGGACAATGGGATTGTTTTTTATCGAGCAATTCATTTAAAAAGAATGTGGAACATTGGTAGTCTCTATTTTATATGAATGCTCCTCAACTTTATGACTTTTTTTTAAAAAAAATAAGATATGTATTTTTTTATTTCGAATATCTATCAATATTTTTTGGGATAAATAATGCATCGAACAACAAACTTCATATAACTATAATAGTCTCTATGCGAAAGCTTTTAATTGTTTGAATGAATGTAATTCATGAATTCTTTGTTCATCCAAGGGTAAAATGGTCATTTTATAGAAAAATAGACGGTCAACTTAACGGTCAACTGGGGAGGGTATGGAAGGGATCAAAAATATATATCAAATTATATATATCTAAAATAAATATATAATATAATAATAAAAATCATCATAAATGCATCGCTAGGGGTATAGACAACCGCGGATTAGATCACTACTAATGTGAGGGGTATATGCAAGGGATTTTCCACTCTTTTTCGTTTAAGATGTCTGCATGCTACGCGTCTGTTCTGGCTCCCAATGGCTGCGGTTTCATTCCCAGCCATTCCCAACTCTACCTACTCTCTGGTTTTCCACGCACGACGCTTTTCAAACTGCCTAAAGCGGTGTGTTTTTTGCAAAAAGCAGTGTTTCTATACAAAGTTGCTCTAAAACAAAATCCATACTTAATCCTCGGCTTTTTTAAAAAAATAGCTAACACCTTAATTAAAATCACGCGCTGAAAGCGCAAGCCTTCGTTTTTGCAGTGCCAGTAGCAGGGTGAAGGGGGCCGGTTTTTTTTTTTTCTTTTTTTTTGTGTTTTATTCCTCTTACCCCCCCCAAACCCTCACTTCCCCAACACAGCCATCAGTTGTTGTACAGCAGGTGTTGTTGGTGCAAGAAACCAGAGTGGAGGCCAAAGATAGAAGATATGTGTTATTTGAGGTTTCTTTATTTTTTGTAAGGATAGATCTAATGGATTCTATGTAAGTGTCACCATATTAAGGAAATCGATCTGGCATATGCTATATTTTTTCTTAGAATTTATAGGATTATTTTTATGATATGGGAGGCTTGACATGTGACAACTTGAAGAGCCTTCTAAGGATAATTAATATTGATTTTATCGATACGAAGTTACATCAATCAATGCCACTTACAAAATCCAATGCAACAGCTTCTGCGGTTATTATACTATACTATGCAAGATCTTATAGTCCCTCTCTAACAAGTCGGCTTAACTTGGCTTATTTCAATAATTACATTTGTCCATGGGTTACGAGCAAAAGACAGTAGACAATACGTAGGATTTGGACATGGGAGCTTCCTAATCCGTAGTATCCTTGGATATTGCTATTATTGTCGTGAGCGGTGCTAAATAATTTTAGCTCCAACTGGTGATCAAAGAGTTAGCCTCAGATATAGCAGGTGTGGACCCGAAAGACTCTTTCTCAGAGAAACGTCAGCGAGTGCTAGTTGGAGGATGACTCAACCACATGGCCTACAACAACACGATACAGGATCTGTATTAAGCATCATGAGAAATGATCCGATCGTCTACCAGCGTGGATAAAAAAACTGAAAGACGCCAGCGTACGATGCTGAAAGATTTGCCCATGAGTTCCATATTGAGGCTGAGAAACCAATGAAGGAGAAAAATGTTGTTGGTGTCAAAAGGAATGTTTATCGCTCAAGCCACTTCTGACAAGAACCAAAAGCCCAGTGTCTCGAATTCAAGAACAGCTCAACGAAAATCAAGGCCCAATCAACGATAGAGATTGATGAGAAATGTGAAGGGAAGAAGTTGCTACAGCACGTAATAGCAAAATCAGTATACCGTGGATCGGTCCTTCCTCAGCATATAAGCACAAGACAACTTGGGGATGAGTGGCACTCATTCGGACGTATTCGTGGATTCTCAGCAGACAATCAATCATTTGTGGAGGACCAAAGAGAAGCACAAAACTGACGGACCGAAGAGTATCTATAATGTGGCGCACGGCATGTGAATCTCAAGTATTCAACAGAACACCATAAAATTATTTCCAGTCATTTGGGAATAGGCGTGCGTTTCCAGTTAAAGAGCTGACTCTCGCGAAGCTAGTCTTGTAACGATGGTAAACCCAATAAAGCCAGCATTTTTGAACTATATACTGTGGGTTCACTGTGCTCACGAGACATTTGATGTGAGAAGCTATGGCGCAGAAGTTGTATGAAAGCTAGTTGCTGGAGACAAAGCCTAACCATCTCCCATTTGCAGCGTGTGAGCAGAACCCAATCGTCCGAAGAACAAGCTGGCTGCGGAAGAATTCCTAGTCTGTCAATGGATGACGTGTTGGACGGAAGACCACACCACTGGGGAGCGCAATTCATGGATAACATGTTGAAGGAGTGGTGCTCCTGGAGCTAGCCATTTTACCTCACTACTCGTAGTTAGAAAAGGTGGGGAAGCGGTAGATTCTACATATAACACTTTGATATGCCATTCTTGTCTGAAGGACGAGCAGCTGGAAAGTGTTCGATAGCAAAAATGTAGGGAAGCGCTAAATGCCGATCGGTTTGGACCCTGCAATCCGTACAAGCGGGTACAGAAATTTGTGAAGAAATGCCAGTGTGAGTTGTGCCGCTTGCAATTAAAGTTCTTGCAGGTTTTCCCTCCGTGGAATGAAAGGCAAATAGAAGATATGGCATCCATCAGAGATAGTTAATTTGTTAGATGTTGAGGATAAAGTGAAAAGTATAGTATTTTTGCTTGCTTATTCGCTTGAGTTATTTTCATTTAGCCGCTACCTAAACAAGCAATGCTTTAACATTGCTCACTATATTCCAAGCAGGCTATTGTAATCACCAGGGCCATTTGACTTCCCAATGGATAGCTACATAGGCTTCATCCCGACCAAACCAGGCTCCAACAACCAGAAGATGTGGAATTGGCTACTTTGATTCCCTTCTGAAAGATGGGTGTTTTCTTCAAGATCAAGATGAAGCACACATCCAGCCTGGCCCCTACA